>CAIGQW010053747.1:6223212-6285306 GCA_903798125.1 Danio choprae
ACTCACTGGCCACTTTTTTAGGTACACCTGTCCAACTGCTCGTTAACACAAACTTTTAATCAGCCAATTACATGGCAGCAACTCAATGCATTTAGGCAGGTAGACATGGTCAAGACGATCTGCTGCAGTTCAAACCGAGCATCAGAATGGGGAAGAAAGGTGATGTAAGTGACTTTGAATGTGGCATGGTTGTTGGTGCCAGACGGGCTGGTCTGAGTATTTCAATAACTGCTGATCTACTGAGATTTTTCACGCACAACCATCTCTAGGGTTTACAGAAAATGGTCAGAAAAAGAGAAAATATCCAGTGAGGGGCAGTTCTGTGGGCATAAATGAAGCCAGAGATCAGAGGAGAATGGCCAGACTGGTTCCAGTTGATAGAAAGGCAACAGTAACTCAAATAACCACTCGTTACAACCGAGGTATGCAGAAGAGCATCTCTGAATGCACAATACATCGAACCTTGAGGTGGATGGGCTACAGCAGCAGAAGACCACACCGTGTGCCACTCCTGTCAGCTAAGAACAAGAAACTGAGGCTACAATTTGCACAGGCTCACCAAAATTGCACAGACAGAAGATTGGAAAAATGTTGCCTGGTCTGATGAGCCTCGTTTTCTGCTGCGACATTTGGATTGTAGGGTCAGAATGTGGCATCAACAACATGAAAGCAAGGATCCATCCTGCCTTGTATGAACAGTTCAGGTTGGTTGTGGTGGTGTAATGGTATGGGGGATATTTTCTTGGCACACTTTGGGCCCATTAGTACCAATTGGGCATCGTGTCAACACCACAGCCTACCTGAGTATTGTTGCTGACCATGTCCATCCCTTTATGACCACAGTGTACCCATCTTCTGATGGCTACTTCCAGGAGGATAATGTACTATGTCATAAAGCGTGAATCATCTCAGACTGGTTTCTTGACAATGACAATGAGTTCACTGTACTCAAATGGCCTCCACAGTCAGCAGATGCCAATCCAATAGAGCACCTTTGGGATGTGGTGGAATGGAAAATTTGCATCATGGATGTGCAGCCAACAAATCATGTCAATATGGACCAAAATCTCTGAGGAACATTTCCAGCACCTTTTTGAATCTATGCCATGAAGGATTGAGGTAGATCTGAACGCAAAAGGGAGTCCAACCTGGTACTAGTAAGGTGTACCTAATAAAGTGTCTGGTCAGTGTATATATAAATTGAGTCTTGAAAGTAAAATCCACAAACATATTCACTGTCAGTCCATTATATTTAAAGTATTATCATGTTATTTAAAAACCCCTCAGTAAAGTATACTGTGTCAAATTAACACTGCTCAACCCTAATATACACCTCTGCCCTCTGTGTTCTAGATTTCAGTTCCAGTGTTTTCAGATGTGATTTCACTATCAAGCACAAATATCTGAGATCACCTTCCACCTTAGACTCATTGGTGTGAATAATCTCATATTTCCTCTCAATCAAGTGAGATGCTATATCAGGGGTGTCTAAACTCGGTCCTGGAGGGCCGGTGTCCTGCATAGTTTAGCTCCAACTTCCTTCAACACACCTGCCTGGAAGTTTATAGTATATCTAGAAAGAGCTTGATTAGCTGGTTCAGGTGTGTTTAATTGGGGTTAACTAAAATATGCAGGACACCGGCCCTCCAGGACTGAGTTTGGACACCCCTGTGCTATATGCTTAAAATATTTTCTCATAGAAATACATGCAAATCACAATTTCATGTTTGGATTTCAAACAAATTAAACAAATTAGACAAAAGACCTATTTCTCTCAAATACTGTTCACACATTTGTCTAAATCTGTGTTAAGCCCTGCTCACATATGGGCCAAAATCTGTGGGCTTTGATCATTGGTTTGACTTGTTCATCGATAGCCGCTTAATCCCTGTTGTGATCATCTTTTCCCTCCCATAAAATTCTGGCATCTAATGGAGATATTGTCAGGTTCTGTTGTGTTCCATGTGCTTTTGTTGTCATCATGTGTTTCCTTTGTTCTGTTTCCTGCCGTTTTAAGTGTTTATTTATTCCACCTGTGTCTCACCCCTGTGTATCATCAGTCCCATTAGCCCTCGTGTATTTATACCCCTCTGTTTGGTTCAGTCCTTGTCCGGTATTGTATTGTCTACGTGTCGTTCTGTCAATGCTGTCGTCACCCCATGTCCTCCCAGAGTTTCCTGTATCTTCCAGTGCCCGTGTATGTAGTAAGTGTTTGTTAATAAATTTGTGTTTCGTCAAATCTCGTGTTCCTGTGCCTTCATGTCTCTCAATCGAGCGTGACAGAAATAGGTTGGCAGGATCAAGACATCAAATGCTTTTATTTGTCATTTGCTCACTTGTACTGGGGTAATTGAACATTGAACTGCCAGAAATGTTGCTCACACTAACAAAACAGTAATAGAAACAGGAGTAAAAGTGACTATACAGCATAAAACAATTGACATTATAGTAAACTTAAAAAGACTTATTTTGTAAAAATGACATAACTGGTGAGGGCACTGGTATGGCGTTCTTTTTTGTGGGCAAGAACAATAAGTATAATGAATACAAAAAAGAGCCAATAACAAATGAAGAAAGAATAAAAATGACTGATAGCTTAGCTGATAAGTTACAAATAAGTGTGTAGCTTCAAGTATAGAACTGAATTTACTTTTCAAAGTCAAATATGATAAAAACAGGACTAAACCACAGCATTTATCTGCTTAACAAATTTAAGGTTATTGTCAAACCAAACACCCAAATTTTGGACTTTTCTGGTACTAGTGCCTGAGATGTAGTATCAAAATCAGGTATACATTGTTCGTTGGGACCAAACACATTGAATTAGTTGCAAGACAAGTTCTGCTGCTCAAAACAATAGCATGTTTATCACCACACTTTAAATAGGTAAATTGGATATAAACTTGGGGGTCATCCATAAATGCATCAATATAGAGGGTTTTAGGAAGTATATATACCCAAATGAGAACTGCACTGGGTGGTCGTCAGGGTCATTCGTCTGTTTTCTTAAAAAACAACAACAACAACAACAAAAAAGTTTTTTAATATGTTTAAAGATATAAGATTAAAATTATTCCAAAAAGATTGAATCATCAGATTGTGTGAAGTTTAAAACTCACTGGCTATCCTTGCACCGATGAACTGTAGAAGAATCAGAGTAGGAGCAGCAAACACTGCAATCTTAACAATAATCCCAATCACTGCAGGAAACATTAACAGATGAGAGATACAAAAAACAAGACCAATTCAAGGGCGTACTGTAAAGCAATTACAGAAATGCACAGCGCAATAACCAATTATAGACATTTAATTACATCATGTACAAATTCATTGACAGTTTAATTGTTAGAAATGAACAGCATTGCAAAGTCAATTCATACCTCTTAATAATGATTCAAAAGTCTTATTGACTTCAGTTTCTGATGTTGTGTCAGCTGCATCCATGTCTGTTGATTCAGTTCAAATATATAATGGTATATTTAACAATTTATCAAGACTTATTAATAGAAATGAAAATAATTCAGATTTTTCAGTGATCTGTTCTCTTTATAAGAGAGAAGTCAGAGTTATTTTTGATGAATAATTCACAAGACACAATAAAGTATGTGATGTCACCAACTGTCCTGTGAGTGGCACTATAGTGGAGTGTAGTAATGTGAGAATGTGAGAGAAGGAGAATAGTCTGGAAGTAAAGAATGTGTTCATGAGTTACATGTGGTGCATTCCAAACAGGATTTATCAGCCTCTGAAGGGTACTTCGGAGTGAACGAATTATGGCCACAATAATTGTCATTCTTAAGCTTAAGTGATCAAAAACTGGCCACTTTGAAGGGCCCTTTGGAATGGAGGATTTCAAAAAATCCAACACTTCAGGAAATTATCCTTTAAGCAGGGAAGCTGTTTATTGTCACATACTGCACTCGATTTGGAAGGTCTCATCCTTCCATGATAAGCCTATCAGAATGGAATCTATGGTGTCAGTCTTATGTCTCTACTAAATAATAGCACCACTGAAGAGAGAAAGACGGTGATTACCTTGTGTTGGGCTTTGAGGTGTGCTTCTGCTTGAAGGATCCACACATTTTGTGGTGCTGACAGGAATCACTGGAGTCGTTGCATCATCTTGAGCTGTTCAAGATAAATGTTAGTTCATACAAGGACATTCATTTAAAGGGTACTGCTCAAGTGACATGCTGTTGAATCCCTAAAGGCACTTTTTTTGCATAATACTGTACAGAACATCCATATTTTCTTCCTTCTGTTTGTAATCATCAAAAATATAGGCTATAGTAAGCAAAACGATTAAAAAAATTATCTCTGGTATAAGGGGAGAATAAAAAACCCCACTTGATTAGCTAAAACCAGACAACATTGGTGTTATGCTTCTCTAATTCCCCTGAAACTGATTTATACAAATTCCTACCTGAGTACTTGACAGTGAATGAGGCTGAGGTCTTCAGTTGATTTCTCTGAGTAAGCTGACATCTCCACTCTCTGTTGTGATCTTCATTCAGGAGTGTTGTAGTCAGACTGATGTTACAGAGATTTGAGAAGAATATCTGATATCTGGAATTTGTCATCAGATTCACACCAGCCTGATTCACCCACATCAGCTGATATCCTTCAATACGAACCAAAGTATCACAAGAGACTCTATGATACAAATGCAGCTGACAGGAGAGAGTCACGGATCTGCCTGCTCTGATGTCAGTCTGAGAGAGTGATGGAGAGACTGAAACAGAAAAAAGACATGCGAGTTCAAATGTGTGGGTTTAATAAAATAACTACCCTTTTGTAATCGCAAAACTACCATGAAGTAAATGCAAAAAAACATGTTCATCAGTTTCTTGTAGACGTCCATTGAGATGTTGTAGGCAGATGTAAAGCCCATAATCTTTTTTATTGGCTTTCTTGATGTTCAGAGTGCAATCAGAGCCCAGACTCAGTCTCCCACGTCTCTCTATGTGTTTCTTCAGTTTCCCTTCAGCAACCAGTTCAATTATTTCTGAATTTCTGTTATAGTTCCATGTAGTTGTTGTGCAGTCAGAAAGAGCATTATTACAGGGCAGATGGACATTTTCACCAGAAATGAAGAACACATTGGTCTCTTCTTCTCCAATGGTACCTGAAACATAATAATGTATCACAATTTATTAGTATATTTATATTTAACTTGTTCGCCAGCGTTGTGGAAAGCATATGGAAATGTGTTTACCGGTAAAAATTAAGCAAAGAGTTATCAGTTCCAGCAGAAACATGTGACACTTAACAGCCATTTTTAGTTTTTGTCAGTTTTTCCGATCTTCAGATTCTCACAGTTGAGATGTAGTGACCATTCAATGGCACAGAGTGAGAGAGAGAGAGAGAGAGAGAGAGAGAGAGAGAGAGAGAGAGAGAGAGAGAGAGAGAGAATTACTCATCAGTGGGTTTCCCTAAATTAGTTTCAGAGATAATCACAGATGTTACATTTTTATGCTATTTACAATGTGCTATTAAACAATCTTCTGCCTCTTTCTGTTCATTATACGACAGTACCTTAAAACCATTTTCATATATAAACAAACTCCAAGAATAAATGTGGTTGTATATGCTGCACATGTTAAAATCCATAGCAAGAAATGTTAGAAAAAAAATCATTATTATAATATAATTTGTCAATGAAATGTTTCAAAATATTTGTCCCTTAAAAGTACTCATTAATGAAAAATTGAATGAACCAGAATCATTCAGTTATTTATGATTCCAGTTACAGAATCACTATCTTTCTATTTTCTTGAGATCTCAGTTCACTTACAGCCCTGTTAAATAAAGCAGAAAGTCAGAAAAACCACAATCACAGAAATACATTGAGACAGGATGTTGAGCAATAAAGTTTTTTTTATAAAGTTGCAACATCATTTACAATGAACTATCAATTACAGTTTTGACCTTATATGAACATTTGACACACTAACAGAAATCAAGCATAATGTTAGTTCAGGCAGAACACATCAGTAAAGCTTGCGGCAAATGGTTTTGTCTTGAGGGTTTGATTGCTGTTCTGCCCACTCTGTCAACCCATGGAGTTTTGCCCATACCCTACACTTAACGCTAACTGTATGCTTAATATAGAAATTTATATTTGCTCAAAGTGATCCTGATGGAAATAGATTTTTACAGCAGTCCACAGGCAGAATGAGCCACCATGACAGTTAGCACCAAAGCAACTGGTAAAACAGACATGTTCGATGATGTTTAGCAAAAATATATAAATAAAACAACTAAAGTTTGGTATTAATATGTTAAAGAGCACCAATTTTAACCATTTTTCAAGATTTAATATAAATCGTTTGTGTCTCCAGAATGTGTCTGTAAAGTTTCAGCTCAAAATACCCATCAGATTATTTATTATTACTTTTAAATCTGGGAAATGTGAACTGTTTGAATATTGTAACTGTTTTTGTTGCCTGTGCCTTTAATGCTAATGAGCTGGTTCTCCCCGCCCACTGTTCCCACATGCGTGTCACAGCCATAGCCTTCACTAAGACAAACAGCTCAGTGACAGACAAGAATGAAGCAGATCTTCCTTACTACAGTAAGAACTTTCACAGCGGTTATTTGATATATTTATTGTGGAGTTAATCTAAGCCTTTCTGAAGCGATGAGTCACATACAATGTTATAAAGTTCGCTCGAGTGCACACATTAGCTTTACACTGTTTTTGCAGGGCAAATGTGACAGGGTACACGTAAATATCCACTGCTGTATGGACATCATTATGTTAATGTACAAAATAAACCTGATTTAAGTCCACAAACCAGGATTGAAGCACTATGCGGCTGTGGTGATGAATTACGTAGCAATTTTACTAACTTATCTTTAATACAAACATGCACTTTTAAAAAAGTTTTAAACTTGTAAAACTCTTTTTTTTTATTTATCACATTTGATGATGATTATGATGATCCTAGCGAGCTGAACAAATCTTTTAATCCGGGTTGCTTTGCCAACGTCCTGTCTTGTTGCTATGATTACATGTTACTACGGAAACATGTTAATACGCCGCTGTCAATTAATTCGGTGGGCGGGGAAACCACACTCCTACATAAAGTTGCGGTCGGCCTCAAAATGGGAGGGATTTGGATCCTATTTTAATGTCAGGAAAAAAAGAAAAAAAAGATACTTATTGTCTTTATATCACCCCAATATGACTGTGGACACACTATACCTACACACAGTTCTGTCCAAACAGCTTACAAATGACAATTTTCATCATATGTGCACTTTAAAGGTTTGAAGAGGTACAGACTCAATGCCACATTATTACAATATGGACGCATATGAGTAGCAAATTTCATTTTGAAATGTAATATGCAAAGCAATATTACAGTATGTTAAATGGCAGTGTATTTCTGTATTTCAGTTAACATTTTCCAAGACCATATGTGCAATGTTTGCTGCAAAATGAAAATGAAAAAACAAATCCATTTTCAATTACTTCGCGATGAATGAAAGCCAATGTGGAATTGAAAATACATTCTGAGCTGGCCACGTCTACATAAGGCGGCAGATACTGTTCGATCACACCGTCTTGAGAGCATCATAGTAGCCGGAAGTCATCCATTTTCAATGGAAGCCAGCGACGATAAGTGACGAGGAGGGGTGCGTCTTCGTCGGTGTGGATGTTGAGGAGAGTTGAAATCAAGTCAACTCTATAGTAATGAGCTATGACACGTTTCGGCGGAATGAAGAGGAGAGGAGTGAGAGGATCAGTTTCAATGCAACTTGATAAAACCCATAGAAATCAGTTAAATCAGATTCAATTTTTTTTCCCCGAATAAGAATGCAGTCAGAAGCTCACCTTGATGAAGAAAGGCATTACATAGGAAATAGAAAGCTTCGTGCCATCAAGATTGCTCTTGAACAGTGGAGGCACTAGTTAGAAGGTACTCAACATTCATTCATAGTGTACAGTATACAGACCACAAAAACATAGAACATTTCTGAGATGCCAAAATCCTTGTCAAGACAATGTCCTGTCAACCTGGCTCTAAGAACCTCAAAGCAGATACTCTCTATTCATACTCCTGAGTAATATTCAGAGAAACCTGAATCAATCTGTGTTGCCTTTAACTCTATTTGGTTATCCAATCCTGAAATACCCAAAATACATAAAGTGTCTCCTCAAATGCTCCACTGGGGTATCCCACAAACGGACATTATCTTCCATGTTCACAACCTTCTCCCTGATTTACCTCACTCATTCACACCGCATTGGCCAACCAATGGCTAAAAACACCTCACTTTCATCAGCAATAACTTCTGATGGCCCAACATGGCAAGAGATATATGCTGGTACTGTATGTTCAAGCATGTGCCAAATGTGCAATGTCAAAGAGTCATTGCCATCTACCACTTGGCCAACTAGGAAAAACACTGAATAAATGTCTCAAAAAGACCAATATATCACTGTAGTATAGCAGTTCTTATAATTGACCACTAGGTGGGAATCTTATGCTGTGGTTGGAAATACTGTTTACTAGAGAAATTTTCTGGACCTCCTTATACTAAACAATACATTTAAAAACAACTGGATTAGACAGCGTGTTAAATAGCCATTTGGAATATGATCCTCCTTCATATGTTATCTAGTTTGGGTGGCATACATTTTTTTCTAACTTGTAATTTTGATAATAACAAAACACCTGTGAAACTTTCATCATTTCACAGTCAAGCTTTTTTTAGCACGGAATTTGATTTACAAACACAATTTTTCACCACACCGTTACTTTATTTGGAATAACAGGGACATTTTATATGAACAAAAATCTTTTTTTTTTTTTTGATAACTGGTTTCAAAATAACTTTGTATAATATTGGTCCATCTTCTTCGGACCAACGCGATGCACTGTATCAATCACATCAGGAAGACAGTTGGAATTTTCTGGCAATAATTACTGACAAACGCGAATCATTTGTTTCCTCACGTTCTTCTCATCAATGTTTCTGGCATGCCGCGTAATTTCAAATTCCAGCGCCTGGAGTACTGAAAGTAATCGTGACAGCTATCAATTAGGACAAGCAGCAGAGCTAGCCGACGTTTCCGAATTAGCTTACGTTTCTTTCTTTTTCATCATACAATTCATCCTTTTCTTGTCAGCTGACATGTCTCTAACTCGACTGGGGAAAGTAAATAATACCTAACATCCAATTGAGATAATAATAGTAAACTATAGTAAACTAAAGTTTGAAACTATATAGTTTAAAATAGAAGCCTAACATCCTCCCATTTTGAGGCCGACCGCAACTTGATGTAGGAGTGTGGTTTCCCCGCCCACCGAATTAATTGACAGCGGCGTATTAACATGTTTCCGTAGTAACATGTAATCATAGCAACAAGACAGGACGTTGGCAAAGCAACCCGGATTAAAAGATTTGTTCAGCTCGCTAGGATCATCATCATCATAATCATCATCAAATGTGATTAAAAAAAGAGTTTTACAAGTTTAAACCGTTATGATGCTTAAAAGTAACTTTGTTGATGGGCGTTATTGCTTACACTTACGCTCGCGGCGCCATCTTGCATATCACCCTCTTCAATGCTCCTCTTGACGACGTTCTCAGCCAGTGACGTCGCGTTCTAAACATTCGGTCTGCATTCTTTTAAAGCTCACGGTTCATCTCAGTTTTGTCAGTTCTCAAGGTGTTGCTGTTTGTACTTGACCAAGGTGAGTTCAATACTGACGGTACGAGTGG
Organism: Danio choprae; assembly: GCA_903798125.1. Classification (NCBI taxonomy): domain Eukaryota; kingdom Metazoa; phylum Chordata; class Actinopteri; order Cypriniformes; family Danionidae; genus Danio; species Danio choprae. The sequence goes on from CAIGQW010053747.1 coordinate 6,232,948, forward strand.
AGCCACGCCAATTTCACGAAGTCCGCTTCGTGAAGCTTTACTCGGGCCCGTCTGCGCTGTAGTTCCTCGCGGTTTGCGTACGTAAACGCAACATCGCGAGGAATATTACGTGTTTGTTGCTCGAGATGTGCCGCCGAGCAACATTCCGGGTAATCCGGCACGGACTGGCGGACTTATAATAGTTTCTCCATTTTCGTTCTTCCGGTTTGTTGTTTTCAGATGAGTTTGTAAATCAAACAGAATAAAGTACTCTTTCTAAACACCTGAATTGTGTTTTCATTTGTCCTAGAGCCCACTGTAGTAGCCTACATTGTCATAACATGCAATGCATTTGGTTGACAATATTAAAGTGGTCCAACAAATAAGTAGTTGTTGCACATATACCGTATTTCTCTCCAGGGTAATAAAACTCTTAATTAAATAAATAAGGTTTTTGTAAAATGTTATATGTAACTTTAGAAATGCGTTTAGCATAGGCTACTGTTTTGTTTTTTTATGAAGGAAGCCTGTCAAGTTTTTAAGAAATGGCATTAATGATCTAACCAGTGAGGTAAATGCATTAACATTAAACTATACATAATTCTTAGAAAGTAACGTTAAATCTACAGGTAAAGTTAATGAGAAAAGCAGGAAGAATACAAACGGGGGATATTAACTGCTTACCTTCAGGTGAGATTCTTCTTATAGTGTTTCACACAAATGCATAGTAATGGCCATAGTTTTACTCACTCGTTTTTTGTGACCTTTGCTAACTATGAAAATTGGTGGGAGCTACGATATAAGCTATAGGCCAAGATAAGCTAAAGATATAGTAAATATTTATAAAGCTGATAAATAATTAAAACTATGAAGAAGTAATGTACGTCAGGTCCGTGTACCCGCGTATAATTGGTTTTCTCGTTTTTGCTTTCAAAACGGAAAAACGATCAAACAACTCGATTGTGCCAAATTCTCACGAACATGAATATTTTATTTTTACAAATGATTTTTTTGTTGTTTTCGTCGCATTTTGTTCTTACACACAAAATAAAAATGCGATGAAACCAAAACGAATAAACGGCTGTAAAATGTGTTCTCTGTACACGCCCCCTCTCCGCTGATTGGTCGACCAAGCATCAAACCGTGCCGTCATCATCTGTTCCTCGGTTTTGCAAAGTTCCCTTTTAATAACAAGAAAAGTGATAATTTTTTTGAGATACTATGATAATTGTTTCGGTAACGTCATTGATGCACAAGTCTTTCCTCTGTAGTTGTTTATCTTATGTAATTTATTAATGCATTAGTGTGTTTTTTTTTATTTTTATTCTGAAATGCAGGATATACTGGCAAGTTAAAAGTGCTGTTGTTTCAGTGATTTGAAGTACTCACTTGACATGCCATTTTGCAAAACATCGTTACATGAAATGGGCATGAAGTAAGAGCTGGGTACCTCATTTGACCTTATGTACTCTCCAAGTGACTGACAGTAGTGATAAAAACTTTACAAAAAGCAACACACAGCATGCCCAACCTATGGGTATTGTTTAATAGCCATTATAACATAAAATAGAAAGTGTTTTCTCAGCTAAAAACAGATAAAATTACTGAAATAACACGTGGAATAATAAAGCCAGAGAGATGACGTGTTTTTACAGATTATTTTACAGTATTTTTATTTAGATTTAGATTTTTTCCCCTTGAATCTAGATTTAGCTTTAAATATAACATTCTTGTTAGTCATTTAATCAGAGTAATATAGGCTCATAACATTTCAATAAGTGACTTCTATAGCATTATTGTGCTGCATAAGGGGTAAAGTACCTGCATCTAAAGTTGAATTAGATAATAAATTCATTTACATAACAAAAGCGGCGAAATTTAATGGGATTCAGTTCAAACATAACCTTCTGATCACAGGGATGATTGACAAAATGATGGTTGAATACTGAAAATGCCAGCAGGTGGCAGCAAGTGATTGTATTACAAACGAGTCGTTTATTTAACCGATTCGTTTGAATCAATGATTCATTCAGTAAGATTTGCTTCTGAATGGGCTGAATCCAGCCGTTCGCGAATGACATAACATCACCATACTAAATATTACTAATATAACATTACTATTACTCAGCTTATTTAACTTATGCTGTTGCATATATAATAGGCCTACACCGAAGTCTGCTGGTCACTACAAATTCATTCGCTCCATGCTGTACAATATGACACAGTTTTACCACGGATTATGAAATGATGGTCAGCGAAATGAGACAGATGACATGCTAAGATACTAAAATAATATTTTTAAGGCAAGCACAGTTTGCCGAATTTATGCCTAGACAGAAGTCCATAAATTGAGACTTTATTCCGCTGCATAAACCGAGGAACAGATGATGACGGCACGATTTGGTGTATGGTCGACCAATCAGCGGAGAGGGGGCGTGTATAATCTCCGCCCACACACAAATTTTAAAGCTGTTCATTCGTTTTCATTCATTCATTTTCTTTTCGGTTTAGTCCCTTTATTATTCTGGGGTCGCCACAGCGGAATGAACCGGCAAATTATCCAGCATATGTTTTACGCAGCGGATGCCCTTCCAGCTGCAACCCATCACTGGGAAACATCCATACACACTCATACACTACTGACAATTTAGCTTACCCAATTCACCTATACCACGTCTTTGGACTTGTGAAAGAAACCCAGGGGGAGAACATGCAAACTCCACACAGAAATGCCAACTGACCCAGCCGGGGCTCGAACCAGCGACCTTCCTGTTGTGAGGCGATTGTGCTGCCCCTTATTCGTTTTGGTTTCATCGCATTTTCATTTTGTGTGTAAGAACAAAATGTGACGAAAACAAAAATAAATATTTGTAAAAACAGAATATTTTTGTTCGTGAGAAGGTTTACATTTTTAAAAGCAAAAACGAGAAAACCAATTATACAGGAACACGGACCACGCAATATGCCCACTGAAGACGTTTCAAAACCTTTTCCACTGATTATAAGGTCTCTGTCACCATCTGATGGCAGAACAATGTAACGTCAGATGCCAGTCACTAACATGCAGCATATTACAATACAAAGTACATTTATTAAATACTACTGCAATTTATGTCAAATCTCATTTACAAAAATACCATTAAAAAACAACAACAAAATAAAAGTCAAAAGAAAAACAGCTGTTTTCATATAGCATTTACTACGTTGAAAACTGTAAAACTTATCATTGTAATCGAATCTATTTTCTCTGTAGCAAATAACACGATTGCGACCAAAAATTGCTGTTAGATATACCCAAAACTAATTATATTTCCCATTTAATCACTATAGAGACATTTATTAGACTTCAGGATAAGTGTCCATCAGAAGGGTGCTTTTGACAGTGAATGGAATTAAGTGTAAACTTTAAGATTACATTAACCTCTAAAAGGGACTGAAATCTGAATGGTAAAATTACCATTTCTTTACACGATGATTTCTGATTATTTGAAGTCAATAACCATTCTGGGCTCTGTTTCCCAAAGACATAGTAATTAGATCATAAAAAAATATATATATATTTTATGACTGATCTAATGGTCATAAACCAGAATTGTTCCCAAAAGCAGCGTAACTTAAGTAGCAAATAGAAAATTGTTGTAGATCTATGAGTGTTCTATGAGTGTGAGACACAAAGTCAGATATTACGGGGTCACCTTTATTACTGTCTAAAAATAATGAATAACATAACATTAAAAAGGGCAAAAAAACAAACAAACATAAAATTCACATCTAAATGAAATGACTGAAACAAGAGTATTTTTTTCAGCCATTTTTGTCAGTGTCTCAGTCTGTAGGCAGGTGCTTTATATAGACGTGTCTTGTTTGCTAATGCACATTAGATGATGATTTATAGTTAAAGAGCCCCTATTATGGGTTTTTGAAAATGACCTTCCATGCAGTGTGTAACACAGCTCTAAGTGAATGAAAACATCCAGCTGAGGTTTAAATCCGAAAGTGCACCGTGTTTAAAACTATTGATTCTTTAACGAAATAGACGACTCAGAGTCAAATGAATGAATCGAGTTGGGTTTGGATCTTTTGCTTGAACGCGTCGACGTTGATACGGTACATTACCAAATATGTAGTTCCAGATCCTGTGAAATGTGAATGCACTTTCCCTTCAGACACTAGCAGAGCGCGGTGGATCACAGGACTGATCATGACACGAAGATGACGATCACTGACAGATGGACATTCGGCTGCAGGGAATAAAGGGTTAATTTTCACAACAACACCACAGTATAGCCAACCATGTGCTGTGTTTGTTCCTGTCCTTTTTCTGATGGTTGATACAATAACCTACGCTGCAACGCCAGATTCACCGGTCGTTTGCTAGTAAAGGAAGGAGCAGCAGAGACTCAGAGCTACATTGCTTTATTGCATTTTTGCTTTGGGCTCACACATACTCTCTGGCTGCTACTTCATACCGTGGTGGGCGTTTCTCTACGTCTCGCGCTAAACGCAGTCGACCAATCACAACAGACTGGGTCATTAGACCAATCAGGGCAGATTAGCTTCGCGCTAAGGAGGGGTTTGGGAACAAATGAATCGCTGAACGAATCATACGGGAGTCGCTGGGATAATTAAGTACAAATAAATGCATATTATAAGACAATGAAAGGGTTTTTTGACCTTGCATGCATATCAGCCCGTTGTTGGAGACCCCCAAAACCAAAATATGACATTTTATAATGTAAAATAGGGGCTCTTTAAGCGTTCAGGATAGAACTCCATTAAAGGTTATATTTCAGCACTTCGACTCAAGTAGCAAGAAGAACAAGTTCTCACGCATTCATATTACAGGAAATGGACATGGGATTGTGACCTACATTCATAACCTTTAAATCTACAGAACATTATCAAAAACCTTGCCATGGTCTACTCATTTTAATGTAAACAAAAATAAATGAATGGTTTATCAACTGCTACATTTAATGCTGTATGTATGTGCATATACTGCTAGACAATTACCGTAAAAGTAGAAAACATATATTAAATCCTTATATTAAAAAAATACAGATTTTTAAGTGCAGATAGTCTAAGGGTTAAGCGCATTGACATACAGTGATCAGCATAATTGAGTACACGCCATTTTGAAAATAAATATTTTTATCCATTTCTCAGTGAATATGGGTAATATATATTGGTGCATTTAAACAAAACAGATTTATTAAACAGATATATTTATTAAAATAATATTTTAGTCACAGAACATCTTTAGAAATTGAAAGATAATACAATTAAATTCAAGCAAAATATCACAAAAAAATTACAAACTACAAAATTTCAACTAAATTTTGTAACTTTTTAATCTCTTTTTTTAAACTCTTTTTATTTATTTATTTGTATTTAATATTTTTCTATAACATATACATTTGGGTGTACTAGTTTTTGGATCGTTATCGTAAGTTATTTTGTTAGATAAGCTCCAGATTGATCTTCAGTACTGACTAATCTATATGCACAAATATAATATTGTGTAGCTTCCTATTAAAAATATGAATTAAAAAGATAGATTTGTGAGGGGTGTACTTATATAAGCCCAGCACTGTATGGCATAGCTGCATCTACAACTGAGTTGATTTCCTCTTGTCGTCATCAAGGTGGTTAAGGTCCTTCCTTTGTTCTCTGAAGGAAAAACAACACAAAGATGTTTTTATTATGTTTTAATCTTTTCATAGACTGAATTATCATATTCAACTCACCAGCTCTTCTTGCACAGATGAACTTTAGAATAATCACAGTAGGAGCAGCAAACACTGCAATCTCATCAATAATCACAATCACTATAGGAAACATTGACAGATGGGAGAGAGACAAAGAAAATGCCAAATTACTAGTCAAAATCAAGGGTATAAAACAATAAACAGTTACTGATATTTAAAGAGCAATAAACAATGACATTTATAGCATTTCCAAATTTAATGATAGTTTCATTGTTATAAAGATTTCACAATATAATGTTATAAAGAGGGCGACGTGGTGGCGCAGTGGGTAGCAACAATTGCCGCACAGCAAGAAGGTCGCTGGTCAGTTGGCAATTCTGTGTGGAGTTTGCATGTTCTCCCTGTGTTTGCGTGGGTGTCCTCCGGATGCTCCGGTTTCCCCCACAAGTCAAAAGACATGTGCTATAGGTGAATTGGGTAAGCTAAATTGTCGGTAGTGTATATGTGTGAATGAGTGCGTATGGATGTTTCCAAGAGATGGGTTGCGGTTGAAAGGGCATCCGCTGCATGAAACATATGCTGGATAAGTTGGTAGGTCATTCCGCTGTGACGACCCCAGATTAATAAAGGGACTAATCCAAAAGAAAATGAATGAATGAATGTTATAAAGATATCTTCTCCAAAGCACTTCATACCCCTGAATAATGATCCAACAGTCTTACTGACTTCAGGTTCTGATGTCGTGTCACCCGCATCTGTAAATTATGTCTGTTAGTTAGTTTCAAACATAAAAAAACACATTAATGCTCACAGTAATACAGTATTTTTATATATACACACAAGCATTGTAATCATATTGGGGCATACTGTTTGATGAAAGGACATACAACCAAGCTCAAGCTTTCCTTCTTTTATCTCTCAACTATAACCAACTCATATAGGCATCTCCCTCCTTTTCTCTATGAGTTCTCTTGAGATAAAACAGCATTTGTTTAAACAATCATTATAATAATCTCTGCACTACGCATTTCCTTTTAAGAGACAACTGTTCCAGTGTCTATAACAGAACTCTGTAGCACACAGCAACCTTTATTTATTAGTTTAGTCATTTCTTGGACTTATTCCTGGTTGTCAGCTGAGTTTGTCCTTATCCTTCCTTAGCAGGTCCACTAACGGGGAAGAAGCTGCAGGTAGCATTGCGTTTTTCTGTAGTGCCTCCTCCTCTGGATCCTTCTGCTTTCTGGCGAAAAGCTGGTAGGTGGCAAGTCATCACTATTGTCTATCTCATTATCATCAGCTTGACCCAGTACATAACATCAGAAAACTTGGCCAGCACCTCAGGGACAGTAAAGCTCTGGAAGTGACCCCTTTTCCTTTTTGAAGTAAATCCACACACATCCTTGTGTCCTCGAGATCGCTGTTTGGGAGGGCGAGGGTGAGGTGGAAGAGTGTTATGGGGATGTTGTTAGCATTTGTTATTAGCATTTGGCCAAATGTGAAAGCTTCTTGGAAGATTCTTGGAATGATTATATAGGCCCAGAGGATCAGGGGTATGCTGCTGCACACTGGTTAATATTTGCTAGCTGGATTGTTAAGGTGTGGTTGAAGCATTCCCAGGTGTCAACAAACTTCTTGGAATATTTCAGCTTCAAAATGATGGTAGCTTCACAGCTCAGAATGGTTTTGTGGGGTAGGCCAACCCTTTAATTCTTATACTGTGGCACTTACCACATGTCCCATGTTTGCAGTCTATCTCATTTTTTTTCGATAAAGTCACACCCCAGCCAACTTCACATTTCTTCCCAGCACATTTCTAGCTTGCCTGGATGTTGCGCTGCCTTTAGGAAGCCATTCGAGTTATCGCAGGTTTTCAGAGAAATTATATGCAACATTACCATTATGCTTTTCTAACAAAAACTTTTCTAAAAACAAATTTTTGTTAATTTATTTATTAATTTTATTTTTCATCTGAGTACTTGACAGTGAATGAGGCTGAGGTCTTCAGTTGATTTCTCTGAGTAAGCTGACATCTCCACTCTCTGTTGTGATCTTCATTCAGGAGTGTTGTAGTCAGACTGATCATACAGTGACTTAAGGAGAAAAATATCTGATATCTGGAGTCTGTCATCAGTTTCACACCAGCCTGATTCACCCACATCAGCTGATATCCATCAATACGGAACAAATCATCACAAGAGACTCCATAATAATAATCCAGCTAACAGGAGAGTGTCACGGATATGCCTGCTCTGATCTCAGTCTTTGAGGATGATGGAGAGACTAAAACAGAAAATGAATCCGAAATTACATGACTGTAACTGTTTTCCTAAACATGTACTTTTTGTAGAGAGATTTTGGCTATTTTAAAATGAATCAGTTTATCCTACATTTACCATAAAGAACATGCAGACAAACACTTGCATCAGTTCCTTGTCTTTCTCCATTCACATACTGTTGGCAGCTGTAACATCCATAATCTTCAAAGAAAGTGGATTTCTTCATGTTCAGAGAGCAGTCAGAGCCCAGACTCAGTCTCTCATGTCTGTCTATGTTGTTCAGTTTCCCTTCTTGAACCAGTTCAACTGCCTCTGAATGTATGGTATAGAGCTATGTGGTTGATGTGCAGCCAAAAAGAGCATTATTACAGGGCAGACGGACATTTTCTCCAGACCTGAGGTACACGTGTGTCTTCTACTCCACCAATATCTACAAAGATGATTTGAGGGATTATTCTGTTATAAAAATATGCGTACACAAATGCAACAAGGGCATGCTCTGTATCAAATATCAGATCATCATAAGAAAATGCAACTATTTTACATATTTGCAAAAAAGTGACTTATTAATACAAATGAAAATTTGAAAAGCCCCCCAAACCACATGCCTAACACCAACCGTCATTGGGGGATGAGCTTACTAAAATGTATTTCATCTAAATTAAATCAAAACATTTTGGCTTTCCTTGAATTTGTTTGGGGTATTCAGGAATTAAACATTATTTGCAAACACTTCAGTGGCTAAAGATCACATCTACCTTATGCATGAAGCCTATTATATAATATTATTATATTATATCTATACCTTTGAGAATTGAGCAGAGAATCATCAGTCCCGGCAGTAATATGTAACAATTATCAGCCATTTTCTGTTTCCTTCAGTTTAACATTGACAGCTTGTCTTCTGTTGTATAACTTCCTGTGATCACAGACACCAAATAGTCTATAATGTGTTTTTTCAACAAGCTTTAACAATTTAGCCTTATTAAGACTAGCCTGAGCTTTCAGACCCTTGCCAGCTTCTATAGTTGAGATGTGACTAGATAAAATTGATGCAAGTTGCTGAAAAAAGAAAAGAAACGAAGAAGAGGAACTACCAATGAAATGATTCACAATTCACACCCATTGATCAAAAATAGGTTCATGGATCATGGAATCGAGTGTTGAATCAGTGTAGAAAAACTAGCTATCTCTGAGGAATGTAATAAATTACTCTTTAACTCACATATTTGCATGTTAACATTTTTTATGTTTATTTGTTGATGGCTACTAATATATAACATATTGGTTCAATATATTATCTCGTCTCACAAATATTCCACTTGATAAGCTTGAAAAAATATGGTTTGTGACAAGCAGGAAATCATGCAAAGTATGAAATTATTTAGTTTATATTGCTTATTGAGAAACAATATGGTTAGACAACAGAAAAAAATGAAATACATAATCATGTGACAGTTTTTCCATTACACAATTTAACAGTGTCTGTGTAGGCAGTTCATTTCTAAGGATGATGACTAAGAACAGTAACATAAGAGGAAGTAAAATCAATTGCAGAAGATTGCCAAAAGCAGAAATTGGCTGATAAAGTGTCTGGCACATGTGTCTGATGATTCTCTTCTCATTTCTCACAGGTAAAAACATCTGTCAAATATTTTTTAAATCTGTGCACAAACATTTATTAAAATATTTAAAAAGGAAGTTCTAATTTCATTACTTTCAAACTAAGACCGAATACATATTCTTGCAAACATTTAATCTCTGATATATTATACTGTTTACCTTATTACAGAATGCAATGATGAGTGCTCTGATATTTACAGCTTGGAGAAAAACCTTTGAATTATTTATTGAACCATATTTATTGAAACTGCATGAATGTTTTGAAGAGCCCCTATTATGGGTTTTTGAAAATGACCTTCCATGCAGTGTGTAACACAGCTCTAAGTGGATGAAAACATCCAGTTGATGTTTAAATCCGAAAGTGCACCGTGTTTAAAACTATTGATTCTTTAACGAAATAGTCGACTGAGTGAATGAATGAATGAATCTAATTGGGTTTAGATCTTTTGCTTGACCCCGTCAACGTCGATACGGTACATTACCAAATATGTAGTTCCAGATCCTGTGAAATGTGAATGCGCTTTCCCTTCAGACACTAGCGGAGCGCGGTGGATCACAGGACTGATCATGACGCGAAGATGACGATCACTGACAGATGGAGATTCGGCTGCAGGGAATAAAGGGTAAAAGTTAATTCTCACAACAACACCACAGTATAGCCAAACATGTGCTGTGTTTGTTCCTGTCCTTTTTTCTGATGGTTGATACAATAACCTACGGATCAACGCGGGATTCACCGGCCGTTTGCTAGTAAAGGAAGGAGCAGCAGAGACTTAATGTATGGGACTTTGTCAGTAACTGTTACCGTTCATATGGACCAGTTTCTTCTTCCTCCAGATCATAACATGTAAGTGAAACTAAAATTGTTGCCTCATTTTGTTGTAGTTTACAAAATATGTGTTTAATTGTGTGTTATAAGTTGTAATCGCCCCGCGCAGCTTGTAATCAAGTATCTATTATAGATCAGTGCCTGTACTGTATCTCTCAGGTTAAACCTTTATGTGCTATTCACATATCGAGTCCAAAACCACGGTGAAAACGTGACGCGTGCTTCTTCCTTTACTGATTTAAATGCATTTCTGAACTCGCGATCTACTGCTGTTTGTTGCTATGACCACCATCAGCTGTTCCTCACATGCGCGGCGCGGTCAGTTTTCAAAATAGTTCAACTTCTGCCACTGTGTGGATTAATACTGAATGTGTGTCGTTGTTATTACTTGGGGTTAGAGTTAAGAGTAGAGTAATATGCTGGTGTTTAACTGAATTGCTTTATTGCATTTTTGCTTTGGGCTCACACATACTCTCTGGCTGCTACTTCATACCATGGTGGGCGTTTCTCTCTGTCTCGCACTGAACGCAGTCAACCAATCACAACAGACTGGGTCATCAGACCAATCAGCGCAGATTAGCTTTGCGCTAAGGAGGGGTTTGGGAACAAATGAATTGCTAAACGAATCATACGGGAGTCGCTGGGATAATTAAGTACAAATTAATGCATATTTTAAGACAATGAAAGGTTTTTTTTTAACCTTGCATGCATATCAGCCTGTTGTTGGAGACCCCCAAAACTAAATTTTGACCTTTTATAATGCAAAATAGGGTCTCTTTAATGTTATAAAATGAACAGGACTACCACATAAGAATATATTCCTTGTGATAGTCCTGTGTTCATTTCTGCCTGAAACAAGCAAAAATATTTCATTTTAGACACAATGTGTAAACTACAAAGGAACCTGGTGTTTGTCATTCAGGGTATCAGCTGATGTGGGTGAATCTGAGGACAAACTAGATATCAGATATTTTTCACCTTAAGTAACTGTATGATCAGTCTGAGTACAACACTCCTGAATGAAGATCACAACAGAGAGTGGAGATGTCAGCTTGCTCAGAGAAATCAACTGAAGACCTCAGCCTCATTCACTATCAAGTTCTCAGGTAAACTGTTATTTATAAAATATTTTGCGCTGATTATGAAATTTTATGATCATATTCTACAGTATGACTTGTCTAAACATTTAACTGAGACTGAGACAAAGACACAAAATCCAGTCAGCAGCTCAAAGACAACAACTATATATACGGCAGTAACTACTTCACAACCAGGTACACAATCAACTGTATTAAGACAAAATAATATTAATGCTTGTTAATGAGTACATGTTAGATACCATAATCTCATCCTACCACCCAAATATTTTAAAACAGTACAAGTGATTCCTTTTGATTTTTTTTTATCTGCTAGAATCACTCTGGTCATTCTCCTCTGACCTCTGATATCAAGGCATTTAGAACTGCTGCTCTCTGGACATTTTTGATAATTCTCTATAAACCATAGAGATTGTTGTGCATGAAAACCTCAGTATCAGCAGTTCATAAAAACTCAGACCAGCCTGTCATGACACAGCCACACTAAAAGTCACTGTCACTCATTCATTCTGATTTTTGAATTGAACTTCAGCAGATCATCTCAATTTATTTATGTAACTACAGTTTGGGCAACAAGCGGTCAAAAACCCAATTATCTTTCTAATCTAATCTTTCATAGCATCAACTACAACAACAGCAGCACTGATTCCAGTTGCCACAACCTCTGTGATGGCAGGTAGTCATGAAGTACCAAGACCACCAAATGATAAAGGCATGTACTCTGTATAAATACACAACCTCTCCTATATTTGTCACTTTCCGGAAATATCACCCATTATATGACCCATTAAATAATATGACGCAAAACTTTGTGATGTGTAAATTTATTGGTATATCCATTGCATTATTGTAGCACAACAATCATGGGCTTAGTTTCAAGAAACAAACATTCTTAAAATTTGTACATTTAAAGGACTGTAAATCTTGTACCACAACCTCTACAAAATCAAAAATGTAAATTTTGTGAACTGAAAATAATAGTGGGTAAAGTACTGTCTAAAAAGTCCACATAATGCGTTTCTATGAACCTTCATTTTGATTAGTAATGCCAGTCACCACATTCATTTTTTTATGTCAGCTGGTGGGTGCTTAGCTTTAATGTAACTCTATTATGCCATTTAAAATGTTCCTCAACATCATCTGTTTTGCGTCTTAAAGAGCCCCTATTATGCATTAAAAATGTCATATTTTGGTTTTGGGGTCTCCAACAACAGGCTGATATGCACGCAAGGTCAAAAAACACTTTCATTATCTTATAATATGCATTTATTTTTACCTAATTATCCCAATGACTCCCATATGATTCCTTCAGTGATTCATTTGTTCCCAAACCCCTCCTTATCGCAATGCTAATCTGCGCTGATTGGTCCGATGATCCAGTCTATTGCGATTGGTTGACTGCGTTCAGCATGAGACAGAGAAATGCCCACCATGGCTTATCAACATTGTTGAAGTAGTCAGAGTGCAGAGCGTATGTGTGAGCCCAATGCAGGAGTGCATTAAAGCAATGCAGTTTAACACCAGCATATATTCTTAACCATAAGTAATAACAGTGACACACATTCAGTATTAATCCACACAGTGGCAAAAGCTGAACTATTTTGAAACTTGACCGCCGCATAAGTGTAGGAACAGCAGACGGTGGCCATACCAACGAAAAACAGCAGTGGATCGCGAGCTCACAAACGCATTTAAATCCGTACACAAATCGGCCCACATCGCGTTTTCAACATGGTTTTAGACGAGATATAAGAATATAAAGAGTTACCAGATAGAGTACAAGCCACGTGCAGCGGTTACAAGTAACAATACACAATTAAAAAACATAATTTGCAAGCTAGAGAAAACAAGAAGGCAACCATTTTAATTGCACTTAAGTTACTTACACTTGTGAAATGGAGGAAGGAACTGATCCATAAACTGTGTACTGTAAAGTTCCTGTCAAGCTCTGACAAAGTCCCATACATTAATAGTCTTTTCTGATCCTTCCTTTAACAATCGGCCGATGAATGCCTCGTTGTAAGCATATCGATTGGCGTGTAAGCCTCGTTGTAAGCGTGTAGATACACTTGTTAGAAAAATGACGGGATCATAGCACAAGCCTGGGGCTATAATGCTATAAATGCGGTGCCCTACCCACATCGCAGCTTTTCCACGATGGACGTCCAGCTTCTCCAGCCTCTGGCGCCTAGACTGCAGCTCCACACAGGAAGATTGGGCAGAAGAAAAATGGTCGTGCCCAACAAAACCTGGTTTCTCTCAAGGTTTTTTTCCCCTTCACTTCGTCAATTGGTGAAGTTTTTTCCTCGCCACTGTTGCCACTGGCTTGCTCAGATCGGGACTTGTGGAGCTGCGCTTCGGTGGATTTGCACTTCAGTGTTTGAACTTTTAGCAGTGAAACTTAAACCACACTAAACTGAACTTCAACTCTGAAATCTGGACTTTACTAGAACATGTTAAGCTGCTTTGACACAATCTACATTGTAAAAAGCGCTATATAATAAACCTAAATTGAATTGAATACAGTCAAGTTTTTATTTTGTTTGTGGTTCAATTTGATCTTTTAAATTCACAAAACCAACTCCGTCAAGGGTAATATTTGAAAGAGACTAATAGAGACACTTTAAAATGTAACATTCATCTGTAATAAGCTACAAACAACCTATTTGCTCATTTTCTAGAGCCCATATGTAATTTAAACAATAAAAAGTAAACAAATGGGAACCATTTCAGCTATAACCCCCAACAGAAACTTACTGAAATTTCTGTAAACCCAGCAAGTATGAAATTTCCTAAACCTAAATATTCATATTTCTGCAATTAAATATTTTTTTCTCTTTTTATTTTATCATTAATCCTGGTCTAAGAGTGTCTCTCTATAGCCTCCCCCTCAGTGATTGCAGTTGCTGTTATTTTCGCTGTGTTGTTTGTTGTGATCACTGCCGTTGTTCTCTAAATGAGATGTCCAAGTAGAGCTGGTAAGTCTTCAGATCTTCTTCAATATTTAAACAATAAACAGACACATTACACTTTAATGATTTACAGATCAACCCAACCCAAAATATTTGATTATAAACAAGTTTAGCTGTTTTTTTAATAGAAACAGCAGCAGAGTTTGTTGATTTGAAAGCTCTAACTTCTAACTTTTTTCTAACTTCTAACAACAAATTTATTTAAAAAAAAACAATTTGCATTAATGAGGTGTTATTTTACTTGTGTGGTTTGCTGTAAATCTTTTCATTACATGTGGCAACATTATTTTTCAGACAATACAAAAGGGACTGATGAGCCTGTGGTGAGTATTATAATGCCAAACGCCCATGAGGTTCATACTCTGTCTCTGTTATATGAGGACTTTTATTAATCAGATTAATTGACAAGTCAGAATAATTGTACTGTATCTAATGTAAAGGTCACAGATATGAATACGAGGTTTAACAGAAGCAAAGAAACAATCAACATATCCATTCATCCTTCTCTCAGCACTAACGTAAGTAAGGATTTATCTTCAATAAACTGCAATCCATTTTGTAAGGCACATTGTATTACTTCTTAAATACTAACCAAATAATCAGATATGGAAAAAAAAAAAAATGCAAATGCTTGTTCAATAGTCTCTGCTCAGTGGATTATACCATTTAATTGCTGCACTTTAAGGGAATAAAAAAAAATGCTACACGCAAAGGTACACAAAGTAACAACATAATTAATTTGCTCTGGAAAGTTTCCTTCAAAACAAGCATGAGCAAAATGTGTTCTTTCAATCTAATTTTGCATAAAACCATCTGCCAAATAACGTAAGGTAAACATAAATCACAATAGGAACTATCAAAAGAGTTGTTTTAACAATGTGCAAGCTGATGTTATTCGCTGTCACTCACTTTATAAATAAAGATACATACATGTGTAATATAATCTATTAAAACTCAGTTAGAATGAGGCCAATGAATGATATGGTTATTTTAACTGCATTTTAATAGACTATATCACACATGTAGGTATTTTTTGCAAAAGTGTGACACCAAATTATTCAGAATAACCCTATAATGCTGTGGTTTTAGGTGACAGGAGGCTGCTCTGGTAGTCTAGCAGTGGTAGTAGAATTTATCCAGGTAAGGGTTGTTCTACTACTGAAAAACTACATAGTACAAACAACTGTTGAAATGAATTTCAATGGTAAAAATGCTACAGTAATAACTCTGTAACCTGGTTAACAGTAAGTTTCCTAATATATACAGTGAATAACCATAAACTGACTTTCCTAGAATTCCCTACATGACACTTCACTTTTAAAGCTTTTTTTGGTTGACCTTTCTAGAACCTTTGGTTGGTTCTTTTTGTTTTACTAATCAGTTTTGTACATTAGAGTTTTATGATTTATGTAATTTTATATTACTAAACTAATTTAAAATTTGATTTGTGTTATCATGATGATGTTTAGTAGCTGTGTGAATGACACCAAGCATCTTCAAATCTATATACAAGTATGTTTTTCTGCTTGCGGAAAAGCAGTTCTTCATATCGCTTTCCCACATCCACATGCTTATGGGTGTGTTTTTATCTGTGTATCCATGTTATTATGTGTAGATGTTAGTACTTCAAAACACGGGTGTATAAAATTCTAAATTAATTAATTAATTAAATAAAATGTTGACATTTATTTTACAGATTTTAAATGGTCAGTAAAAGCTGCCAGATTTTTCCAGTAAAAAGTGTGGATTTCTTTTACAGTGTACAGATTCACAGTCACTGAAAATCCCCAATACTGATGTATATAAACAATTACCATCAAGTTGGTGATATTCCTGCAGGTGGATGATAAAGCGACTTATTCTTCCATCAGAGGAGAAAAAGTTGAAGCACAGGGAAACTGCAGTCAACTCTATGCCTCTGTTAACAAGATCAGACATTTATGATTAAAAAAAAGAGTTTCATAATAGTTTCATAAGAGTTTTATACCATCGTATATACTGCTTTTATATGATCAAATCTAAGTGTTGTTTATTTTTTATTATCACTTTTTTGGTCAGTTTGGCATGTTTGTATTATGACTAGATCTCCTAGGTCATTTGGAGGACAGTTTTAGATCATTCAATAAACTTTTCAATTTCTTTTTTTATACTATTTTTAACAATTTTAAAATAGACGCTATGCCACAATATCCTCTTTAGCGACTAAAGCTGAAGACTGATTTGTTCCTCTTAGCAGAACTATATAGAAGAACTTTGAATAGACAAATAAACTTCTGTGACAACAAAATCTGAACTATATACATACCGTGCATTTGGAAAGTATTCATAGCGCATCACTTTTTCCAAAATTTTTTATGTTACAGCCTTATTCCAAAATGGATTAAATTCATTTATTTCCTCATAATTCTACACACAATACCCCATAATGACAATGTGAAAAAATATTTTTTGAAATTGTTGCAAATTTATTAAAAATAAAAAACCTGAAAACTCACATGCAGATAAGTATTCACAGCCTTTGCTCAATACTTTGTTGATGCACTGTTGGCTGCAATTACAGCCTCAAGTCTTTTTGAATATGATGCCAGCTTGAAGCTTGGCACACCTGTCTTTGGGAATGTTTGCCCATTCCTCTTTGCAGTACCTCTCAAGCTCTATCAGGTTGGATGTAAAATGACCGTGTATAACCATTTTCAGATTTCAGCTTTTTTGAGAAATGTTCAATAGAATTTAGATCTGGGCTCTGGCTGGGCCACTCAATGACATTCACCGAGTTGTTGTGAAGCCACTCCATCAATATTTTAGTGGTTTGCTTTGTGTCATTGTCCTGCTGGAAGATGAACCGTCGCCCCAGTCTGAGGTCAAGAGCACTCTGAAGCAGGTTTTCATTCAGGATGTCTCTGTACATTGCTGCATTCATCTTTCCCTCTATCCTGACTAGTCTTCCAGTTCCTGCTGCTGAAAAACATTCCCACAGCATGATGCTGCCACCCCAATGCTTCACTGTAGGGATGGTATTAGCCTGGTGATGTGCCCTTTACTAAAGAGTGGCCACTCTACCATACAGGCCTGATTGGTGAGTTGCTGCACAGATGGTTGTCCTTCTGTAAGGTTCTCCTCTCTCCACAGAAGAACGCTGGAGCTCAGACAGAGTGACCATTGGGTTATTGATCACCTCCCTGAGTAAGGCCCTTCTCTCCCGATCACAGCTTAGATGGCCGACCAGCTCTAGGAAGAGTCCTGGTGGTTCCAAACCTCTTCCACTTAAAGATGATGGAGGCCACTGTGCTCATTGGAACTTTCAGAGCAGCAGAAAGTTTTCTGTAATCTTTCCCAGACTTGTGCCTCGAGACAATCCTGTCTCGGAGGTCTACAGACAATTCCTTTGTCTTCATTCATGGTTTGTGCTTTGATATGCACTGTCAACCCTGGGACCTTATATAGACAGGTGTATGCCTTTTCAGATCATGTCCAATCAACTGAATTTACCACAGGTGAACTCCAAGTAAGCTGCTGAAACATCTCAAGAATGATCAGTGGAAACAGAATGTACCTGAGCTCAATTTAGAGCTTCATGGCAAAGGCTGTGAATACTCATGTACATGTGATTTTTCAGGTTTTTTATTTTTAATAAATTTGCAACAATTAAAAAAAAATATTTTTTCACATTGTCATTATGGGGTATTGTGTGTAGAATTCTGAGGAAATAAATGAATTTAATCCATCCATTTTGGAATAAGGCTGTAAACATAGCGCTATGAATACTTTCTGGATGCACTGTATGTATGTATATATGTATAGTATAGATCGTGTCCTTGTGTCATTGTGTGCAGCTAAGACAGTCAAATTACTTTGTTGTCATGTTGTCAATAACTGTACCCTGGAGGGCCGTTCTGATGTAAACTATGGTAATATTTTTTGGGCTGTTTGTACTGTAATTTGTTGCTAGATCATGTCATTGTGGTTCTGAAAGGAAAAGACAGCACTGCATAGCACAAAGAAAAAACAAAAGTAGAAATGTGAACAAGACAAACCCCTTTTAGACCTTCATTAGAAAAAGTCAAGATTCACCTGGAAGAAATGTACCAATTGTAGACAGATTTAGAAAAAAAAGTCTAATGGAAATGTATAGAAAAATGCTTTATGATTATTAAGACTATTCCACAGACCAAAATAATACATTTTGATCAACATGACATAAGCAACTGATAATGAAGGAAACATCAGAGAATTGCACATAATCATTTGCATGAATGTACTAAAGCATTTGCAACTTGTTCAAAAGAATGAGAAACTGTTTTTTCTGATGTGCACAAGTGACACAGTGATCTGAAGATTGAACAGGTAGTTTTGACAATTACAATTCTGATCTGAGAAATGGACCAAAGTGACTGAGAAAAACTGTAAGATCTTTTGTAAAATTCCTACCATCAATATATCAAAAACCCAATTAATGTATGGATAAGAGCTTAATTTTGACAACTTTAAAGGCTTATTTCTTAGTGTGTATATTAAAAAACTCCAGATGATTCACACACATTAATGGAAAGATTATTTATTCAGCTTTCAGAAATAAAAAACATTCAGGAATGCAGTAAGTGAACATAAAAAAAAAGAATTGTCACTCAAGAAATTAGAACTGAAAATAGATCAATAATTCATCTCATACATTTTTATTTATTACATACAATAAACTACCAGGAAAAATAAATAAATATTTGTATATGTTTTATACTGATGAATACAGATTTTCTTTATGTTTACAATATGTGTATAGTTTAAACAACTAGCAAAAAAGAACAAGTTACTAGAGTCAAAGACACATAATCTTAAGATTTAACCCAGGGCATTTTCACGAAAAAATGTTTGACAGTGTTTACAATCACATTTGAGAATATTTGATGAAATTATCACTTGAATAGAAGCTAATATAATACTAAGACTATCTACACTAAACTTACACAGATAAACACACAAATCTATATACAAAACAATAAAAGTCAACCAATTTTTCATCTATCATGAGAAAGATCAAGGGGCTTATCTACCTACAGCTTTTACCAGTGCAAACGCTCTACTCTACATTGCTTTTGACCAGTTTGTCCAATTTCACAATGCATTCAACACAAATTTAACACAAAATTTTCATAAAGGCTATAGAAGTTCCAGCTAAGGGTATTTTAAACTAAAAGCAATGCTAGACTTGTCACGCTTAATACAGGAATGCAGGGGCATTCATTATGTGACCTCACGTGACAGGAAGCTATTGCTCCAGCCTGTTGTGAATGTGCTCATATCCGTTTACTGAGGCTGTGGACTGGAGGTAATAAAAATAATTGTACATAATGTTCAGTTTTATGAGCAGACCAATCATTTCACTTCCTTAAACCTCAATATATTAAACTGCTCCTAATTATTGTAACGATCAGATCACTTTATCAAAAAAATGTATTATACACATAGACACTTTTTTATTTTACACAGACACAATATATATATATATATATATATATATATATATATTCTGTCCTTACTATACTCAACACCTCAACTCAACTCTTTCAGATTCTTTTATAAAGCTGCTTTGGAATGATATTCATTGTGAAAAGCACTATAGAATTTTGTATTGCCTGTAAATGTAATATGTATAATTCTTCCAAATACCAAAAACACAAATCTCAATAAATGTGCAAAAATGCTAATTTGTGGATCATATATAGTCATGCTGTCATTTGCATAACTGGTGATTTGCTTTAAATGTTTATTTCTTCACAGTGGCATAAAGTCCATCCTGAGGTGCACATTCAGTTTCTCTGATGGTCACGTAAGTCACCGTTTCATTACTACGATCCTGAAAAAACATCATATTCTACTCAGTCAATGTGGAAATTTCAGCCAATATGCTATTATTTTCAGTCATGCTGCTCTTCCACAATTTCAGAACTACATATCAGCACAATATAGATTGAGAGAAGGGGTGTAGATTTGGAATATGAAAGAACAAATGAATGTAAAGGTATACTGTATGAAACTCACATTGTCCAGTTTTACTTGCTTGTTTTCTTTATTGGAAGAAGTAACCTCAGAGTACGTCACATCATCTTTCTGTTCCTAAACATCAGTGGAAACAATGCAAGTTGATGATAATATAGAAATATAGAAGACAACTGTCACTACACTAAATAAAGTAGATCAAAATAGACAACAAATAGACAAATATATTGAATGAACAGTCATTTAGTACGCACATTGGCATTTTGCGCAGAAGGAATGGACATGTTGATTGTTTCATATGCTCCTTCATCCTTCACCTTTAGACAACAAACAATTGAAACAGTACAGTGAAATAAACAGTAAATGTGTCAACTACACACATTGTTGAACTAAAAAGCGAATTAAATCTAAATATCTGGCATCACTGAACTTACCGCAGGGTTGATTGTTTCATAGGTTCCTTTATGTTGATTCAGATCTCTGGCCTTTTGATAACAAACAGTTATAAGTAATTTTGGAAATACCACACTTTATTAAACTTAAACTACCTAAATCTAAATATCTGGCAACACATAACTCACATCAGTGTTGGCAGCCCATCTTGGATTACCTGAAAAATATTCATACGAGTATTTATTGTAAATTCTTACTTTTTGTTGTCCAGTTAAATTGATAAAAAATTCTTTGATAATGAATACACTTAATTGAAAACATCATAGTTCAAAAACCCACCAGCTCTTTTTTTAAAGACCACCAAAAACACAGCAACAAAGACCACAGCTAATACACCTAACACAGCAGCCACAGCAGGGATCACTGAAGGAGAAATGACATAGAATTCATCCAGTTTAATAATTACAAATTATTGTTATTATTAATTATTGATCTAGGCAGTCAAGAGATTACAATAACACTTTTCTTTAGGTTGAACCAAAACCTAGGACATTTTACAAATGGATTGACAGCAGAGGTTCTTGAGCAAAGATGTTCAAAATGAGCGGACCTCATGTTATCCCGTGTAATATGAACATGTGTGAAACAAGGTGGAAAACTCAACAGTATCAGTATCAGTGACTGATTTCTTAGAATTTTCGCATAGAACTCTATAGGATCAAGATGTCCAGGACTACTTGATAATTACAGACAGTGTGTGTATACATTAACTATTGGCAGTCAACTTTGCATGCTTCATGATGATGATGAAGCCTTTATTTGTCACATACATTTTTACATGTAGTGAAATTGATGATGATGAAGCCTTTATTTGTATTTCAGTATATCAAATTCATATTTTTAATTCAATTATATCTCACTGGGTTAAACTGGTTATTTTAACATACACGTGATACTCAAAGATTACATTTTTTTTATATAAAATGGATGGTAAATTTTGCCAAACTGTGACACGTTTAGATTAAAGCATTACCCCCCCCCCCCATTTAAAAATTAATTTTGAAATGATTTTCAGCTATGTTTTTTTTTTTTTTTTTTGAGGGTTGAGGGGTTGTTAAAGATTTTGAATGTTAAAATAGGGGTCTTCTGGAAAAAAGGTGGGATATAGGGAATAGAGAATGAGGTTATGGGGAGATTTCGGATTCAGCATTTTGATTGTTGTAGCGCCCCCTGTTTAGTCTTTGTCAGATTATGCGCAAACTAAATTACTGAACTGAACTTATTTAAAGCTGATCTGCATCAGGTCATGTGACTTAATCATCATTATCATGTACCCTGTGTTTTACTTTCTGGTGTCACTGCAGAAGTTGTATCCAAACCTGTAAAGAATGAATACAAAAACATGGTCAGTAGAGAATACTTAGAACATCTGTAGAAACGTCTTAACTCTAAACATGTAAGTGCCATTTTTAAGTTAACTAACTCAAATATTAAACAAGTAAAACTGGGGCTCACGACTCCCCATCTTAATGTGAATTACAATTTAATTCAGATTGGTAGCTATTGCAGAATATGTGCTGGAGTGGAAATATGAAGCCGATTCACTCCTTTGTGCAAAATCGAGGGATTGAGGGTAAGTGTAGCAAAATTTGCACATATAATTATGAAAAATAACAATATATGATAAGTCATTATTGAACTATTTATATTTGGGTTGACTTTTATGATGCACCCTGCTCTAACGTTAGGATTTTCCCTCAATTAATGAAACATTCATTTTCTGGAGATTTATTTAAGGCAGATCAGCTGCATAAGGTCATCTGGCTTAATCATCATCATTATGTTGTGCTGGTTTCACTATTGTTGTTGCATTAGAAGCTGTAAAGAATGAATGCAAAAACACATAAGTAGTAAATGCTGTATAGTTAAGTAACTCAAACATTACATGCGTACAACTAGAGCTCATGCCCCCTTTATATCAAACTTCACAAGCTATTGTGTTTCAACACCTTGAAGAAATATTAATATTATTCTAAATTGCTATTTTTTTGTTTATTGTGCCCCTGACA
Source organism: Danio choprae (assembly GCA_903798125.1). Lineage (NCBI taxonomy): Eukaryota > Metazoa > Chordata > Actinopteri > Cypriniformes > Danionidae > Danio > Danio choprae. The sequence continues at coordinate 6,255,888 of CAIGQW010053747.1, forward strand.
TACTTAGCTGGGCTCCGTCATGTGACAGAATACAGTCAAAGTCCCTTTTTAATGATATATATATTTATAGTCTTTGACATCAACACATTTTTGAGACAGGAATTGTTAATGTTACTTTTCCTTTACACTGATTTAATTTTGATTTTAAACAACACGTAACATGCTTCATGAATTAGGAAATATTCATTAACAATTAATGTGAATAAATGGCAACTTTATTTCTAATATCTCGGAATTTCTGATATTCTTGGGGGGTTTCAGAACATTGCTGTTCTAAATAGTTAAAAATACCTTTATTTTGTTTTGATAACATCTTTAGAAAGGTTTTTTTATGTTGGCAGGCCTATTTAAGTTAACCTATAGCTATTTATGTTATAATAAATCATTCAGTTATATATTATAAATCAGTTATATATAATTGTTTTTATATGTATTTATGTAAAATACTGCTACTTTGAACCAAATTTTTTATCTTTTCTTATAATTGTTTTTGCTATTAATGTCCAAAGTTTGAGACAATACTATTATTTTCTCTAATAATATTAACAAGTTACCAAATGTATAAGCATTATGTCAAATTTAATACAAGTTGTCAGTATTCATTTTGATTAAATACACAGTATTAAATACACAGATCCAATAAACTTGTTCATAGTTTATTTGCATAAATATACTCCAATGTTTCAGGTTTACTGTCAGTTAGTAACAGTATGCATCTGCTTGTATAACAATCAGAGCGAATATTATTTTGGACTTGTCACAGGTATGTATATAGTCAAGCATTTCAGCCTATGTTCAAACCACAGACTACTTGTCACAACAGTGCCGTTAACCCTACAAAAGTTGAGTTTAATCATCACATTACAAATACAGGAGTTGAAAATACTTGCTTAGTTTCAATTCCTTCTTAAGCAGAACAGTTTTAAAGAACTGCTTTGACTTATTTGAATATGCTTTGACAGATTATTTCTGTCATACTGAAAGCATCTATATACTCATTGGTTTGTGCTGATTATATCAATGGTCTATTCCATTAATGGCTATTTAACAGATATATAGTTATCTCACCTGAGTACTTGACAGTGTATGAGGCTGAGGTTTTCAGTTGATTGTTCTGAGTAAGCTGACATCTCCACTCTCTGTTGTGATCTTCATTCAGGAGTGTTGTTGTCAGAGTGATCATACAGTGACTTAAGGAAAATATCTGATATCTGGAGTCTGTCATCAGTTTCACACCAGCCTGATTCACCCACATCAGCTGATATCCATCAATACGGACCAAAGTATCACAAGAGGCTCCATAATCCAGTTTACAGGAGAGAGTCACAGATTTGCCTGCTCTGATCTCAGTCTGAGAGAGTGATGGAGAGACTGAAAGAGAAAGCAAGATTTCACTCCTATAATTACATGTCAGTATAAAGGAAGAATATGATCCTTTTAAAATGACTATTAAAAATTACCATTTAGAGCAATCAGATAAACACGTGCATCAGTTCCATATTGTTTTTCATTCACATATTGTCGGCAGCTGTAAGATCCATAATCGTCTTTTGTGGCTTTCTTTATGTTAAGAGAACAGTCAGAGCCCAGACTCAGTCTCTCTGTGTCTCTTTTCTTCAGTTTCCCTTCAGCAACCAGTTCAATTGTCTCTGAATTTCTGTTATAGTTCCATGTAGTTGATGTGCAGCCAGAAAGAGCATTATCACAGGGCAGACGGACAATTTCTCCAGAACTGAAGAACACAAGAGTGTCTTCTGCTCCACTGCTTCCTGAAACAAACGTGATGTTGTTACTGTGTAGAATAAACCATCTAACAAACTCTCAATGAAAAGTAATAATCAGCAAATTTCTGTATGCCACTAATATTTGTGAATTTATTAGCAATAGTTTAGATGTTGCCAAACTAATTTTCAACAGCATTTTATTATATTATTATCTTTTACCTTTGAGAAGTGAACAGAAAATCATCAGTCCCAGCAGCATACACACATGACCCTTATCAGCCATTTTACAATCCATTTCTGTCTGTTTTCTTTTCTGTTTAATCGTTCACGACCGTTTCTTCAATCTTCCACCCTTCATTGAGTAACTTCCTCTAATCAGACAGTCTGTTTAACTCCTGCTAGAGTTGCTGACTCTGTGACAGTGCAGAAGTCTCTCAGACAAACTTATGGCTGTGCTCAGCCTAGTTTTTCTGTTACAACCTTAATATTTCACAGCTCAACAGAGACAAATTTTAGTAATTGCAGATTGTAAAACATTCTTCAGCATTGGGATTCACACTTCAATCCATTAGCTCAACCCACACATGGCCAGCTACTATTTGTACAATTATGAGCTGAGGTTTCACTTATATCTTTAAACCATTCCCTTCCTGCAATTATAGTTCTAACTTATAAATAAATAAATAATTCAACTGCTATACAGTATATTAAATAGATTAGCACGCACATATAGGGACTGGAAAAGCATCCGCTAGTCAAGCACCCATGATTTATTGATAATTCTAAGGTAAATTTATATTTATTAATGTATTAGATTTCAGTTTGGTCAAACAAAAAGAGCTCATTTAAATACTCTACTCCAGTAAATTTGGTCTGAAAGAGAAAACTCCAAAATGCATATGCAAAAAAGGTGAACTGCAAAAATAATTGTCCATTCCTTTCAGACCCAAAATGTTCAGCATATTATCAGCAAGCATTTTTGTGTGTGTGTCTGTGTGTTTAAAAGGCATCTAATAGACATATTGGGAAATCAAGGCTAAATTTGGGCTTTCAGTGAAAATTGATCAGATGTCTAATAATCCGAAAATTATCATTAAATGCACAGGGATGAACGACAACACATGTGAAATCTATTTGATATGCAGTCTAGTTATGGGCTATTCTAGATGTCTATTAGATTTTCATTGAAAGCTCAAATTTAGCCTGGTTTTAGCCAAGCCACTCATGTTTAGATGTCCAGTAAATTAAAATTACTTGCTGGGTTGTGACAAGTTTCTAAAGAAGGCTAGTGCAGAGTATAAAGATTACTTGTCAGGAGAAAGGGAATGCAACCAATTCAAGGTTTTAATCATGGTCCGATATTTACTCATTCCTAAATCTGCAATTCAATTTGTTAAAAAAAAAAAAAAAAGTAAAAGCCAGAATCAAATGAAAACTATGTGTACGCCAAACTATGTGTACACCTTTTTGACTGTACTTGTCTATATGTGTCTGATACATGTGTGTGTGTGTGTGTGTGTGTGTGTGTGTTTCTTTACATATTTATCGTCAACATTGCTAATAGTATATTGCATATATGTCGTTGTTGTATATTTGTTGGTGCACTGTCTGGAGCCGGCACCTAAGCATTTCACTCATCATAGTACACGTGCTGCTGATGAGGTGACAATAAGTGATTTGATTTGAAGTAACCACCACACACGGACACTCCATAGATTCAATGTTATGTTTACAAAAAAGTCTTCACGTTTGTTTAATTTGTTCATTAAATAAAGTAATATTTGCATTAAAGGGTGACAATAAAATACAATATGAGCTTATATGATTCGATTTATTTTATATAGACTACCCCTACCACCACTCACACACAGTAAATAAGGACACTGTGTGAAAATAATAACAAATTTATACTATTTAAAATGAATGTATTGATTAACTTTTGAAGTACAGCACTCTCCACAAACCCTTCAACCAGGACCCGCTTAGCAAGATCTGGGGTTTGAACCTTCTGACCATAGACTGTAGAAAGATATACTTTTAATTTTGAAATTGGAAAAATTCAGTTAATATACAACCATAAGTGTTAACAAATCCTGGGGGATACAAACATTAAATCAAAGTTAAGTCATGATCTGAACAAAAGAAAAAAAAAACAAACAAACAAAAAAAATCATCATTTGCATTCTAATAAGATGGAAAATAACAATAAATTAGTTTTATTACTATTTATTTATTACTAAAGTACTTTTTATATATTTGACTACTAAGCATCACAAGACAAAATGGCATTTATGGTCTTTGGAGAACTTTAATTCAAATTGTGACAAAAGTACAATTTTGTCTGTTTTCATAAGCTTACTGACCAACAAAAGCACATTATCACATTAGCATACAATAACACAAAACCATGAATAAAATGATAAAACAAAACACTCGGGTCCTCGTTATCAAAACTACATAGGATGTAAAAGAGGACAAATATGACCAAGCAAAACATAAGAGTCTTGAGACTGATGATTGCTTACATGTAAAAAAGAAAAGAAAAAAGACAGATATTAATGGGAAGGACTGTGTAAACCACAGTGATAGACACCATGTGCCCATTTAGGGTTTAAGGCAGACCCCTGTGAAGCAGGACATGCGCATGTACACCTATTTTACAACTTCAATAAGTTCCTGAACAAATTTCTCCTCATTCAGCGTCTGCAGAGTTCTTATCAGTAGCGCAGACATCACCGGACAAATCCAGCTTCCAGGAGCTCCAACTAAGTGTTCAGTGGCCCAACAGGAGATACCTTTAGTGCATGTGTTCAAGTGTGTGTTACAGCAGTCGTCCTCTGCATTCTGTTGATCCACAGCAGCACAGAAGCTCCTTGCCCTCCACACTGCCTACTTCATAATTATAGTCCCACGTCAGCTCCGTCCCTGCTCGGATTCGCCTGTAAAAACACACAAAGCCCAGAGCAGTGTTTACATGCAGCCTGATAATCATTTAATATTCTGAATAACAGTTCGAACTAAATAAAAAGCCTTCGGTTAAACGACTCAAACCAGAAATCAAACGTGAATCTAAAGCCTTTACACCTGGTATTAAGATGTACTCATCACTTATGCTAAACACAAGTTTAAGCAGGGTCTGAAACATTAGCTATGTTTCCATCCAAAAATGCTAATTAAATTTATGCGCAAAACTGGGAAATCGCAATAAAAGACGTGCGAATAAAGCGTTTCCATCCAACGAGTCAAAGAGAACAAAATCGTCACTTCCTGATTAACTGGCGTCAAAAATCAACAGTAAAAACGGAATTTGCTGCGGTAGGAGAAGCTGCGTGAATCTTTTCTTTATTTAATAATTGACTTGCGTCTCAGAAGACGATGTCGACACACAATGAACATGTGGCAGCGCTTGAAGCCATGAGACACAGAGCGCAGAGGCTCTTGACAGTTCTGGAGGTAATTAATAATATAATAAAACTAATACTGAAACGGCTGAGGCGTTTTAGGAAGACCAAAACAACATTTCAGATGTTTTACAATGTGCTCAGCCTGCTGGTTTGCCCATTCACATCACATTTTATCATCACATGGATCTTTTATGACAAAATCACATGACTTTTTTAATGCGCATACTGAAATTTGTTCGTTTGTAAAAGTGTTTCCATCATAGTTTATGCGCATCTTTTCTTTACATTTTTTATGCTCATTTTCAAAATGTATGCGCATCTTGGTGCTTCCATCAACCGATTTTTAATGCACATCCAAAATGCTCATAAAAATAGGTGGTGGGAACAGCTATTATGAGCTTGTACCTATACCATTTCCAGAGGCAGCTGAAAATGCATTAGAATTGGATTGTATTAATAGTGTACATGCTAATGTATTTAAACGCATTTAAACAGCCACAAACACCATCTATTCTCCGCATTTTAACCCAGGATTTTTGCAGGTATCATCAAATCAAATGTAATTATTTAAAAACCTTTTCAAAGGTCCCGTGAAATCAAAATAAAGGTTTTTAGATGTTATAACCTGTATGATAGTCTTAAAGATTTCTATAAGCTAGTGTGCTTCAAACCAGTGACAAAATTCGTATTTAGACAATATAAACCTGATATAAACATCCAAAGTTTGTCACTTTTTCACATCACCTCATACATCAGTTTCTCATCAAATATTGACCAATCAAATGCTCTCTAGTATCTGACATGCTATTGGCTGTTTTTAAAAAGGTGGAGGAGTTACTCTAGGTCCCGCCCTGTCTTCATGTTTCAGCTGAGATTACGTCAAACATTGAATAAAAAAATGCACATCTCAAAGCACTTCACGGGACCTTTAATGCTATTTTTATGAAGGTTAAGTGCTGTACTGACAGTATAATAATGCTCAAATATGAGCATGAATGCATCAACTTTGCAAATTTACAAATGCATAAATAAATGTTATGAGCGCAAGCGTTTTAACCCATTTTTCACGAATGAAAGCAAACCGCAATGAACAGTATGAAAAACAATTATCAATACTGACATCTAAAAACTAAAGATTATGTTTAACAAAAGCAGCATTTTTATTTACTAAGTGTTCGACGATGACAAAGGTAACATACCGTAACTGTGAATATAGTCATATAACATTGGCTGATAAAAATAAAAAAAAACTGATGTCATGCTCACTTGCTAGCAAAGAAGGCCACCCAGGGAAAGCGCAGGTCATGAGTGTCCACAAACACATTCTGGACAAACAGATTGGGGCTGCAGCTATGCTGTGGGACAAAGAGAGACATAGAGATGTGAACACAGTAGTTGTGAGCTATCACAGAATTTAAAAACATCTGTTACAGAATCCTTTGTATACCAATAAATGAAATGCAAACACGTCAAATACAAGTTAATCAGGGACTCACGTTGAGGTAACGTCCGAGGTTGCCCTCTAGTTTGGCATCAATGATATAACAGGATTCCTCCCCGTCAAAGAACAGGCGGGTGTTTTTAGGGCCATTGTCTACACCACCTCCCCCATGCCCCTGAGACGGGCCTGACCCACCACCTCCTGCACCCCCTCCACCTGATTTCACCATCATACTGTGGGACTTCAAAGCAATGCCACGTGTGGACTTCACTGCCACCTGCCTCTTCACTACAGCTGACAAAGACAGAGAGAGAGAGAGAGAGAAAATGTCCAATATGTTGCATTCTCCAGAAAATAAAGCTCTTTTCACACTTGTAGTTTGGTGTTTTTGATGTTTTAAAATGTGACTTGCACACAAACGCAACAGTTTTTTCTGTCTATAATTCTGCCTCTATTTATTCTGGCCCAGTGCAAAACAGCTGCATTGGTGTTTAAATCACATTTTAAAATGTAATTCAGAACTAATGTAAAATACCCTACCTGAAGACCTAAACGTTAGTACTACTAATTATCAAGCAATTTAGTTCCATACATTCCAATTGAAATTATTTACATAATTTTTGCAAATACATAAAAAAATTTTTTATTCCCAGTGACCTTCCACAGGATTAGTATGCATGGAATTAATTGCAATATATAAGCAATTTTGGAATTTAGGTTGCTGCAGGTTTAAGGTGACATTCTGGTAAATACAGTAATAAGTGTTTAGTAACTTCATGGTTGTAAGTCTATCTGACATTCAACTTTCACAACCAGTTGCTGTAGCACAGCCAAAATGATCAACATCTCATTCATTATAAAGATTTAACAAAAAGCTTTCAAATTATTTCTGTTCGTGCAGCACCACTAGAAATTGCAGATTCAGTCACAGAAATGTGGAAGTCCCCAGATGACTGAAGCAATTTGCCCTTACCCTGAGTCTTTTTCTCTCTCTCCTTATTGTCATCTGATCCTGAGCTGATAGTTTGCACATCGTCACTGTCGGAGAGAGTCATCACATCCTGAACAAAAGACAGATTATAAAAGAAGTGAGTGAGGGGGTAAAAACTGCATCAGAAAGAGGAAAACAGAAACGGAAAAGAAAGATGTCATGGAAAAAAATAAAACAGGAAGCAGGCAGAAAGGAAAACCACATTCACCTTCTTTTCGGTCTTTATTCCTCCCTCCACCTTGACGCTCTGATTGGCAGAAGTGGAGGACTGGCTAGTGAGCCAAGATGCCACTTTGCTCTTGCCAGTCTCTTCTGGCATGTGGGGCGGCTTCCTCTCCTCACCTGCAGAAACACTCAGTCCATCCTTGCTGTCTTGACTTTCTACAGCAAAGTAAAAAAAAAAAGATAGTAGGGTGAACAAAGCATTCTGAATGATGAATTCACTTACTTTCAGTGTAAGAAGCATTTTTTGCATTTGCTGTAAAGCAAAGCTGATTAATTTAAATGATTAATCTAACAATACATAAAATGCCATAGACATTTCAACTATAAGACAGACGCTAAATTATTTTCAAGTCCATAATTTGATTACTATTTTATATATATATACATACACACACACACACACACACGTATATACACACACATTTTGTTGAAATGTAGTACTTTTTTTTTCTATATTTTGCATGAATTTAAATGCATTATCTTTCCATTTCTAAAGATGCTCTGACTAAATCTGTTTAATAAATCTGTTTTGTTCAAATGCACCAATATATAACCTATATTCACTGAGAAATGGATAAAAAATATTCATTTTCAAAATGAGGTGTACTCATGTACACTGAGCACTGTATGTTATTGTATTCAGGATATTTCAGTCATATAATGTATATTTTAATAATTATATTAAATGTTTTTGTTAGTTACAGTTCAAGGGAATTAACCACTAAAATAAATGTATTTAAGAGACATAATATTTCCTTATGTATACACAGTATGTTACATAATATATTTATGTAACAAAAAATGTATAGATTTATTTTAGTAATAATTTAGTATTATTAATAAATGTTATTGGTGTTGCTATTATTATTATTATTATTATTATTAACTTCATGACGCTTCACCACAAAATGAACATACTCTATTACACATGAACAATAAATTATTTCTATTTACTTATTTTTTAATTAACAATTGTTCAAGGCATGTTTGAACACAAAAGTGAAATACATGAAGATAATATTGTATAATGTTAAGAAGTATTACTAACTGTCATGTAAGTCCAAGCATTCTATGTCTTAACAGGTTTTGAGAATTTTCTACACAACACTGACTCACATAACACTGGCACAACCCTTTCTCAAGCCTGCCCCCCTGTGGATGACATCTGTCTCAGCATTATAATCTCTCCAATGTAAAACCTCTTATTGCTCCCTCACCTTCCTTCATTCCCTTGGCCTGTCTGCGTGTGGTGTAGCTCCTCCACACTGAGCTGGTGGTGTAATATGTGTCTTTCACAAAAGTGTCATCTGAGCTGTCGCTATCGTCCTCATTGGAGTCGTCATCTTTTTCATCATCGCTCTCTTCAGAGGAATCATCTTGACCTAATAAGTGGATCATAAAAAAATATATATAATATATACCTGTAATAAAATGATAAGCTTCACCTGCTAAATATCTATTACAACAATACAAATGTGTAACCAAACAGAAAGAAAAAAATAAAGCTCTTTTTAAATTTCAAAATATTATGAAACTACATTAAAACAAAAAATTGTGAACTACAATTAAAAATATAGAAAAACATATAGCATAGTTTAAATGCAAACCACATAAAAATATATAAGGATTTTGGATTGTGTTTATGGTTAGTGTTTATGTGACAAAAAGACAGTTTCTTCACAGTAAGATTTGTAAGCAGAATGTGGTCACCATGGAAAGATTAGATGTTTCCCCTTTTACACTGATATCACTGACAGCCATTAGTATATCAATCAGATGTGTGCGTAGGTCTCTCACTTTTGCCAGTTGTGCTGCTGTTACGCTCCTCCATCTTGTTGGTGGATTTACCGTGTCGAGAGGAAGCAGGCAGTTTAATCCTGCTCATGTCCACCCCGCTGCCCTCGCTGTCCGAGCAGTGGGCTTCACTCTCATAACCTTCCTTAAAGTTCTCCACGCTCTCAATGTGGTCTAGATTGGCAAAATACTCATCGCCCATTTCCAAACCTTCTTTATCGGCAAAGTCATCTGTCAGAATCTTTCCTGAGAAAGAAACAAAATGTACATATAAATATATTTTTAAAAATTAAGAGGGAGATCTTATGCAAGACTGAACACTGTAGTCAGTCTTTTATTATTGAACTGAAGTGCAAGTGTGTAATGCTGAAAAGAAAATTTATTTTTTTTGAGAAACACAAATATTCTGTTCCTGCTTTAGAACAATTGTAAAGTGCTATTTGAAATTTTCTTCTAAAATTTGCATTTTTCTCAGGTTTTTGATTCAGTAATTTCAGTTATATGACAAAGAACAGATTATTTTCAGCGCTTTAGACATGAAATAACTGAACATAAATATAAGAGGCTAAAAACATTTTCATAGTAGAAGAAAGATTTCAGATGGCACTTTTTGTGACAGGTTTTATATGTCAGGCTTTTGCAGCTGAACTCTTCAATTTAAAAAGAAAAAAAGCAGACTATACTGTATATGAAGTTTAACTCACTACTTTAAAATTTGGGAAAAAGTTTTTGTTGGTGTGATAGAAATGAACTATATCATAATCCAGACATGCAATGTTAAATGACAGCCATTCTAACTGCATCAAAATAAGACACATTAAGTGAATGCTTTGAATACTCAAGATGCGTTTCTGTTTGTTTTTTTGCAGAATGAGCAACAATGTTACGTCACATCATCATTATAAATATATACAAATTATGACAATAAAATGGTAGTTATTGTCGTACACGTTGCACACCCCTAAGCCTAAGGCTTTTTCTTAGTGTTTTACCTGCATAGATGCAAACGAAGGAGCCCTTAGCGATGTCATCAAGACACCGAATACCCCAGCCTTTATTCTGGGTCTTAAAAAGCTGCAGTCTGACCTGCAAACCGTGCTGAACCAGACGATTAGTGCACATCTGCATATTACAGCGACACCGCTTATTACATTCATAGATCCTGAGAATGTAAGAGAGAGAATGAGACGGGGAAAAGAGAAGTATGACAATTAAAAGATGACGTTAATTTAAACTCAACATGAAAATGACACTAAAGAGTTGGTTATAATCACACACCCTGTAGGCAGACATTCCTCCAGTCTCTTATTATGGTATCCAGCGTTGGGGTTGATCTGCCCACCTGGAGTACATCCTGTAGCCTGTAGCGTCAGCTGATGACACGAGCACTTGGATCTGAAAACAGCAAAGGTTCAGAATAAAGGAAATCATATCTTAAAAATATGAACTTTGTATTTTTTTATGTAATTTAATTTGATCTATATTTCCCAGATAAGCCTCAAATCTGTAGCTACAAAACAAAAGTCACAGGGTATAGCAAAACGCAAATCATCTTTAACTTAAACACCTTAAATGTGTTTCTCAAATTTTCGAAAACAATTCTCATTTAATTTTTTTCTTTCAGTACAAAGAAGACTGGTGTAAAAATGTGTGTGAAAGGTTGCTACTGACTTTTTTTGTACTGTCATGAATTTCTAACTGAAACAAAATATTGAACTTGCATGGAGTAACATGTTTTGTTTGTTTGTTTTACTTTTCTTATGACAGCTAATCAATTATACTAACTTATCTCTGCAGCCATCAGTGCAGTCACAGCCCACCAGGAAGTCTGCACTGGTGTTAATATATACTCCATCTTCTGGAATCCTCTCTTTGCTGTAGGCCACGCTAGGTGGTGGCGTGTTGTCAATCTCATTCACACAGGACAGGGGAATGTCTTCACGGCCACTGGTGATGTCCCTTATGAAGTAGAAGGGCCTCTGGGGTTGGAATCGTCGGTCCACCAGCACATAGGGGTCCAGACAGAACATCTCCAAGAAGATGAAGTCACATTGAGTCTGGAAGAGGTAGTGCTGGATCTCGGTCATATTCCTCAGACTCAAGCCACACGGGGACTTGTAGATGACATGGAATGACATCTGACAGAGAGGTAGATAGTTAACTCAAATTAGATGTTGCATTAATATGAACTCTGAATAATGAACGAGACATCTGGATCAACCACTGGAAAAAAACAACAACTATTGGTTGATTACTAATTTCAAGTGGTGAACATCAGAAAATTATAACAAAACTTCATTGGCAAAAGGTAAATTGTCAGTAGGAACGCATGAATCACTGATCACACAAAGGTCACTTTTAAACAAAGCAGCACGATTAACTTTAACCTAATGTGAAATTTACATGGGGACACTCATCATATTGTTTTTTTTTTATTTAAAACTTTATTGTAGGTTTTATCAGGAGTGGGAATTAAAAAAAAGATGCATCTTCATTCTTTCTCTAAAGATACTGAATCAATTCTCAAAGTTCTAAATCTATTCTGTATTGAATATTCTGTATTAGATTGCGACAGTGGGAGTGTGCATGAGCTAGAAAAAAAAATAAATGTACGCATGCTGCCGAATTCACTTCAATTGGACAAAGACGGATAAACTTAAGTATTATAGATTATATTAAAATTCCTGCTGTCCCACAAAGCAACACCTCTAGTTGCCATGGACTAGAGCTCTGCGCTTCTCCTCCAGTGTGCAACCAACATTAGAATCACCAAAAAAGGCAGAGAGACACATTTTATTCTTCAAGGGAAGTCCAATTTCTTTTAGTTTGGTTGGAATATTTTAATTTTTAGATTTTTAAAAAAATATATAAATATTTTAATTTTTAGATAAAATTTTTGGTTGGAATATTTTAATTTTTGGATATATTTCACAGGAGGACTAATAATTTTGTCCTCAACTATACATGTATCTATATATTTTTTTCTGAACATTATAATGCTCTATAACACACATAATGCTCTCTCAAATTAGAGTTTGTTCTTTGGAAATGCTGTTTGTAATCTGGCATTTTAATGTTACATTCAGAGCTTATTCATCCTGAATAATATTTTAATAAAATAAATCATTTTTTAAGATGGCAGCACTGTCCTACAGATTCCAATCATTAAACAAAAGCATATAAATACTCTATTTCTGGTTAAGTTGTAAAGATGTAGATGTACAGCAGAAAAAAATAGGGAGGAAAGGTGGTAAAGAATCGTTTTGGAATCAGATTGTGACTCCTAGAATCAGAATCGGATCGTGAACTGCACCTTTATTCTTACAAACCTTGCGGTTAAGGCGTCTGCGACCAGTCATGCGGCGAAATTCATAGAGCAATGGTGTAAGAAGTGGGTTGCGTCCTCGATGCAGGTTTGGACGGGTGGGTCGGATGCGCTTTAGACATTCTGGAGAGCAGTTGTGTGTAAGGTAGAAGAGTCTGTCATTTGGGGCTTGGTATGACGGCTCCTGGGGAATGCGCTCATTTGTGTAGTTTGAAACTGCTGTCTGCAGAGTATGAGGGGCTGGTGTGATTGGTGTCAACGTGTGCACAGGTCCAGACTGCAGAAGGAAGAGCCTGCTAGTAGAGAAACAAGGTGTTGGTATGCTGCAAAGATATGGATAACATCTTTCCACTTTCTTCCACTGTATAAATTGTATAACAAAAATATAACAAAGCCTGGCTGTTGTCATCTGTTCAGTTCGATACTAAGCAGTAGCCACACTATCAAAATCCCACTCAATCTCCAGCAGACCCATTCACAAGCTAACAATTATGTCAGCAGCAAATGTCTAAATATATAAGAAAACAAATACATAAGAAAAACAAACAACTGAAGATACATCAGAATGAAAAGAACTTTTATGATTATGAACTGCACGGTAAAATATAATGTCATATACAGGGGATGGACAATAGAAAATGAAACACTGGCCAATATAGTGTTGGAGGATTCATGGCTAAATATGATGGCATTCCATAGGCCCAATACTTCAGCTAGATGGTTTCTCTTGAGGTTTTTTTTTATTTCCCTTCACTTCGTCAATTGGTGAAGTAGTTTTTCCTTGCCACTGTTGCCACTGGCTTGCTCAGATCGGTACTTGTGGAGCTGCGCTTCGGTGGATTTGCTCTTCAGTGTTTGAACTTTCAGCAGTGAAATTTAAACTACACTGAACTAAACTAAAATGAACTTCAACTCTGAAATCTGGAGTTTACTAGAACTACGTTAAGCTGCTTTGACACAATCTACATTGTAAAAAGCACTATATAAATAAACTTGAATTTAATTGAATAGATGGGCGTGTCACTGCAAAGGACTACCAAACCATTCTGAAGGACCACGTGCACCCAATGATTCAAACATTGTTCTGAAGGCGGTGCCGTGTATAAGGATGATAAATTCTATAAAAATTAAATATATATAAATAAAATTTGAGAAAGAGAGAAAAAAGGGGACAAAATGGGTTGTGGCTCAATGACCATGTGAAAATGTGGGTTCCATGGTCAAAACAGATGATAACCATTGCATTAAACTATTAATTTATCATTCAAAGTAGCCTACTCATTTACGATCTAAAGTAACCATCTTTATGAATGCATTAATCTGAAAATTCTTGAAAAACTGAATAATGGCACACTCAATTTGTTCAAAAGTAAATTAACTCAGAAACAAAACACACGAGTATCAAAGCTCTGAGATGCTTTGTAATGATGTTTGTTGATAAAACAACAATAAAAATAGAAAGTATTGTATTGAATTGAAAATTGTCACTAACCTGGATGTATTGGTCTGGTGAAGAGCATTGATTAGTGGTTTAGGCTGGAGGTCAGAGGACATGCCCTGACGAGGCTGCAGTACGAGTTGACCAGTGCTCTTCTTAGCCATTTGACTCTTTAAACTAGGACTCCTGCAATGATGGAAAAGGAGATTAACATGTTTTAGCACTTGACCTGGATCACTAAATGTAGCATTGTGAAAGAACAGATGCTCTTCAAGTACTGACTCTGTGCGAGACGGTTGCGGGGGTCCGGCAGGCTGCGGGGCTACAGGGCGAGTGGGAGTGGCAGGAGTGGCAGCACCAACATCACCAGCCGCTGCAGCAGCACTGTTGTCACTGGTGTACTGCACTACAGGGCCCTTTGTCCTCAGTGCTCCTATAAAACACATAATCAATTTTAGTTCAATGCAAACTTGTAAAATTAGTGCAGAGAAGGGACGGATCAACCAATATAATTTTTATTTTATTATTACAGATTAATAAACCATTTTAAACAATATGGAATTAAAAGGCTGTTAATCTTGCTTTGTGAAAGACAAAAAAAAAGTGATCAGTTACCCATATTCGGCCGCTGTCTTTGTAGACCAGCCATTTTCTTTTCTTGACTGTTAGCGGTATTCATTTTCAGATTAAACATGGGTTCTAGTCGTGTAGAGCCACGATAAATCCATTCACTTCGCTTATCATCCTAAAACAAATAACATCAAACAATATTATTATTAAACAATACAACTACTATGCATATGAACACAGTGTTTTCATTTTAAAATCATCAACTCTAACATTTGTAGCTATACTGGATGTCAAACTAACCAGGAAGAGCATTTTCACAAGGCTGCCATCCACTTCTTCCACACGGCTCTTCCACCATGTTCCCTCCCATTCGGTCTTTATAATTTGCCCTGGCTTCAGCAGCACCATGGGTCTGTTAGGATACGATGTGATATACTCCTCAATGAAATCTTTGCAGGATGCATCCTCAATATCCTCCCAGGTCTTTTTCACTGAATAGAGGTAGAGAAAAGGAGGCAGAGCCATAATAACTATTTTTTAAGTGGAATTAACACAGTGTATTATTTTTTAAATCATTTATGTAAATGATTAATTATTTCTTTTAACATTGTTTTTTGATAAAAATGGCATCACAATGAAAAAGATCTTCATTATAAAAGGCGTTTGACATCACATACTAGAAAAGAAAACAAATTAAACAAAAAAGAAAAGAAGAAAAGTTCTCACATGGTCTGCAGATAGGGTAGAGCTCAGGCAAACCCACATATGAGGCATAACCATCATCAAAAAAGATCAGGAACCTGCAAAATACACTCAGTCAGCAATGCAATGCATTTAAATCAACAAACCCAAGGTGGTCCTGTGTTAATCTTACCTCATACGGTTCTTGCTGTTGGGCATTTCAGCGACTACGCCTGCATAGAGCCAGACTTGATTACCATCCTTGTACCTGGCGACAACACGGGCTCCAACAAACAGTCTCTCCAGTGTTGGGTGGTACTCAAAGGCCACATGGTTTCCAGAGAGAAGACTCTTCCCTTTATTCTCAAACCTAACTTTGTACTTAAGATTGTTGTCTGTTTGAAAAAAAATTATAAATAACATACCAAAATAACAAATATTTCGTCATCTGAAAGCACTCTTAGCAGGCCATGTTATTAAGAGTACAGTTAAACAGATTTTAAACTACATGCACTTACCCACTTGTTTGATGGCAACAAGTGTTCCACGATGCCACGTCTTGGTTCGTTTTTTACCCAAAAGCGTCATGTTTATCTTGATACTATCCTGTTTTAGATTAGGGTTTGGTTGAGTGGGCGTGTTCCTTGGGGCTGAGGACATAAACACTGCTGGAACAGCCAGAGGACCTTGGGACTGTCCGGCAGGGCCCCCTGCTTTAGCTGGTGTAGTGACCCCTGATTGGGCCGTTCTGTTGACAGTCTGGGCCAGGTTTTGCACCTGCTGAGATGTCCTTTGAAGGGCAGCTGAAGCCTCCTTAAACTTCAAGTAAAATCCAGACACAACACACAAAAAGAAAACATCAATTAAACACCTTAACAATTAGGACTGGTCAATAAAATTATGATGATTGTGATAAAAATTCTCAACAAAACAATAAAAAAAATTTTTTTTATTCTATTTCACACTGTTTATGCAGTATGTGAACAACAACAAATGGCACACAGCTCAGTTCTTCACATTAATTCAACTTAATCATAAGGATGCCTATTAAAATTCTGCAGTAAATGATCGGTTTGTCATTTGATACAAAAGACATTCTCTTACCGCTGGGTCCTTGGCTTGAGTTAAAACCTTCTTGGGAGGAACCACTGTGGAGATGAAACACAATGTTACTGTAAAATATTGAAATCTACAAAATAAAATAATATACAACCTCTAACTTACCACATCCCACAGCAATGACATCATCGTCATCATCATCATCGATCTCAATGACCTCAGAAAGGTTTGCCTTGCCTCCTCCCTCATCTTCTGAGCTGCTTTCACGATACACTAAACCCATGTTACTGTACACTTCCTTCACCAGAGCTTCACACTGAACCACAGACCTTAAAGCAAATAAACAAACAAAAAGACATTGAACTTCTTGGTGAAAACCTGGATTTCTCGTGTGACTACACGTGTGATATATATATATATATATATATATATATATATATATATATATAAGAAATGAAAGATATATATCTATATCTTTCATTTCTTAGCCAGGGTGGACATCTAATTTGGGAAATTACAAAGTATAATATTTGCAGAAGTTGATATTTCAAGTGTTGATTGTTAAAAAGCTCCACCATTAAGCACACAAAAAGTATCAGATATTCAGTAGTAGATTTAACGGTGTACTCCAATATGGTATATTTTCATTGTTTCTGTTTCTATGTAATTACTGCATGCATACAAACATGACTATTGCATTGATGCCTCGTGTCTTACACAGCATATAATGCATGAAAGAGCATTCCAAAACAACACTAATGTTAAAATTTAGTAGCTGCAAATAGCTTCCTGGTAATTTCTGGCACATTGTAAATTTATGCATGATTGATGTTTATTGTCCCCGTCAAAAGAAAACTGAAAATAAACTATTTAAACTTACTCTGATGCATTAGAGCAAAGAGCATCAATATCAGCGACCTCTTTCTCTCGCTGCTCAACCCAGCCCTGTAGCTGCTCCAGATCAGCTTTCCTCTTCTGAACGGCCTCGCTGCTGTCCACCTGCTCCTCGATCCACTTGCGCAGCTCGTCCAAAGACACCCCTAACTCCTCCTCCAACTCTGGATCCAGCTCCATCTCCATCCCTGAGCTTAAACCTGCATCCACTTCCATGCACTTATTTAAAAAACAAACAAAACAAAAAAACACTGTCACAGAATAAACCATAATGCAACATGGTGTTTCCATGAAGTGTGGAGCAAGCAAGTACATCAGTCTGGAAAAATTTCAGCACATTCCCCCTCAGCAACATGTTTTAACTCAGTGATGATGCTCTGTGTATAAACAACTCGTTGCAGGCCCTATTCTATAGTATGGCCTCATTATATTCAGAAATTTAAGTAAATCTTTTCACACTCTTATACACATTTTTGTCTGGTTCACAATCACATTAATGTGTTTTCCAACAGCAAATTTTCCATTTTCAATCCCTGTATCAATTTGGTCAAAAAATATTAAATGCTTTGTAATAAGACTTAAATGAAGAAGATATACAAAAAGTATACAATAAAAGTTCAATCTGTTAACATTAGCTGTGTTATTACTATTATTTAATGGTTCTGAGGCAACCTGATATAATAGGGAACATTTTAACTAATGCTGAGAAAATTTCTTAAATACCTAATTAAATACATATTTTAAAAGTAAATTTGGTCACATCAAGGCTGAGTTAAGGGCATAGTTCACCCCAAAAAAGAAAAATGTATCACTACTTACTCTCAATTTGTTGCTAATCTTTATGCCTTCTTAATTTTTCAGCTGAGCACAAAAGATGTTTTGAAAAATGTTGGAAAATGCTAACCATTTATATATATATATATATATAATTATTTTTTTAAAACAAATCCTGTAAAAGTCAATGACTGCCGGTTTCCATTTTTGGGTCAACTACACTTTTTAAGGTTGCTCCATATCTGCTCAAACTACAAAGTAATGATACAATGCCACATAAAAGCCATAATGCATTCTGCCTGCTCTGGCCCCTTCATTTCCTAGTATTAAATTATAAAAGTCTTCAATTAGGTTGACACTTCAGCCAGCTCTGAGCACTATTGAAAACAATATAGACACTTTAATGCCACAGCAGAAGGATTTATTTGCCATTTTGCACTGTAAATTATGCCAAGATGTCTTTTAACAGACAATCAAAGGTAGCGTTTACACAGCAATTTTTAAATCTGTATTTGGATACAAGGTGAAGTGGTTGGTCAGATAATATAGTCTTGTTTTTGACAATGCATTATGCAGTTCTCTCACACACTTTTCCAAAAGCAAAGCAGCCTTTTAATGGGATAGTTTACCCAAAAAAGAAAACTTTCCTCATCATTTACTCAGAATGTTAAACTTGTGAATTTCTTCTGTTGAACACAAACAAGATATTCTGAAGAATGTTGGGAAAAAACAGCCACTGACTTCCATAGTAGGAACAACCTCCCAAACATTCTTCATTATATTTTCCTTTTTTGTTTAACAGAAGAAACTACACATATTTGGAACAAGTGCAGGGAGAGTGAATGATGACAGAACTTTATTTTTTGGGTAAAGGTGTAAAGATGCCTCAAAAGACGACTTTAGCGACCCCAATTGCTGTAAATAAAATACAGAGCTGTACCAATTATAGTGTTGTAAACAAATGCCACATAACTCAAGCAAAATACCTGATTGATAAACAATTAAATCACCCTATTTGAACGTAAACATGACCCGTTCGCTGATGTAGAAAGCAGCATAATGTTACCAACTCTCCTTCGACTGGGATACGTGCAATACTTAAATCACCTGAAAACGCCTCGTTCGTGTAAAAACAGTTGATCAGCCATAAAAGTCGAGACCCCTAATGTTAAGCGCGCGCAACTCACGGATAAGAGGGCAAACTCACAACTGTGTCTTTTCTAGCAAAGAAAGATGCAAATAAAATATGTACGATGGAACATAGAAAGTTTTTTTTGTAAAACACCAACACGTGCGGCTGAAGAAAAAGACTCGAAGTCAAGTGAGCTTCATTGAATTGTGTTGATGCTAACCGAGTTAGCTTACCTCACCTAACGTGCCTGCGGCTCCAGCCCTTTTGTGATTTTTCTCCTTTCCGCCGTGCCTCAAATGACTGGTAAACAAACAGTAGTGCGTTTAAAGATTTCTCTTATATCCGTGACATTTCAGTAATGTAGTTGTTTTTAATATTTTGATAATTCACTGGCCATAAAACATCATGCACACCAAAAATCACAATGGATGTTTTTTGGCTGATGATCATGATCACAAGCTGTCCAATCGGCATTCGCGTGGCGAATGAATGGTAGTTCAAGTGAGCAATCGCGTGCGAGCAAACCGGGAGCAGCACCGCCTACTGCTACGAGTAGTGAGTTACATGGCTACACTTCAACGCATAACACTATCGTTCATGTTGTCAAAAAGAAAGTCAAAACAGAAAACAGAAAATCAAAAACTTGACTTAATAACTTTCAGGAAATCGCTTACATGTAACTGATTAAAAATAGATCTTATTATTTTTTTTACTGATAAATTAATTATTGGTTTTAAAGTCAATAAAATATATTCAAAATGCAGTGATATTAGCCTTTAATGCATGATATAGAAAATGTAAAACATATTTTTTGGCCTCATTTTGTTATATACATCTTCATATGTTAGTGGATGTTTTAAAAACGGTCCAGATGAGTTCAAAGTCCGGAAAAACACAACAAGAAAATCCTCAAAACAGACCACATGCCATTCAGAGGTTCAATCTGAATATTACCAAGCTACGAGAATACTTTTGTGAACACATAAAACAAAAATAATGACTTTAATTCAACAGTTTATTCTCTTCAGTGTCAGTATAGGGTGCTAAACTGGGTATATTGGGTGAACTAAACCTTTAATTGTAAATGTTGCAGTTCCGACTGCGGGGACCTGACAGCCAGATTACTGTGAAAACAGGAAAACAAAGAAGAAAACTGGAAATTAATTCTGTTCTCTGTCAGATCCTCTTTATATTTGTTCACTGAAGGTCAATAAATACATTTTCAACATTCTCAGGCAGTCTGTTAAAACATTCAACAAACTCTCATTCATACTTCCACATACTAATCAACAAAGATTTTTTTTCTCAGACCATAGAACGAGCCAAATCACACGACTGGTGTTCTGTCATAAATCATAACATAATAATGATTTTTTTAATAGGTCAGTGCAGCACACACACATAACCAATATTTTAGAACCAGGTCTTCTTTTATTTTCATGTCAAGGGACCTTCTGGCTCTTAGGGTTCATCCACTATATTTATCAAGGTCCAAATAAAAGCATAAATGTACTTAAGGTTAAGTTTTTTCAGTTCTAAACTTTTTAATTCATTATATAGAGCAGAATAACTATATCATGATATATATATCATTAAAGCTATTAATTGGAACATATATATATATATATATATATTTACTGTGAAATAAAATGACTCATTCCATAAAATACCACCCACCCCTACTCTAAACATTTTCCTTAAAGGAAGAGTTCACCCAAAAATGAAAAATTGCTGTGGATTTAATCACCTATAGGCAATCCAAGAAGTAACTTTTTTCATTGAGGTACAGTTGGTTTTATATTCGCACATTCAGACTTTTTGGTTTAATAAAATAGTAAAGCAGAATTTAAAAAGGCTAATACAGATGAATAATCAAAAAGTACTGTTATGAGCACAATGTACAGTGTATTTGTAACTTTAACTTGGCATTTTAAAATGGCTAATAAACATGATTATCTCTATGGAAGGTTGTGACGTCCTCGTTTTTGTGATGAACCATCTACAAATGAGCAGTTTCCAGCAGAACATAAATACAAATATAAATAATCTTATTTGAATGCATAATGAGTGTGATATGTGCCATTACAGCTGTAGTTAGCTAACATGTTAGAAATTGTGAAATTGCATGTAAGAATGACTTCAAAACAACATTAGCCCTGTTTAATTGACTGTAAACAATGTTGTGCTTTGTTAGTCATTCGCTGCTAATATGAATTCCCTATTCAGAATTAGCAAAGAATATTTTTGTGAAATTATATTAAGAAGCTGAAAGTCTGAATGTGCAAATATAAAACCAACTTTACCCCAATCCTTTTTTATTTAGAAGACTTCTAGCTAAGGCAGTGTTCCTTGGTGGTTAATAAAACAATCTTTCTGTGCAAGAAACCGAACATCATAATTAACGTTACTAATATTACCTTTAATCGGCAGCCTCTGCAATCTGCACCAGCTTATTGCATAATGACATACATATACACATACCCAAACTCACACATGTGCTGATGCTATCTGTTTACAACGAAGAGTGAAGACCCGTGTTTTGTTCAATTGTTTGTGTATGTTGAATTTTCAGAACTCAAACATTTGTTAATTGCCCTTTTTTGTGGCAAGAAGCAGAGCTGCAAAATGTCATGAATGGGCTCAAAACCATTTACTGAGCTTGCTTAAAGTAATAATTATAAAATAATAATCTGTTTCTTGCACCAGACCAGTTATTTTGTTTATTATTTTGATTATTATGACCTCAATGTATCGTCAGAAGCCATATTAACTGAAAACTGACACATACCTGATGTGCTAATAAATAAAATCAATACTGAATCAAGATTGAAATTGAGAGGTTTAGGCATTACATCAAATACCTTTTAGAGAAAAATGGAAATAGAATGAAAACAAACTTTGGCATGTGAAAGTTATGCCAAACATTATCAAACACTTACAACACAGCTACAATATACACATTATTGCTGGGCTTGGGAATTAACATGTTGAAATCTAAGAGAAAGTACCTGGTCAATGTTCGACATTGAAGCTCGATCATTTCTCCTACGCTGTTTTTGAGCTTCGGATCTCTTTCCTTTACGAGGCATTCTTCAAAAAAATGTAAAAAATGTGACCCAACAATTAGTTGACAGATGTATCTGATAAACTCACTAATCTGAATAAACTAAACCCAGGATCCTAAGACTTTTTAAAACCAGGTAAAGATTGTTTTTTTTTTTTTGAAGGAAACAATTTATTTACAATTTTATTGTAAGCCTGCTTAAAATTAAGGGGAGTGAGAAATTTGAGAAATGGCCTAGAAAAATGTTATGGTCATGTACTTCAAAGAAACGCTGAAACAAAAATTTTAAAGCTCGCTAATGTTACACCATTAACTCAATGCTTGAAAGTTCACATCACAATTTTAATGTCTTATACTGGATGGCTGGAAAATTCAAGTTAATTACTGTGTTGTGTTCTTGTGGCTGCATCCATAAAGGAACATTATGTAAACAGACAGTGCTAATAGTTTTATGCATATTTGATGCTTAAATAACATAACGATGATGTGTAATAGCTAAGTTTTGTCTCATTTTTAAAGGAATATTTTCACCCCTAAGGAGGCAGATGTAAAGGGAAAGAAAAGTGGTACAAAATATAATTGGGACTGTTTATTTGTGAAACTTTTAAAAATAAATCAACTTTATGTAAAAATGAAATCAATTTAAAAATCTGGGCCTCACGGTGGCGCAGTGGATAGCACTTTCGCCTCACATCAAGAATATCGCTGGTTCGAGCCTCGGCTGGGTCAGTTGGCATTTCTGTGTGGAGTTTGCATGTTCTCCCCGTGTTGTCGTGGGTTTCCTCCGGGTGCTCCGGTTTCCCCCACAAGTCCAAAGACATGCGGTACAGGTGAATTGGGTAGACTAAATTGTCCGTAGGTAGGCTAATTTGTCCGTAGTGTATGTGTGTGAATGGGTGTGTGTGGATGTTTCCCAGTGATGGGTTGCAGCTGGAAGGGCATCCACTGCGTAAAACATATGCTGGATAAGTTGGCGGTTCATTCTGCTGTGGTGACCCAGATTAATAAACGGACTAAGCCGAAATGAAAATGAATGAATATAAAAATCTTTAATTGGACACAGAAACATTTACTTAACCAACAAAAGGGAACTTTCATACCACACTGAAAGATATTTGCTCTTGTTTTTAACTAAATTTTGTAGAATTTCAGAAAAAAAATTAACAGTGATATTAAATATTGATACTAATAATGAGATTTGTACTTCTGCTCTGGTCTAAGACCAAGGCCTCAGAGAGCAAATTAAGCAAATTATTACCTGGAAAAAAAACAGATTAAATGTAATGTAAAGAAGAGGCTTCACTATGAAAAATCATTAAAAAAAAACTAAAATATTCCTACTAATAAACACATTTGTTTATCCATTCATTTCAGCAGGACATCCTCAATTTACGGTAACATGCACGTACTTTGAAAGGTCCACCGATGTATGAAGTACCTCTAAGCCTGAAAAGATGATATCTGTAAACTCAAGAAAGAAAAGGTATAAATACTGTGTAAATATAGCAAAAAGTCTGAACATTGCTATAATTAATATTATTTTTATGTCATTTTTATATCTTATATTTTATTTAGCCCGTTAAATTAGTTGACTGATTGATTACTTGAGGATCAGTCAATCAGCATCTTTCTCACCACCAGGAACCGCGCAGTGGTGGTCGGGCAGGCGTCCTCATTTCCCAAGTCGATGGTGCTGACTGTACATCGGTCGAATAGGATCTGCATATGATATGATACAGCTGATTCCCAATGACCCAACCGGCAGATTAGTGGAAAACTAGTGGAAGATTAGTGGGTCCCGTTTTCTTCTTTCACGCTAATACGAAAATAGGCATGCGCAGTCTGCGACCTCTTACAATTGCAAAATAAGAGTAGTTTTTTAAAAAGGCGGAGGTGAGGAAAACATATTTTAATAGCCGTTGCCTTTACGAAACCTTTAATAATCTGTAAATACTGAAGCGTCAGCTTGTTTTTACTTAACTAAAATGTTTTATGTCTAACCTTTCATAATTGTATTTCTTGTATAGTTTTAGTATAGATAAATACTGTACATTTGTCAAACAACCTGCATGTTATGAATGAAACAATGAATTCAGATCTCTGATGCTTAAGAAAACTGTACTTATTTGATCATCAATAACGTAATGTCAACAAGAAAAACCACAATATCAACAAGAAATATCATCATTTACTTATTCACTCGTCATAAAGCTGTTTAAGTTTCTTTTTACTGTTAAGCACAAAAATATAGTTTTTGCAGAAAATCTGTAACCACTGACTTTCATAGTATTTGTTTTTGCTACTATGGAAATCAATAGTTACTGGTTTCTAACATTTTTAAAAACATCTTATTTTATTTTCAACAGAAAAAAAGAAACTCAAACATTTAAAGCCACTCGAGGGTAAGTAAATAGTGAGTAAACTCATTTCTGGCATAACTATTCCTTTAATGTCCACGAATCGGTTCTTTCGAACAGTTCATTTCAGTAAATTCGTTTCCTTAACATGATCAGGTCGTGACCTTATAAATGTTTAAAACCCTTGCACAATTGTATTTTAATTGTATTGTATTGTAATTGTATTTTGTAATTTTATTCATATGTAAACACCTCCATCAGGAAAATGGGCTTCTCGCTGAAATCTGAGAGTTAATTCGTCGAAATACTGTGAACCGATTCAATCGATTGATTGAAATGATTCGATTCAATCAAACAATTCTTGAAGAATTGGACACATCAGCAGCAGTGCCCTATTTTTCATGACTAAAGTGAAGGCTTGCTCCGTCATATATACATACGTTAATGCCACATTTGCCGTATAAATCAGATTTAACTTCCACTTCCGGAGTGATTGATTTGTCAAACTCTGCAAGTTGCCCGTATGGCATAAGTTAAACTGGTTTTCGCAACAGTCAGAAGCAACAGGTATGTATTAAAGATAACTGCGCCATAGTTTCACGACCCCGGCTGCATGTAAAGCAATTGAACACAAGCAAACAAAGTACAAGCATTTAGCGTTCCCCTCTCTATTTCGCTTGTAGGAGTAGCAGGTTTTGTATGTGTGCGCCGGGGAAGGTTTTTTTCAGAGGTGACGCAAATGCTGTGCGCCGTCCTGGTCGCTCCAGGAGTAGACGAGAACATTTGGCCAGGTAAACAAAAGTTTTACACTTGGACACAGCGCAACATATCACACATTTTGCGTTTTAATTCAAGCATAAATATAAAGGTGGACTTAAATTTCACATTATATATTTCGAACGTCTGGTGTGTTATTTTATTGACCGGAGACGCTGCAGACTGCGAATTATGCTAATCTAGCTGTCAGGCTACTGTACAGTTGAGCAAGTACTGTTAACACACGTTTCATTATGGCCAACAGCAGATTGACAGTTTATAGTTAATACTAAACTACATGCTGTAAGATAATAGGTGGCCGTTATGTAGTGCAAAATACACCCATTATACTTTTTATGCCTTGCTAGCCTTTGAAAACATACTGCCAAGTTTATATAGCGTTACGTAGATAAAGTTAGTCGTACGTTTTACACATTGAATAGCATTGACTTGCTGCGTAAATATAACAATTCGTATTCAGATGATCTTATTTAATAGGAATTAACGTTATGTAATTGCTTCTCTCATTAAAAAAAACAAACAAACAAAAAATGCTGGTTTACTTGATTGACCCAAAAGCCTGTTGGCTAATTTGTATAACTTTTATCAGGAACATCAAAAGGATGCAATATCAACGCACACTCCCAAGAGCTTCTTCAGTTCTGTGATACATGCAAAGCATGCTTATACAGTGCTCAGAATAATGCAAAAATTGAGAGCTATTTGATACTGTGATGTCAATGTGTCATGCAAAGAATTGGATTTTTTTTTTAAAAACTGTAACCTATATGAATATATAAATAAACTATAATCTTGCATAGCCAGATGTATTTAGTTTATACAGTCTCAGATACTTTATAATCAAACTATCATAATATGATACACTGACTTTTTAATTTTTAATGGCCAATTTTAATTGATTTTTTTCAAGCAAATGGGACAATGCAGATTCCCGTTTTTTATTTTCTTAAAAAGGGGTTAAAATACACAAACTTTTTATTGGCTTTTTAAAATATATATTTTTAACATTTTTATTTTATTTGGTTAATAGGCTTTATCATGCTTGAGTACCAACAGAAATATAGCATTTTCCAGAACAGAAATTAGCCAAAACAAAAAATAAAATAAAAAATGACAGCTAGTCACGATCACACATTTGGAGCTAGAAAGGCCACTTCCAAAGTCATAGCTGGTCAACCTATGCATCTCTATTGTCATAACTGTAATTTTATTTACCTCTTCTGTCAACATGAATTGCAGAGCTGATTCAAGCATATCCTCATTACTATGATCATATGTTTTCTTAACTTTTGTCACTGAGGGGAAAGCACACAAAACATAGTTACAAATTTTCCTAAACATGTAGGTGCTTGCTAACAGTATATCACTGTAAATGTATTCTGAGTTTTTGCACCTAAGCAAAAAATGAAATTGAACTTTGCCATGAGTAAATAAGCATTCTGTATCACATTTTAGCCTACTTTGTTACATATACACAAGTGCAAGCACAGACAATAAGTGGCTACAGTTGTATTTTTGCATAGCCCCTTTAACAGTTTATTTATTACATTTGAGCTAATTACACTGGTCTCTCAATGTCTTTTAATGCAGGTATTTTTCATCCATGTGGGAATGGGGGACATGAAGACACCAGATTTCGATGATCTGCTTGCAGCATTTGATATTCCAGACATTGATGCCAAAGAAGCAATTCAGTCTGACACTGATGGCAATCATAATGAACACAGTAGTGTAGTTGGAAAGGTGAGAAGTGGAAGTCCTTCAAGAAGCCCTGTTCCTCCTCACAATGACCCCTCCATGGTCAGCGTGATTGTAAAAAACAGTGTACATTCGGATGACAAAGCCGAAGGGAATGTAACTGGGGAGTTTTCTAGTGATGATGCATCACAAAAGTCTCCCCAGAAAGGTCCCAGCAATGATAGCTCAGTGCCTTCAGATCCATTCATCTATAATGGACTCAAAAGCATCTCAGATGGGTCTACAGAATCCTCTCCACGACCAGATCTAGCACCGGTGCAGCCCAATGGCCCACTTTGGTCTCTTTCTGCCTCTAGAGCTACTAGTGATGATGACAAACAGGATGATGCTTCTACTAATCACCCTGCTAGCACTTTTCAGTCTTTACCCCTGACTGATCGCCCCACCGTATCTTCACATTTAATTAGTCCAAGCTTTTCTCCCAAAGTTGATTCTGAGGAAGCACTAGCAATAAATGGCACTTTAAGGACAGGAGTTCGTCGGCACCTGTCTGAAGATGAAGAATCGGAACCAGACCTTGGCAGCCCTGCTCTCGTCATACAGGAGAGCCCCAATTCCCAGCTGTGCCCTGCTCCAAAGGTCCCACGCATACAGCGGTCCCCTTCAAGTGTATTTCAACCGCCTTCTCCCTCATCGCCTTCCTTACCTGTCAGTAACACCCAAATGGAGGAGCCCTCTGTCCAGCATTCAAAAATACACAGCAGCACCAACCCAACATCTCTGACATCCATAAATGATCTACCAGTTGAAGAAAAAGACCTGGAGCATATAATCGAGGAGAGAGACTCTCCTGAGAGCCCTGAACCAGAAATCCCTCAATCTTGTACATCTCTTCCCTCAAATCAGCAAGGAGCCATTGAGTCAGAACAGAGAATAACAAGAGAAGAAGCCCCTCAAGATCAAGTTATGGACATGAGCGTGCAGGAGAAGATGGATGATGGAGCTCAGTTAGCAGAAGGGAAATCTGCTGAGCCTACTTTAGTAGATTCAGCCTCTGATGGCATCTCCAACTCGGCCTCTTCAAAGCCTCTCAAAGTGAGAAAAAAGACAGTCAAGACACCAGTTGGAAGCATTACACACACCGTATCTAAGGTTGCTCTCAAAGGTGGAGCCTCCAAGGGTTCTGGTGCCTCCAAAGTTCAAACAGTAGCCCGTAAGTCAGTGCAGAAGATTCCGAGATCTGTTGCTTCTCCTCAACTGCTACCTCAGAGTTCAAAGGTCACAATGTTGCCCGTGTCCACCCTTCAGGATGCCAGCACGGCTATGTTGTTTGCAGCCAGCAGAGCACAGAATCAAATGCCCACTGCTCTTTCGGCCACTGCAGTCAACATCACCAGAACATCAAACCTCCCCTCCATCTCTTCCTCATCCATTCCTGGAGTTAACGTTCGCTCTGCTTCAGGCCAGAAAACGAACACTGGATCATCCAAACCAGCCTCAATTGTGAACAGTCCAGGAGCTGTGATCTCACGCAGTCAATCTAGCCTTGTTGAGGCTTTCAACAAAATCCTGAACAGTAAGAATCCACTGCCAAGTTACCAGCCGGACCTCTCCTCTCTTCCACCCCCAGAATGGGGTCTTCGATTGCCCTCTACAGGATACCGTTGCCTTGAGTGCGGGGATGCGTTTGCTCTAGAGCGCAGCTTGGCGAGACACTATGATCGGCGCTCTATGAGGATTGAGGTCACCTGTAACCACTGCTCCAAACGGCTGGCTTTCTTCAATAAGTGCAGCCTGCTGCTCCATGCACGAGAACACAAGGAGAAGGGGCTGGTCATGCAGTGTTCTCATCTCGTCATGAGTCCTGTCAGTGTGGAGCAGATGATTGGCCAGCAGGATACTGTGCCTATAGGTTTGTGTCCATCTCCATAAGTCTATCAAAAAACCTTGTGAACAGGTCTAGTTTCTAGAACAATACTTGGTACATTTACTTTGTTGAGTCACACTTTCATAGTAAATAAAAAGAAGCCAAATACAATATTTTATTTTATTTATATGAGTACACCCCCCC
>CAIGQW010053747.1:6290222-6338987 GCA_903798125.1 Danio choprae
CTTATCTATCTATCTATCTATCTATCTATCTATCTATCTATCTATCTATCTATCTATCTATCTATCTATCTATCTATCTATCTATCTATCTATCTATCTATCTATCTATCTATCTATATATATATATATATATATTTACTCTATTTTTGATCAACTTAGTGTCATAAAAATACTTTTTGGTCATTAAATACAAATTATTCATTACTTTAATACGGTAATACATTTGAATGACAAATGAATACAAATAAAAACAAATGAATACATTTTATATTTATTTATTTTATATTTATATTTTTATATATTATAGACGTATAAAATATATCTATGCAGTGTATATATACAGTGTTTTATGTTCTTTATATGTTTTTTCTATTTGGCTGAAAGCAGTAAGCCAAAATCAAGGATATTTAGTTTTTATCCAACTCTGTAAATGTCTGTATTATTTTTGTAAAAAAAAAATATATAAAAATGTAATTTATAATTTTTTTCCTGAAGGAACTGAAGAAGTTTCCGTGCACTCTTTGTGAAGGCTCCTTTTCTTCATCCTCAAGTTTAAGACGCCACATTCGTGTCAAGCACAAAGGCATTAAAAGAGTGTTTTATTGCCAGTGAGTATAACATGTAAAACAGCAGCCCTTAAAGGCATTTGGATGCTTAAAATGTCAGTAAATTTGATGCTAATCAAGCACCATTTGCAAACAAATAATATTGGACTATTTCTTATTACTGCCATAATTTTTATGTGAGCCTTAAAGGAATAGTTCACCCAAAAATTTAAATTACCTCATAATTTTATTGTTCTCAAGCCATCCTCAGTGTATATAGTAGTCGAAGCAGTCTTAAATTTGATCCCGGTTCTTCCATGCTGTTTAATGATGTTTGGTAGCACCCTTTTTTTAAGCTTCCAAAAGTGCATAAATCTGTTGTAAAACTAACCCACGAGCTGCCAAAGGGTTATCGGATGTCTTATGAAGTAGTTCAATGTGTTTTTGTGTAAAATTTATTTTAGAATGTTTAATTACAAGCACAAAAAATTTGAAGTTAAAATGTCAGATGATTTCAGTGTAAGAGAAGATGAAGAGCTTGGGTTTTTTGAACCTGTCATGTTTGTTGGAACCAGAGTAAATCATTATCATCATTGTCATGCATCATACGGTATGTCGAGGCATAGGTTAGCCAAGTAGTTATCAAGAATGCACATTCGGCAGCCGCTGGAGGTTAGTGATTTGAGTTTATAGTTAAAAATGTGACATTTTTAATCATTCAATGAAATTAGAAAATCAAATATAAATATCAGGATCAATATCAAAAACACAGTGTACTGCTTCAAGGCATTTACCTTTTGGTGACATATAGGTTAGTATTAAAATAAATGTATGTGCGTTTGAAAGCTCAAAAAATTTCCACTATCTAACACCAGTATACAGCACAGAAGGATAAGGGTATAAGGCACAGGATAAAATGTAAAACTACTCTTGACTGTATTCTTATGAAAGAATAAAGTCATGTACAACAAGGGTGAGTAAATTATGGGACAACTTTCATTTATGGGTGAACCTTTAAATTCACATGTCTTTTATCACAGTTTTTTTTCTTTTTATCATGGCATAAACAGGATGGTTGTTAAAGATCTGTTGCCTCTTGTTGTAAAGGTTTTGTACAGGTGGAAAGAGGAGCTTTAGCAGTAAGCTGATTCTGGAGAAACACATTCAGGCTCAGCACGCGGGAGAGAGAGGAACCGCCACACAGAGTCAGGTAAGAGTTCGAATACACTTTCAGGTGGACATAATGGACCCACAGCCTTGGTCACCATGGATTTTTACTGATTGAACATACTGTGATGTTGTTGGTTAATTGTTCAACAGGCCATACTGTGCCTTTTGAAAATAAGATCACAATTTTTTTTATTTTTGACACTAGTGCTCATTTGCATAAAGTAAAAGTCTCTGGACACACTATACAAACACTAAATGTCTGTTCACAATCGGATGTCAACAGAGAGACTAAATAGAAAGTTTATATTTATAATACTTGATATTTTGCCAGTCGATTATGAATAATAAATTAACTGATCATTGGTTATTTCACACATTAATTAGTAGGTTTGATTTATTTATTTTTTTATTTTTTAGGTTAAAATGCTTGTATATATGTGATTTAGTTTATTGTCCAGTGAGAATTCAATTTGCTTTAAAAAGCAGACAAAAAAATCCAATATACTTCAAACAAAATGAAAGAAAAAATGTTTTGCACTTCTAAACACAAGCTACCTTTGGTCCAAGGTAAATTGGTGGGTTTGTTCTGGAACTTTGCCGCCTTTGACGTGCAGTTTTCCAGGCTTCAAATATGTGAATACACTTTTCAGGAGATTATCAAACCACACGGCGGGCATTCTAAAGTATGAAAAATGCTGAATAAAAAGGGCAAATTCACTGCCATTATTTTTTGCTTTTGTTATGTGGATGCACACAACATCTAAATGACTTGTCCTTTTTTTCTTTTCTGCG
Source organism: Danio choprae (assembly GCA_903798125.1). Classification (NCBI taxonomy): domain Eukaryota; kingdom Metazoa; phylum Chordata; class Actinopteri; order Cypriniformes; family Danionidae; genus Danio; species Danio choprae. Next base: position 6,292,730 of record CAIGQW010053747.1, read on the forward strand.
CCCCTGAATTGATCAAAGCTGCTGCCTGATGTTTACAAAACTGTTCTCTCTCAGCTGCCATCATTCTTGTTTACAACCCTGCCTCCTGCAGTGTGGCGTGTCAGAATGTTCACAAGCAGTATTCTATCGCTCCGACTTCACTTCACATTTTTTGAGGGGCCTTAAAACTTACAGTTATTGAAATGTAATTGGACGTCAGTGTGGCTGCTAATATAGTTGCAAAAGTATAGCTATTTCTGCGATCTCATGTGACAGTTTATTGTCCCGTCCTTGTGTCACTAAACATGCAATCAAAAAAACTGTTGTCTTTGGGAAAAAACATTTTGACCAAAATCTTCTAATATAATTTCATCAAACATCTCTTTGCTTCTCTCAGGCAGTTCCTCAAGTCACAGATGCAGCTGACAGCTCCTCTGAACATGATGCTGGCGTTCCGGGCGGGGCCTCGGTGGAAGCCGAAAGCCAATTGGCTGAGAGCACATTGACACGCCGCATCAAAGGAGCTCCAGCCGTGGAGCAGGAAGCCACAGGATTACGCTGCATGCCTTGTGGCTTCACCACAGAGGACCGAGAGGAATTTCTCCAGCACATCATCTGTCATCGTGACGGCAGCAGCGGCTCTCAGTGTCAGCAGTGCGGAGCGTGTTTCGCATCCTCCTCTTCCCTCAGCAGGCATCTCTTCATCAGCCATCGAGTGCGCAATTCGCCTTCAGATCACGCTGAAGCGGCTCTGCTCACGTGTGCCACTTCTGTGCCCTCTGACTCTGCCGGCGCAGGAGGCTCTCCGGGGTCTCCGCTGAGTGTTGTTGGGGGACTGCTGGAGGATGGGGAAGGTAAGCACATCTGTAAGGTGTGTGGACGTTACTTTAGCAAACCTGCTGATCTTAATACACACTTCAGAACTCACGGCATGGCCTTCATCACTGCATACAAAACAGACAAACCAGCATAGAGAGAGATGGGAATAAATTAACTCGAGGGAGAAACTCACAACATCTGTCAAGAACTTGTCTGGGTTATATATCTCACCCCAAAATTGGAAAGAAAAAAAATAAGAAATTATATTTTGCAAGAATATGAAACTACTGGTCCTTTTGGTGAGAGGTTTTTTATTTGAGAGAGAAATGTTCCTCTCCAGATGTGTAAAGAATTCTGAGTGCCGAGAAAAGCACTATATACATGTAATGAATGAATTAATATTTGTGAATTATTACAGTTTTGTTTTTTATTTACTTTTTAATTTAAGCTTAGCCATTGTCAATACTGATGTAAAAAAAACATATTATACAAATTATTCCCCATTATACTGATTGAAATAAAAAGAAAACACATCAGAGTTTTACCATGACAAAGTAAAGAAATACTGAGGTAATGAAAATGATAGTTACACGATTAACGTGAACATGAAGGGAAAATGAAAATTTGTTGGCAATTTACTCCCCCCACAGACCATCCAAGACGTAGGTGACTTTCTCATAATATATAATTCTATAAACATGTCTTTCTTATATTCTTCTTCTTATAATATAATATAAAATGCAATAAAGTAAATGGCTCCAGACTGGCATGAATGTGAATTAAAGGTATTCATTTTGTAATTAATCTTAACAAACAATGTTAACAAATTAACAGCAAATTTTCTTTTTTGTCTGAGAACAATCCCTTCAATTCAGTTAGATTTTTATTGCTCATGCATCACATTATTTGTTGTAAATAATGTTCAGTTAATGTTATAAATTAAGAGCTACTTTTCATTTTTGGAGAACAATCCAAATCCAAAATTAATTTAATTTAGTTAGATACAGTTTTGTGCAAAATATGTTTTCTTATGCTTGTTTTTGCCTGATTGTGGAGGTGTAATGTGAGCAGATTATACATTATACAAATGTGATAGATTATACATTACAGTTTAATGTCATGGAGACCTAAAGTTTATGGTTTTGTCACAGGTTTTTAACACTCCACATTTACACACAAAATGTAAAACACTGTTTCAGGGCAACACGTTTATGATAACGTAGGAACTCTGTTAGACCAGTCCCTCAAAGTGATAGCAGGTCCGACTGTTTACCAAGAAGTGCTGTAGTAGAGGATCGATTAAGTTTGATCAGCCTAAAAAGTGATCGCAACAAGCACTTAATTCACTAAAATCAAGATTGAAACCTATTCAGAGGGGGAAATACTTTTACCAGCCTTGCTTTAAACATCTGTGCCTACTAATTCCATTGTGCAAACAAATACCCGTACAGTCTGTTTTTCTGAATGCAAAATACAGCTTATTATGAGTGAAATACTGTAATTACTAACAGTTTAGCACAGCCAAATGATCCTGCATCAGGTGACTCCTTTGTGCTTAAATCATGTTTACGTGGTAATGTCTGTACTTGCTCTATTTGCGTTTCCACTGAGGCATTAAAATCAGGACATTTGCTGAATAGTTGCTGATCTTTTGGATGAGAATGAAGTGCCTTCTTTATTTAGCTTAAGACTCGTCGAGTCCGGTTTGCTCTTAAAGGCCTCAGATGGTTGTTTCCTCACTGAGAGGAATATGTATTGTGTGCGATGTAGAGTAGAAAAAGTTGTATTTGAATGTTTGTGATGTGCTTGTTTTATGGGCCTTACACATATTTTCTGCAGGTTTTCTGTTTAAAGATGATTAATAGAGCTTTGTTGTACCATAAAGTTTTTTTTTAGACAAATAAAAACTGAAATGGCTTAATCTGTACTCTGTGTCAGATATATGTTCTGTTCTGTTGTTTGTTCTAGTATACTTTGGTTCGTCCTCACCACTTTTCAGTTTTTTTGGTTATTAATTAATATTAACCCGTTAGTTGTAGCTTTGATTAGCTTCCCTCTTACTTTAATGCAATCAAAGTTTTTTTGTTCTGTGTTGTTTGTGTCTGGATGCGTGTAGATTCTTTATTACCTGTGTGGATTAATGCTCTTCTTCACGTCTCCTTTGGTTTGTGTGACTGCATGGCTGGTTGTGACAACACTAAATGTCATGCAATTTGAATGTCTGATGTTCACACTGCATGATTTTATCTCAGATTTCACTTACTGGTCACAGAATGCTTACTTAATGTGGATTCAGGCATTAAGAGAGTGATTGGCTATATAAAGACCAGTTTATATATATATATATATATATATATATATATATATATATATATATATATATATATATATATTCCATGTAGAGATAATTAGATGACAGTAAAACCTACTGAATTTTCCAGGGTCAACACACTGGCACAAACTTAGAATGCTCAGTGGAAGAATGTGGACTAGGAACAACAGCAGCAATGATGCTTATTGAGAGGCAATAGAAGCAAATCCCTTGTCAAATTGTGTGTACAGTGAGTGTAGTTGATGAGTCATCAAACTATCAGCTGCTATTCCTGCTCTTGCAGAAATTCATAAAACTATGGACTTCCTCAAAATTTGAATTTGGTTTTATTTGAAATTGTGAACCAGTTGTGATTACTCCAAAGTCTGATTATAGAGCATGTAGGCCACAATACCTTCTTAAAACAGGGGTTGCCCAACCCTGTTTCTGGAGGATCTACCTTCCTGCAGAGTTCAGCTGCAACCTTGATCAAACACGCCTGTCTTTTATTACCAAGTGTTCCTTCAGATCCTACTTATGCCACGGTCACACTAGAGTTTGAGCATGCAAACCTCTCTAATGCTTTTCATTCTATGCCAGTTCACAAAGCTAGACAATTTTGGTTTGCATTTCATGTTTTTATGATCAATAGTTTATTCAACTTATGTTACATACATATAAAACTATATACAAGCAAATGCAAATGAAATTGTACACTTGTGCAAAGAGAAGAGGGGGAAAAAAGCAAAACAATGTGCATTTCGTTTTATAGAAAGTCCTACAAATTCTCAAGGCATGATTGGCAGTATTTTATTTTAATAAAAAAGAAATCTGTAGTAATAATGGCAGTATTATCGGACTGCAGACTTGCATAGGCATGCTGATACATGCACTCTCAGACACATGCACTTAATAGAGCTAGTTATGTCACTGTCAGGGTTAGGATTGGGGTTATGTGTACACATTAAAAATGTGCATGTCTGAGAGTGCATGTGCGCTTGGTCTGCAGCCTCGATAATGCCACACCATTTGCTGACAAGGCCATTATGCAGGTTTGACCATTTTTGGCCTGTGATTTGCGAAAATGTGTTACACCGTCCAGATTCCAGAAAGTGGGGGAAGGGTATAAAAGGACAATTCACATATTAAAGTACAAACAGGTGAAGTGTTTGAGAGCAAACAGGTCTGTCTTGGTTCAATTAACTGCTTATGGTGTTGAAATACATGAAAATGAGGAAAAGAACAGGGTAACTCGGCTCCACTTGAGGTCACAACAACTGCATTTATGGAGAAACATTGTGCAATTCTGAGTGTGCTTACACAGGTGAGTGGGCTTGACAAACCGCCTTTAGGAGACACACTCTTTCCCCTCCATATGCTCCAGTCCAGACACTTTCTTAAATAAACACTCTGTTACAAGGATTTAATAATTTAAAAAACTTCTAAAATAACTCAGGCTTGTAATGGCATCTATATATCTGCTCAGGGGTGATCTGGAGTGCTTCTTTTATCTTCATTTGTAAGTGGCCTTAGACAAAGCATCTGTTAAAGGAATAAATGTAAATATCTCAGCTGGTCAACTACACTTTGTTGATTAGAATTGAAGGAGTCTTGCATGATATCAGCCCTGGTGACTTTGTGGTGGTCAAGGAAACATGGGAAGTTCACACATTCCCATTGATGAAAATGGCAGAGAGGGCTACATGGATACAAGCAAGCCACTGCAGGAAAGGTGCCAAACCCACCAAGAGCACACTGTGAATCAACAAAATGATTGACCAGCATCCTATTTGCCAAGGGGGGCCTCTAACATAAGTGTGCAAGCATGTAGTGTATGCGAGATGAACACAGTAACATTACTGTATTGGAGAGCCCTGAGTGAAGGACAAAAAATGGCAACATGCTCTACCCATCACTATAGAGAACTAGATTGGAAGCATTAAAGACGAAATTCAAGGGCTGAGGCTCACTGTACTGCAAAATAGACTTCTGAACTGTTCTGGACCAGCTCATTGACTCACAAGGAGGTGTCGGAGCAATTGTGAGGACTGCCTTTTGCACATATACTCCAGATCAGTGTTTCCTAACCCTGTTTCTGGAGGCACACCAACACAGTGCATATATTTTAGATGTCCCTTATATGACCAATTCATTTCAGGTTTTGGAGTCTCTTCAGAGTATAAACTACTAATGCAAATGGTAGCTAGGGACGTTAGAATGACATTGGCTTTGTTTTTGTTCTTGCTGTGTATGTGGTCATGTCTGACGTGTATGATTTTGACTGTTAAAGTGCCAGTCACTGTTTATTTGCATTTATGAATCACCAAGAACCACAGTTTCAGGTATAAATTTTTTAATGTTCTTCTGAAGAAAAAACAAAACATCACTTACATTTTGTATTGCTTGTGGTTGAGGAAATTAACATTTTTGGAAAAACTCTTTTGTTTACTGTTTGATGGTAAATAAGGTGTCATCCATTTCGAGTCATTTTCATAACCTGCTCTATGCAGCAGTAGACAGCAGTTTTGAGTTGTGCATCTGATAAAAAGTTGGTATGAAATTTTTGGTACTCAAATCTCACACTTAAAGACAGAGCTTTATTAACCTCATCTCTGGGTATAAATGACAAATTATATTACCAAAGAACAACCTCTATACCAGTGGTTTCCAACCTGGGGGGTTACCAAAGATTTATGAGGAGGTCACTATAGTTTAAGGGCGACAAGTACAACTGAAACATAAAAATGTAATGATAAAAACAAATTATTGACAGTTTATTGGACCATTTTATTAACTGTTAAAAGTATATTTAATTACAGCTACTAGAAATCTCTGAGGCTTTAAGCATGTTTCTTCCTGCATTTTTGCCTTTCCGTAAGAACCACCTTTCAGAATGTGAATTTTCATTTTCATTCAGCCCGTCTGCAGTTTTTGTCCACATAAAAGCTAAAGTTAGACTGAGCTTTTATGCACTATTTCTGCATTCTATGTATATGATAATATATTTTATTTGATCATGTCAACCAACCAAATTTAAAATGTTATTATATTAATCTTTACTAAGTTTTTGCAAGTATTAAAAACAACAGATTTTTAAATTCTTGTCTGCCAGTTTTTTTTAAAGTGTCTGAATGGTCATAAAGGATTTAAAAAAAGGTTGAGAACCGCTGCTCTATACAAACATTTTACTAGAATTCAATAATAATTGCTAGCAAAACTACATCTTAGATTCATTTTAATGATTTATTCACAGTGTTTAATGTCTCTCATAGAATAATAACAATCAATTTGAAATGATCTAAATAGAAGTATTATCAAATATAGTTTCAATCGTTAAAGATGGGCTAGACTAAGTTTTTAATCAAACCATCATCTCTATCCTACTGTCTTTGGCTTTTAGCCTGATCACTGAGTTTAAATGAGCCATCTGTGGCCTTTAGAATATAGTGATTATAACATTTCTTAAAAGGCGAGATACTAATCTACTGCATTACTGGTTGATCAACAGAATCTGAGTGTTTCATCCTTTCTTTAGAAAATATATCCGATCAACATCAGCACAATGACCTGCAATAGGAGGACGGATCCTGCCATGCTCTCTACTGTGGCACCTGGAGGAGAAGATAAACATATTATTTTTAACGCTACAACAACATTTTATAGTTATTATTCAGCAGAATATTGAAGAATGTTAGACTGAGAACAGAATGAAGCAGTATTAACAATAGCTAATTAAATACACAAAAAAACAGACCAGTTGTGAGGTTGTTCATCTTTTTTTGTTGTTGAACTTATTGGTTTGTTTTAATGCAAAATATATTAAACATGTTGTGTTTAATTACAGAATTCATGCAAATGAACTACATTACCCATCATGCTGTAAAATTCCACCAATCATAGAACAGCAATGAGTAAAGCAACAAATCATTAGCCCAGACCCCTTTTTTTCACATTTTCAGACTGGTGGAAAAATAGTTATGTAATTTACAATTTTAGGTAAGTGGTTTTCACAAGTCCAGAAAACCGTATTCAGAGCTGAAGTCACACCTGAATTCTGTCGTATTAACATCACAAAAACGTACACAGATAAGTCACATTCGTCAACCACTTCATTTCACCACTTCATCCAGAAATAGTGTAAAATAGGCTAATAGGGAATGGAGACGTGTGTCTGATATATGGGAGTTCGCCAGACGACCAATCACTCAGAAGAGTAAGAAAACTGGGACAATGAATGCCAAATTAATTGGCGAAGCTCAGCTCCACAGCTGAAGGCGATTAGCCATAAGTGGGATATATCAGCCGGCTGCTGAGAGTGAGCATTTAGAATTTTTGCCTGCTGAAGAGCCGATCACTCAGCTAACAGCTGGAGACTCAGCTGCTGTGGAAGTGAAGACACACGTCTCCGTTCCCTATAAGGGGAATGTAGGTTACGTACATAACCAGGACATTCCCCTTCATGGGAATTACAGCGTGTGTCTGATACCAGACATGGTAGGAACCTTGGCACATAGCTGAACTGGGGTCTCAGGTAAACATAAGAGTAGGCCGGTCCGAATTCCTGGCAAGATTTGCTGACCGAAAATGCCACCGGAATCCTAACCCTCCTGAATGATACCAAAGCAACCAGCAGAGCTGCCTTTATGGACAGAAAACTTATAAATACTGAATCGAGTTAGGTCGCACAATGGACCTAACCATAACCACTGGGGCTAGAGAGTTCCCAAGAGGGCAAGAGAGGGGGGCGGGGAATGGTATTTACCATCTCGCGCCATGCGCCTCTGAGGAATTGGCTGATGAGGTTATGCTTTCCCAGCGTGCTACCATACGCTGCCCCACAGGGAACATAAATGGCACCATGCGAAACCTTTAGTGTGGAGGGTGACAGCCGGCACTCCAGCTATCCTGAAGGAAGTAAACACAACACTATGTCCGGAGTTCTTCTCCGAGAGAAGAGCTCCACACAACGAATAGACTCCACTACAGGACATAGGCTTGCATATACAGGGTGCTCTAGCCTGAGTGACGATGTTAACCATCAACTGAAAGGTCACCCAAGTCCACGGCGCTCTGTCTAGAAACCCTCCATGGAGGTTTCAGAACCCTGCACGGGTGCCAGAGGGTGCCCGTCTTAGAAAAAGCAAGTACTTCTTCCGGGGAATTCGTTAGGGAGAGCCATCTTGAGGAGTGTGAGCCCGGAAACTCCCCGACCTTGCACAGAGTCTCTGCGAGCAGGCTCACTGGGGAAAAAACGCATATTGCGTAACCCCGGAGCAAGCTGAGAGCTAGCGCATTTGTGCAGAGCAGGGAAAGCAGCTGGGCGAAGGGTCACTCGGGAGAAGCAGCAGGATAACCTCTCTGAAGCGTGCCTATAACAGCTGGACTGTGCCGGGGTGGAGTCTCCATTCTCCCGGGATGTAACTGTCGTGAGAGCGTATAATCTGGCACAGTAGAGCTCATCCGGGATATGAATGGCACACAGCTATTTAGCCGACTCGAGAACCATGACCACACATTGCATCCCGTAGGATGGTAGCGAGCCCGGTCTGTCATCTGAGCATGACAGCTCGCCGTCCGATGTTACGATGGGCGTCTGATCTCCGGTGTCATCAAGCAGAGGCACAGGCATCCCAGGGGATGAAATGACATAACCACTCGAAGCTTAGATGGAGCGCGCTGTGGAGGAGTGGGGGGTCCGCGGGCCCGGAGGCGACAGATAACTCACCACTGTGGTCCTCAGGTTTGCCCGCATGCTAACCACTTTTACGGGAAACAACGGGGGTGGCTTGGAAGCCGCGATCTCAGCTGTGCAACAGCCATGCCCTCACAGTGAAAGCACGTGCTGTCCACGAGCACTGCATCGACATGCTGGACCCCCAGACCTGTGATGCGGTACCTGTGCCCATCATCCGCAGAACCACTGCAGAAATGCACAGTCAGAACAGAATCTTGAAAAAGATGCGTTGATTGACTGTGTTGCTCTTTTAGGGAAATCTGCTCTTTTAATGGAAACTGCTCTTTTTGTGCACACCAGCGAAACGCCCAGGGGACAGGAAAGCCCAGATCGACCGCCGCTGTTGTGTCATCTCCCACACTGGTGAGTAAACTGGTTTCAGTCTTGAAATCAGGTTGGCAGATAGAGTGCCTTCAGTCTTGTGAGAGGCTCTGAAGCAAAATTCTAAATGCTCACTCTTAACAGCCGGCTCATATATCCCACTAATGGCTAATCGCTTTCATCTGTGGAGCTGAGCTCCGCCAATTAATTTGGCATTCCTTGTCCCGTTTTCTTCCTCTTCAGAGTGATTGGTCGTCTGGCAAACTCCCATATGTCTGGTATCAGACACACGTTGTAGTTCCCATGAAGGGGAACAGACTTTATTATAAATATATATTCATAGAGGGTAAGTAAATGGGTGACAGAATTACTAACCCACTAAACCTACTATTACTAATAAAAACTAAACTTTTAAATAACTGTAGGGTCAATTTTTATTGCACTGTGACCAAATAGGTTTCCTCAACCCCCTCCTGTTCCTCACCTCCTTTTAGTGGCTGTGCTCCTGATCCACCAGAGCTTGGATTTGAGTTTCCAGTGGAGTTTCCGATGGAGGTTCCAGTGGACACGTCAGCACGTGCGGTCTTTAATCCCACCGCTTCATCCAGCGCAGCCCTCTGATCCACCTTCAGCCCCCCGCGCTGAGTCTCTGTTACCATCGCAGCATTATCAGGACCCAAAGCCTTTAGCTGGCTGACTGACAGCGCCTGAACACATTTTTTTTACTTGTAGACCAACTGAAATTTTAAACTATTCAACATAAGATGCACTCTTAAAAAAAGACGACAGGAAGAGTAAAAAATGAGAGAGTGAACTCACAGCCAAACGATCCCCAGGTATGAGAGGGATTGCAGAAGGCTGAATGAATGGCAAGATGGTTAAATTTAGACGGCTCATCTCAACAGTGTTTAGACCAGCTAGAGAGACATTCAATGACAAAGGCAGTTTTTAACATTTCAAACTTTAACATGTAATTATTCAATCGTAATCCACTGGTAAATTTCCTCACCAATGATGTTGCCCATTATGCAGATTTGAGCTTCAGTCCAGTTCTCTGGCTTTCCAAACACAGCCACTGCCTTTTCCTTGAGACGGTCCAAAATGTTCAGCGGGCAAGAAGTGCGACCCACTGCCTCTACTGCCTCCCTGTTGAAGCCAGCTCAGTTTGTCTTTAGTTTATATCAGTGGTCACCAAACTTGTTCCTGGAGGGCCGGTGTCCTGCAGATTTGAGCTCCAACCCTAATCAAACACACCTGAACAAGCTAATCAAGGTCTTACTAGGTATACTTGAAACACCCAGGCAGGTGTGTTGTGGCAAGTTGGAGCTAAACCCTGCACGGACACTGACCCTCCAGGACCGAGATTGGTGACCCCTGGTCTATATAAACAAACTTGGAAATTGAAAAAGCTAAATGTGCTATATGCTTACCTGAAGCTAAGGGGATTGAGCTGATCAATCTGGGCAGGTTGTAGACCACAGATAAACTGTCCCAGGCCCACTGTCTCCAGCTCTCCAAGACTAGGCACGTTCATTCCAGTCACCCTTTGAAAGGACTGCCAGATTGCTGCCCGCTGCAAAATCAATCATTTTCAGTATTTATGTTTGTTTATCTGCTTGGTTTATATATGTTATAAAAATAGAGATGTTCTTGTAAAGATAATCCCTGATAAACATTCCCAATGGACCCTTTTTATATTTCCAGGTTTCTCAGCAGTGGAATTTGTCATATTTAAACATAGGGTAAACATAGAGCGGAGAGTAAAACAAATATTTTTTTACAATCTTATTTGCACAAATAATAAAAGAAAAAACTCGTGTTTTTAACAATAGTGTTATTATGACTTTCAGGAAAATAAAATGGTGTGAGATTGATAATGGCAGCCAGAAAAGACAACAACATCAAATTTACTGTCCTGCCCATAGATGCTGCATTCGAAACATCTCACATAAACAGTAATTAGTTTTTTGTAATTTGTTGCAAAGATTATATAATACATATGTAAATACATATAAATGTACATACATTTCTTTTGTTAAATCGAAGTATTAAAAACTTTCAAGGATTTAAAATGCTGATGAGCATTAAATGCAGTCATAACAGTCTTGTGAAAGGGTCCATTAATTATTATAACATGATTTCCTTCCTGCTAGCATAACAAGTAACTACCACATTTAATTACATTGTTGCTGACACGTTTTATGTGCAACACATGGATGAATGCTAATTCATCTAGAAAGCATTAGGTGTGCCTGTTAATAATATAAAGAACCTTTCGTCGAGTGAAAAGTTTCTTCATGGAACCTCAGGTTTTTACAGATCTGATGAAAATATTTTAAAAGTGTGCTTTGCATACATTACATATCTGAAACTTTCTAAATGTCTTCTCAGTCTTATGAAAGTATTGCAGTCGAGCAAATGCTCCAAAAAATCCTTCAGAACGGATTCTAACATGCTGATTTGCCGCTCAAGAAGCATTTACTATCAATATAAATGTTGACAACAGTTAATTTTTTTTGACCACAGCTTAATTTGTTTTTGTGCAAATTTAGATAGGCTACCTTAGGATATGTTTAAAGTTGTTTGATTAATTAAAAATTTTAAAAGAACAGAATTTATTTTAAATGGATGTGTTTTCGTAACATTATAAGAGACTTTCTGTCAAAATCTTTTGAACTACAGCGTTTAAAAAAAATCTTTTAAAAACGTTTTTAGATAGTGACTGAATGCGTGTGTGTGTTTGTATTACCTGTGTCTGTGTAAAGTTGCAGTTGGCCAGTATCTCCAGTGTGTCCAGTGAGGCAATGCTGAGGTTTCCCAGCTCTTCTGCAGTGAAGCTCTGGCAGATGCAGCCCAGATTAGAAATAAGGGACTCATTCAACATGGACACAGCACCCCATGCCTGCAACACACCATTGGCATGATCTTTGAAGACAAGTTGTTCTATTATCAGATTCCGCTGTTGCTGAATTTAAAGAATTATTGCTGTTCAGATGCTCTTTGGTGTGGTGTGACTGATCACTGTAGGTTACTTGGTTAAAAAGTGCAAATAATCATCATAATTTCTTCTCATTTACTACAAATTAAAGCATGACGAAAACTTCAGAAAGATTTAATGTTACGAATGCATGTTATGAATCATATGTTTTGTATACAGCACATATATTCACATATATGTACTGTTATATCCCTAGAATTCCCCCATCCCACCCCCGCTAAACTTTAGCTATCTTAAAGTGTGTGTGTGTGTGTGTACAGGATTATGTGGACACGGAATTGTATAATGACATGGGTATGAGCTTGTTGTACTCTATCAAGGTGGTTTATGAGGACACAACGTGTTCTTGTAATTCAAAACTTATTTAATGAGGTCTTTTGACATTCAAGATTTGTCATGTTTACTTTGAGGTTTGGGTTTAGGAGTAGGGTAAGGCCATATAATAAGCGTTTCTTTTACAATATAATATACATTAAAATACAGTCCTTAAAAATACAGTCTAATCAAATATAGTCCTCGTAAACCATATATATATATATATATATATATATAGGGCCTCACAGTGGCGCAGTGGGTAGCACGTTCGCCTCACAGCAAGAAGGTCGCTGGTCGCTGGTTCGAGCCTCGCCAGTTGGCGTTTCTGTGTGGAGTTTGCATGTTCTCCCTGTGTTGGCGTGGGTTTCCTCCGGGTGCTCCGGTTTCCCCCACAAGTCCAAAGACATGCCCTATAGGTGAATTGGGTAAGCTAAATTGTCCGTAGTGTATGAGTGTGAATGGGTGTGTATGGATGTTTCCCAGAGATGGGTTGCAGCTGGAAGGGCATCCGCTGCGTAAAACATATGCTGGATAAGTTGGCGGTTCATTCCGCTGTGGCGACCCCAGATTAATAAAGGGACTAAGCCGAAATGAAAATGAATGAATGAATGAATATATATATATATATATAAATAAAAGCATGTGTGTGTCTGTGTGCGTTTGTACCTCCACTGTTTTTGCTTTGAGTGCAGTTAGTTGTTCTGTGCTGTAGTTGTTTATCTCTCCTAATGTTGGCACAGCATCTTTGAAGATTTGCACAGCCATTTTACTAAACTGAGTGGGAGTCCAGTAAACATTCCCCTGTTTTAAGTCCTCAATATTTGCAAGAGTAAGCTCTGTTGGTGTGGGCGTCACTGTGAGAGAAAATTATGTATTTAAAGATCATAATATTTCAGTTGCTGAAGAATAATGAAAACATATGTTATGATTTAAAAAAAAAAAATTGTTTCTCTTCTATATGAACTCTATGGCGCCACACACCTGCACGCTTCCTGCGGCTTTGAAGAGCGCTACTCGTTTTGAGCTCAAAAAGTTTGCGGCGGAGCGCAGAGAGATCAAACCAGGAGCTGAATTCCTTTGGTGGAGGAACCACAGGCTGACTGGACAAACTGACCAGCTCTGACAGATATAACTTTAGCCAACTCTACACAATACAGAAGAGAGGATTAGTGAATAACCATGTACAAAAAAAACATAAATCAATATAGAATTGATAACACAAGCAATAAATATATTGTGAAATAATTAAATCTCTTATGAAATATATAAATGGCTAAATATAGTTGAAAGAAAAATGATCAGCCCTCCTGTGTATTTTTTTATTATTTTTTTAAATATTTCTCAAGTAATGTTTAACACAGAGAAGATTTGTTTCAACACATTTTTAAACCTAATAGTTTTAAATAACTAATTCTATTTGTCTTTACTATAATGACAGTATATAATATTTTACTACTTATCCTTGCAAAATTAACCAGGCAGGGTTTGGCTAATTAGGCAAGTTATTGTATAACAGTGGTTTGTTCTGTAGCCAACAGAAAAAAACACACTTAAAAATTGTTTATAAAAAAATGTAAAACTGCTTTTATTAACTATAAACTAAAGGAAATAAGATTTTCTCCAGAAGAAAAAAATATTATATGAAATGCTGTGAAAATTACCTTGCTCTGCTATTGCTATCAATTGGGAAATATTTGAAAAAGAAGGCCTAGTAATTTTGCCTTTAACTGTAACTTGTGAAATAAACTATAAAATAGATTGACTGCGAAATAAGCAAACAACAAAATCTATAATATAATAATTAATAATATAATAATCAATCAGTCAATCAGTCAGACAGTTAACAATCCAAACTCTTACTTTGGATGACAGTTTTTCAACAGCAGTCTCATTAAGAAACAAAAGTGGTCCAATTGCCCTGACGTCTTCCTCTGACCAGTAAGCAGGATCCCTTGTTCAAAGTAAACACAAATATGTCTTTATCAACAATGTACATATCTTAAGGCTAGAGCAAGAATGTACAGTTTTTCCCCAAATGTTTCAAATACTCCTGTGTTGGAATGCCAGCAGCTGCAGCCTCTTTACCACTGAAACACCTGTAAATGCAGTGATGTGGGCTCTGAGGTCTGTGTGAGGTGTGTGGTTTGTGTGTGAATCTGCACATGCTCTCACCCATAGGTGGCGTTAAGCAGTCTGAACAGATCCTGTCTGTTCTGTTGCTGGATGTACTGACAGGATGCCAGAGCCTGCAGGGTGGCGTTGCGAGCCGCAGGGTTCAGAGAGGAGATCCAGACCGGGTCTAATTCACATACCAAAGGGCCGAGAGTCAAGACCTCTGCAGCTGTCAGATTAGACACGTTCCCCTTCTGCACACACACACCACGACAATCATAGATAAAGTGTTCTATCGCTAATGTATAATGTTTTAGATAAATGCGTTATATTGGCCATAATAAATGCACATGCTAACCTGATGTGGAATGGAAGACGTAGCGAACAAAGTAGTTTTTACAGGTTTTTTGGCACACAAAAGTGTTGTTGGAGCTTTGCATGATTACAGTTGAGCCACTGAAGTCACTAGTTTTTGGTCCCTTTTCTAGACTTTGAAAGTCTCTGGACTATTGCTGTCAGAGGATGAGAGAGCTCTCGGATTTCATCTAAAATATCTTAATTTGTGGTCAGAAGACGAACGAAGGTCTCAGGGGTTTGGAATGGCAGGGTGAATAATTAATAACAGAGTAAAATTTTGGGGTAATTCTTTAACTTCAATATTTTATTCACTTAAAAAAAACACAATAGTTTTTGAGTTTGGAAAACCAAGGAAAACTAAAATAATATTATTATTATTATTTAAACGTATTAAAATAGCAAAGATGCCATTTACATACACCACTTTTCTCAATTTTGAGATCACATTTTTAGGTTCATTTTTCATCAAAAATACTTTAATACTGTAATTGCATCACAGTTTTGCAACATAGTTTTACATAGTCACTTTGCTCAAAAAACAAACAAACAAATCATCCATCTACTTTTTCTGAGAGAGAACTGCCATACTAAAAGTCAAGCCATGAACAACAAAGACTTGTCTCAGAAAGACAACAGTCAAGCTTGGGATTTTTGTAAAGTAATTATTCAGGTTTGTTGCTCACCAAACCATAAAAGAACGATAAATGTAAATATAACACGAGCTACATTTGAACAACTACATTTAAATGTTTGTGGTATGAAAAATAAACATTGATACAGTATTAAAACAGCATCAGAGTTAGTAAAGGATAATTCAATATATATTTTTTTTATGAAATATTACTTTAAATACCCTGTTGTTCTCAAAACAGCATTAGGCAACATTAGAGAAGTAAAACCAGTTGCAAACATCAACACATTAATATATTGTGTGGGTTTTTGTAGAGGAAGAATGTGTGCTTGCAGATTTTACCAAGCAGCCGATGGCTCTTTTAGTAAGTGCGCTGCGAGCTGGAGAACTATTGGGCAGAGAGGACAGATTGACGTCTTTCATCTTCTCCATGAACGCAGGACACACAGCATCTGACAGGTTTTGAATCTTCTCCACTCTGAATATGGAATGACAGTGTGAATACACACAAAATAATGAAAATAAGTATCATGCCTTTTTAGCATATGATTTATACTTAATTTACATGTCATTTGAATCTATTGAAAATGAATGTTAAATATGCTTATTTTTTGTGTTCTTACGGTAGATTAATGAGCAGCACGGCTGGGATGGCCTGAAGCTCAGCGTTTTTAATGTCATTAAAATATCCTGCTCTCTGTGCCTCCAGACTCGCAAAGAGCTTTTGAGCTGCACAGCGGATCTGATAATTAAAACAAAATTAGAAAAAACTATTTGCTTTTTGTAGATTTGATGGTAAAAACAATAGTCAGAGTTCATGAAAGAATGTGTGTGCTACAGAATAAATACGTGATGTTTACCTGAGTCCTGGAGAGCCATATGCAGGATCTGTTAAGTTCCTGTGACATTTGCAAAGCATCAGTTCGGTTGAATTTCTCAAGCATTTCACAGGTGACACCTTGCACGGCCTGACCCAGTTTCCTATCAACAACATTGTGAGCTTTATTAGGACACTGCATCTTGCAGGTGGAATGTACTAAATTCACACCTGATTCACAGTCTCTATGAATCTATGCTAGCAACTGAAAGCCAGATTCCACATAAAAGACCATAGTAAATAATGGACAGATATTTTCCTTTCACAAATATACACTGCTCATTCAGGAAAAAGCCACAAGCACTAATATTTCATTTGGCTGCCTTTAGCTTTGATTACAGCACACATTTGCAGTGGCATCATTTCAATATTCTTCTGCAATGTAACAATTTAAGCCTATCCTGAGTTTTTTCACCAAGATCTTGAATTGTTGATGGGGAGCTAGACCGCTGCACAAAGTCTTCTCTAGCACATACGAAAGATTCTCAATAGGGTTAAGGTCTGGACTCTGTGATGGCCAGGTTCATGGGTAAAAATTATATTTCGTGCTCCCTGAACAATTTGAGCTTCATGAATCATAGCATTGTCATCTTGAAATATATGCATGACTCATCATTCTTCCTTTGCTCCAGTGTCCAATCTTTATGCTGCCTAGCAAATTGAAGCTTTTCCATTTTTTAATAATACATTTGACAGTTCGTAACCCAGTTTGGCTAGCTTCAGCAATCTTCTTAGACGTTTTATTTGCTTGATGCATGCCAGTAATTTGACTTAAAACAGATACCTTCTGAAACAGATATCAGGATGTGCCTCCCAACATGGTTGTAGAAGATATGAGAAGTTACTCTCTGCATCATTTAGGGTTAAATAACACTTTACCAGATGAAATATTGCTTAGTTAAATCCAGGTGGTGACTTTTTTTGGACAGGCAGTGTATAATTTCAATGAAATTGCAAATTTTTTAGTACTCTGACTGAAGTAATTAGTAATATTTAGGTATGTAACATCCCATATACAATTATTAATTTTTCAAATAAAATGCATATATGAAGGTAAAATTGCTCCTGGAAAAAAATCATACAATAAAAAAATAATAATGAAAAAAAATTATTCTAGTCTTTATGCGTTCATTTCTTTTTATGATTAAATATTAAACAGTGATTTTTCTGTATTATTATTATTTATTATTATTGTTATAATAGTTATTTTTATGTATTGGTTATCTTTTCCTTTAAAATTGTATCTATCGTATTATTTTAATTATTCTAGAAATAATAAAAGAAATAAAAAAAGGTATAAGAAACTGCACTGAAAACTATTTTCATTCAGAAATTGCTAGTAAACATCACAAACATTTATGACTGGAAGTAGCACATTGATTAAAAAAAAAAAATTTGTTATTGAAAAACTAAAATAGTTCAATATGAATATAACAATAAGCTTTGCTTTATTTATAATAAAAATGAACAATGTGTATTTGTTTATAAAGAGTCTCACCCTAACTCGCCAAGGTTGATCTTACTACCCATTATCTTCTTCAAAAGGAAAACTGACTACACAGAGAAAAAAGAAATTAGATAGTTATGGATGGCATGGTAATGGATTTAGGGTTTTGTATTAGTGTGTGTACCTGAGCACGAGACCAGCCTCGTCCTTTAAGCTGATCCACAGAACCCAGGTCAGCCTTCTCCAAAGTGGACAGAGACAAAGACGACAGGAGAGAATCTGGCAACCCTTTGACCAGTTCAGATGCATTCACATCACGATGAAACTGACCATTTTTACAAAAACAAACACAGAGTGAGTGCAAAAATCAAGATGGAGGCAGATAAAGTTTCCACATTGCAGAGTTCATTTTTGTTCACATTTTTGTTCATGTTTTTTACTGAAAAATAATAAATAAAATAATAATAATAATTAACAACAACATTAATCAGAATAATAAAGCATGTCTAGATAAACTACAACAAAAAACTGCAACCCCAAAAAATGTAAATGAAATTTGGAAAAAAGTTTGTATTGTTATCTTATCATTCCATCTTTCTCTGAATGATTTTATTATTTTACCGCATTCAGCAGTGCTGTTCTCTGCAGGGAGGACATTTTCTCAGTCATATTTCCCAGGGCTTTGTTTCCCAGCAGACCTTCTGTCTTCACAATTTTGAGGAGGGAACTGCCAACCCCTCTCACCACCGAACCCAGAGACAACAGCTTCTCACCACTTACATTCTACAAAAGAAAACAAATAACATTATTGTGAACGCAATAAATGGATGAAACTATCTATTGACATAAACTGTGCAGAAGGTCATCAAACCTTAGTAGTCTCCAGCATTTTCTTGGCCAGAGCTGTGGCTTGAGCGGGACTCCACTTGACCTGACTCAGGGTGCTGAGGGTGCTGTTCAGGTCCTCGGGGCTGAAGCGGGACAGTCTGGAGACAGGAAGAGCAGACGCCGATGACCCCAGAGACTGAAGAAGCTCAGAGGACGAGCTGTCGTCTTTCTCCAGAATGTTCTGTACCAGCTGTCTCTTGACCTGAGGGACAGTTCAGCGCAATGAAGGTAAGATATAAAGCAGAATATGTACAGTAGCAGTAGCAATGATGATTTTATCGAGATTTAATTCTGACCTTGTCTACCTCCAAGTTGTTACAGGTGTCAATCTGAGACAGCAGTTTTCTGCTAAGAGTCAGATTCAGAGACGGTGCGCTATCAAAGAAACAAGCCAGAGAGCCCAGTCTGTGGAAACAAGAAGTTAGTAAAATGGGAGAGAATAAGTGTTGAAGATACTCTTGGATATAAAGAGAGGGGATGTTTAAAACAGTTGCAACTTTTTTTCACTATGTGATTTGTGTGAATTTGTTGAAATCACAATTGTGACTCCAATCTCAGACCTTTGTAACTCATAAATGCAATTTACATTTCACAATTCAGTCTATCTCACAAAATTGCAACTCTGTTTTACATAATTGCAAGTTACATTTCAAGGTGCAACCTTCTTTTTCAATTATTTCCCAAATATACTTTTATTACAGGATTTCCTAATATATTTTTTAATCTGGAGAGAGTGTTAATTTCTTTTAGTTTAGAAATAAGTTATTAAAATTATTATGTTTTAAAATGTGTTGAAAAAACCTTCTCTACCTTGAACGGAATGAACCGCTGTGGCAGCCTCTGATAAATAAGGGACCAAGCGGATGGAAAATGAATGAATATTGCCTTTAAATGTGTGTATGTTTATATAATATGACTTTTTTTTCAGTGTGTCTCAGAAAAGAGATTTTTACTTCTGTTAAACATTTAGTGTTGTAAACAAATGAAATGGAATGTAAACGGTGAAATGGAATGTGTACTTTTTTTATCCTACTATCCTAACTATCTTTTCCCAAAGCAAACGCTTGACACATGCTAATGATATCATTCAGATCCAGACCTGTCCACATTCTGAGTGAAATTGTCACTGCTGGAACACTCTTGTTTCAAACGCTGGAAAAGTGTCCGACCCAGAACAGGCTTCATTCCAGTAACATTCTGAAATGATGGAGGGAAATCTGGAGTCCTGAAAAAATCACACAACTGGAAAAGAGAGAGATAATTAGTTAATAATATGTTTAATTATTTATTTATTTATCACGTCACAGACACTGACCTCTTCTTTAGGGATGTTTTTTACTTCCTCTAAGGGAAGGCTGGACAGAAATGGCCCCATCATTGACAACATTTTAGCTTTCAGCCAGAGCATTTTGGGAGGACATACAGTATGAACTGGTGCTGAAACTATAAAAAAGAAAAACAAGGCAAATAAACTTGAATTTTTGCTTAAAAAAAGAGCCATTAAATAAAAGAATCAATTAATCAAAGAATATAAGTAGGCAGGCAAGTAAATAAATAAACAAATTAATCAATTAATGGATGAATAAATAATTATACTAATAACAGAACAAAGCAAAACATAAATAACTACTACTAATAAATATAATAATTTATTAGCGCACAATAATTACTATTTAATATGATTGTCAATGAATGCTTATTTTCAACATACTTCAGAATATCTTGTTTTGTGTTCATAAATAAATGGTGAGGACATTTTAACTTTTTTGTGAACTACCCCTTTAAATGTGTCTTATGTGGATCATGCTGAAGAGAAGCCATCTTAATCTCATTGTATGTGATGTATACTGGCAATTAAAGGCATCCATTGATAAGTCATTCAAACAGCTTATTTTCTACACCAGGGTTCACCAATATTGGTCCTGGAGGGCCGGGGTCCTGCAGAGTTTAGCTCCAACTTGTCTTGCAAGACCTTGATTAACTTGTTCAGGTGTGTTTGATTAGGGTTGAAGCTAAACCCTGCAGGAAACTGACCCTTCAGGAACAGGTTTGGTGGCTTCTGCTCTACGCCAACCTAAAGAACTGCTTTTTAATATTATAAGTTATTCTATCAGCTTTTCTATGGTTTACCATTCATCACAGGAGGTTTAGCCACATCAGCACTTGGTTTGCTCATCACATCCATCATCTTGACTGATGGGCCACTTTCTAGAATAGTCAAAAGAATTGAATCAATTATTTATTGTACATTAAATATACATTAAACAGCATACATCAAAAACTATAAAACGTTTTAAAGGCTTCCATGAAGAAATTTTAACAGAGCCAATCAGAATCAAAAGGACCTTTCCATTTACCAAAAAGTTGTATGTGTACATATATATAAATATATATACATATATATATATAATACACACACATATATAATGTCAAAACAAAGTTTTATTTTGGATGCGATTAATCGCAATTCAGCTCATTTTAAGGTTTGGTTTGATGATAAAATGAAATGTTCAAAAATAATAAAAACTGCAAACTTACGACTGTTAGGTTTTTCCTGCTGACTGTTGGTGGTGGGAGCTTTCAGATGGCAGTTAAATTCATTTTGTGCATTTCTCTCTTTGACCCACCCTATAATTTCATTCTTCTGTTGCTCAGACAGAACAGCAAACACCTCACTAAACATCTTCATCCTTGAGCATAATGAGGTAGGAGAGACAACAAAATATTTCACCCAAATTGTAGAACAGAGTTAAATTACTACATGTTCAGATCCTTGAGTACAATTAAAAAGGGAATAAATTCACATTTCAGCCAGTTGAGAGTTTTGAGTAAACGCTGGCAGCACAAAGCTAGATGGAGCCATTGTTTCCAAAAAAGGTTTAGCCGCCCATAAAACCTTTGTAAGGTCCTCTTTATTAAGGTCTGTTCCATTCTGCAAGATGGTTACCCAGGAAAGTGGGGCCACAAAGGCCCGCATGAAACAACGAGAACCCTCCTGAGTATGAACACAGAAAAAAATAAATAAATAAATAAATAAAGCAATTTTTCCTCAAAAGAAAAGTAGTTCAAATAATATAATATAATATAATATAATATAATATAATATAATATAATAAATTTTTTGTCCAATACTAACCGTAGCATTCCTCATGAACTCAATCATATGACCCATATTGGTGCAGTTCCGCATCTTCTCAGCAAAGTTCTGTAATTTATTACAGAAGAACAAGAAATAAATAAAATATACGGGTCTATCTTTCTGTGTATTTTCTACATGGAAGCATATTCATTTGTCAAATGATGTCACAAGCACTTTTCTTCAAAAGTTTGGAATGATTAAGATGTCTTTGTTTTTAAAAGAAGTCTCTCCTGCTCATCAATGCTGCATTTATTTGATCAAACATGTCGTAAAATAATATATTCCGTGAAATTATTTTGCAGTTTTAAAGAGCTGCTCATATATTTTTCTAAAATTACATTATTCATTTGATGGCAGAGCTTTTAATCTCTTCAATGAAACATTTTCCTTCAGAAATCATATTATTATGATGCTCCTGTGCTCTGTGATTATTAGTTATTATTGGTGGTCAGAATGATCAACAAAATATGTCTAAAATATGTCTCTGGATATATCATGCATATATTACATGATAGAAATGATATATTTTGATTGTATTTTTGTTCTTGAAATCTATTATTCAGTCATCAGAATAATATATTTTTTCTTTTTTAGATCAAATAATATTATGTCAATATTATTAAAAAGGACAGCATGGTGGCGCAGTGGGTAGCACAATCGCCTCACAGCAAGAAGGTTGCTGGTTCGAGCCTCGGCTGGGTCAGTTGCCATTTCTGTGTGGAGTTTGCATGTTCTCCCCGTGTTTGCGTGGGTTTCCTCCGGGTGCTCCGGTTTTCCCCCACAAGTCCAAAGACATGCGGTACAGGTGAATTGGGTAAGCTAAATTGTCCGTAGTGTATGTGTGTGAATGAGTGTGTATGGATGTTTCCCAGTGATGGGTTGCAGCTGGAAGGGCATCTGCTGCGTAAAGCATATGTTGGATAAGTTGGCGGTTCATTCCGCTGTGGCGACCCCAGATTAATAAAGGGACTAAGCCGAAAAGAAAATGAATGAATGAATGAATATTATTAAAAAGCTTTTAAAAACACAAAATAATGATTTAATCCAACTCAAAAGCAAGATTTTATGATCTATTTCCAATGCTTTTCTTTTCTTTTCTTTTCTTTTCTTTTCTTTTCTTTTCTTTCAAGAGTTGATCCAATTTAATGTCTAAAATCGTATTAGATTTCTTTTTGAAAACTGGCCCCCTGTGTTTGAAGACCAGGGTGTAAAACCACTCGTGTGTTTATAATGGTAAGAGTTTTACCCTGGCCATTTCCTGTTCCCCTGCCGTGTCATTGGGCTTCATATAGGGGCGAGAGTGAGATGATGGAGGCATTGAGGAGAGAATCTCCAGAAACACAGGCACAGGACTCTCCATCATCTGTGCATGAGAGCTAAATGAAGATAAAGACAAAAAAGTTGTTTTCTATGCAATGAAATGTGATCATTATTCAAATATGCACCTGGTAAATAGTTATAGCTATGTAACATTAGCTGAGAGGCAGTCTACCTGTTCTGTGTGTAGTTCATTACAGGCATTTGGTAACCTGAAACAATACAGTCCTTTAACAAAACACAAAATGCATGACCGAGAAACACAAAAACTCTGTGACTGAAAAAAAAGGGGATAAAAACATTTGCTGGTTGTGAATCTTGGGAGAAACTAGAGAATACTTGCAATCTGACTCTTCAAAATGTCCAATTTGATTAATGATGGAAGTTTATTATGTCTAGTCGACATGTGTCCCAGTGCACAAATGCAAATATATCCTATATGGTTTCTTTGGGCATTTATATTTGCATGTGGATTATGTCATTTAGTGCCCTATAATTCATTGCAATAAATACAGGTGCAACACAAATCATTTATTTTAATACCAAGATTATGTAACCATTTTGTAAGGCCAGCCTTGTTCAAACTAAAAGATAATGGAAAATGTCATTGTATGCAGTCAGAAATGTTACCTTTGCTGGAGCATGTGATCATCTAAAAAAAAACAAAAAGAAAAAAAGAAGGAATTATTAACAGGTCGTATTAGGATTTTTAAACTTTCAAGGCTCATGTAGATTTAAATTAAACGAATGACTAGTTATGAACTGATTCACCTTAGAATTGTTCTAAAATAAATTTCTAACAATACTTAGCAATGATTTATTGTATTAAAAACAGTATTATAAAACTAAAAGAATGTTGTATTTTATAACTAAAAGAATGTAAAACACTACTTGAATCTAAAATAATGTTGGAAGAGTGGTATCTGGATCAATGGCTGCTTCAATATATACTTGACTATCCTGTCTGTGATATCATTTTAGATAGGTTTTGAATCAGAGTTTAACTGTCTAGATTATTTGATGACTTTAGTGTCGTCCCTCTTTAGGGTAAAACAGGAGTTTAAAGTGTGTGGATGACTCTTTCTGTATGAAAAATTATTGGCTTTCTCAGAGTTACCAGGCCAGGTCAAGAGGTCACTGGGACCTCTCATGTGGACTGTTGATGAATAACCACGATAGCTGCAATACTGATACTACTCCATATTAGAAATTAAGTTAATTCTATTGTAATTTGTATTTCATTGTACTCAAGATGCAGCTCTCATAGTGTGTGTATGTGTTGTGCTGCTGATAACATGCTTGCTTAAACTGGACAGCCTTGAAGTTATCACGTTATGTTCTGGTGTTCCTGTGTTTGTTGTGTCATGTGATTTCCCAATGTGTTCCATGTGCTCCTGTGTTATTCCATGTACTTCTGTGATTATCATGGGCTCCTTTGTTCTGTTTTCCCGCCACTAGTTAGTTTCATGAGTTTCACCTGTGTTCCTCCCCTGTGTGTTATCAGAGTTATTATGCCCCTTGTATTTATACCCCTGCGTTTGTTTAGTTCCATGTCTCAGATGTCATTCCTGAAGAACCCTGTGCTCCTATGTGTATGTTCCAGTGCTTGTAGTAAGTGTCTTTGTAAATAAATACTTGTTTTCTTGTTGTTGCGATACCAGTGCGTCTCTTTATAGCGTGAAATCGTGACAGAAGACCAGACCAACACAAAAAAAGTTGTGGCGCTTGTTTTTCCCTGTTTTTCTTTATATAGTCTTTTTGCACTAGTGTTTCTCTTTTCTTTCCCTCGTGTTCCCATGGACCCCATCTACCGCCCTGAGTTCCTTCTCCTCCTGCTGGAGCAGGGGGAAAGCAGCCTAGAGGACCATACTAGACAGTTCCTGTTGATAGCTAATAATACCAGCTATCCGGATGACGTGCTCTGGGTGTTTTTCAACACCAGCCTGAACACTGCCTGCAGAGCACTGTCGTCCAAAGATGGTCCTCAAGGCAAATTCGCTGCTTATGTGGAGTGGACAATGGCAAGGAACGAATCATCGTTAACTGTCTGTGCAGAGGAAGACCTCGCCAGAGGGTCCCGTCCACCACCCCAGTGCTGAGGGTGAGCTAAAACTGGACACTGATGTGCTGCTCATCGACTTCTGGAGTGAAGTCATCCCTTCCCCTCGGTCTACTCAGATACCAGTGTCAAACCAACTGTTCCTGTCTCCCAGCCATTGTTCCCCGAAGACGTTAGCTCCAGGGTCATGAGCAGCACCCCAACCCACTCTCTCCTCCTCCGCAATTGAATAATTCATCAGCCAGCCAGCTCCCGTCCCTCTGTCAGCCAGCCCCTCAGCTCACTCTCAAGCTCCAGGAGGGGAAGTCTCACTGTGGGCCTGTCTATCAGCTACGGCGTCCAGAGAATGTCACCTGGCGTCGTCATCTCCGAGCTACAGACTCTGCCTCGGCCCTTCAACCCTAAGGCTCTGCCGTCAGCCCACCAGCTCTGCCAGGCTCCCTCGTCCCTCCGGCTCTGCCTTGGTCAGTCGTCGCCCTGCCTGTGCCTCTGGACTCCACTCCTTTGGCTGCGCCTCTTTGGTCTGTCCTGCCGATTGCGTTGAGCTCCTCCTTCCCTCCAGCTATGCCTTGGTCCTCTGTAGCTCTGGCTCCACCACGGGCTTTCAGACCCCTTGTCGTCACCTTGCTCAGGTGAGCTGTCTGCTCCACCCTGGCCCTCCGGGACCTCGGCGCCACTCTCGCCCTACGGCTCTCCGTCTCCTCCTTGGGTTCCACCTCCAACTGGGCGTCTCCCTCAGTTGACCCCCTGGATTCAGCAGCCACTCCTCCTCCATGGCTCCTCCCTCCCTTGACTCCGCCCTGGGTCGTCCTCCTGGCTGTGTCCTGGGTCTTTGGCTCCAGCTCCCTTCCTGGTTCCTCCCTCCTGTGGCTCCTCCCTGGCCAAGTCCTCCACTCCTCGTCTTACTGTTTCCTTGCTCCTGTGACTCCTCCCTGGCCAAGTCCTCCACTCCTTGTCTTCCAGCATCCTTCCTGGTTCCTCCCTCCCGTGCCTCCTCCTCGCTCTCAAGCTCCTCCCTCCTAGGACTCCTCCCTGACTCCTGCCCTTCCAGCTTCCTGTGTGGACACGTTTACAAAGGAGGGGGGGGGGGGGGGGGGCTCTGTGTTTCCCATGTGCTGTGATTACTTTGTTCCATTTTTCTTGCTGTTTGTTTCAGCGTTTCCACCTGTGTCTCACCCCTGTGTCCAATTAGTCCTATTTCGTCCTGTTTTGTTCAGTCCAGGGTCCAGTATTGTATAGCCACACTCCCTGTCCAGCGTTTGCTGTTTCCTGTTCCTGTTGTGAGACATGAATTGTCAACACCCCATGTTTCTCCTGCGTGTATATGTTCCAGTGCCTGTAGTAAGTGTCTTTGTTAACAAATACGTGTGTTTTTGAAAACTCCAGCATTTTGGCATTTCTTTAATAAAGTGAAAGCGTGACAAAAGTAGATAACATTCTTTTTTTTTTCCTTAAGAGAATCTGACCTATTTGGTCAGTAACACTGTAAAATAATGGTCTATTAATTAATGTATTAATATTAGTATGAACAATACTTGTATAGCATTTATTAAACATTTGCTAAGGCATTATTAAAATTCAAAATTATGCTTGTTGACTACTTATGCTACTGTGAGTTAACAAATCAACAATGGACAACTTTATTTTCATTAACATGAAGACATATGAATAAATACTGTAATAAATGTAATACATTTAAAATGTATAAACATTAACTCAATAATATTTGCATTCAAAACAAGGAAGCACTGTAAAGAGTGATTAGTTGGCTTTACTTAAAGTGAGTAAACCAGTTAGCTTAAAATTAAGTAAATGTAAGTCAATTTAACATTGAGTTTCAACAGGTCTCACTTATTTTAAGTAAAGTTGTCTAATTGCTTTTTACAGCGAGTTAAGAGCATTGTTGAAATTAATATTTATGAAAAAAGTATCCTATCATCTCAGTTCATGATACATAAAATGCAACTATGAAATTATCAAGGCAAAGGAACTGGCACGCAAAAACAAATAATAATGATACATGATGGTCAAAACAGTGCACTAATCCTATGCTGACTGCAGCGGCATTATGTTGTATTTTTAGTATGAGATGTAACTAGTGTATGTACTCAGTTACCAGTTTCTTGGCCATTTCCCTAAAGTCTGCAGGTAGTCTTGGAAAGCCTATTGTTGACTGGTTACTATTAAGCATCTGTGATGCCATCATATCTTGGGACATTACTGTAAAGAACAACAGAACATACACAACATTTATGATGCAATCAGTGATGTTCTCCAATATGCTTCCCAAAATACTGTTTCTATTTAAGCTAAGACTGGCATTAATTTAGAGCAAAACTGAACAAACTGTTTACCTGCAGCCAACTGGACTAGAAAAGAGAGGATGAAAACCTCTCTATAAAACCCCATCATGCTGTTCTCTTTCTCCAGATGAACCACTATAAACACAATATGCATTAAGAAGTCTTCAATTAATTCATAACTTTTCACTGAACACAAACACATTCAAAATAATGTATCTCCAGTGACTGCTAACATCATCTGAATAACATGTGGACAATCCAGACATATCTGAAGACATGCAGAACAGTTTCATTCAACTGCATTTATGTTACCACAAAAAGCCTTGCATTATTTGAACGTATGATACTCAAAGCATGATGTTTAAATAGCAGCACAACGTAAGCAAAATACACATATATTACAAAGAATATTAACAATACATTAAATGCAACTCTTTTAACATTTCTACTGTTAAATATAGAAACACACAAGCCTCCTCCTGTGCTAAAGGTGTTGTCATTGCATAAAAGTTATGTTCACGTGTCACTATGGTTTTTGTAGACTTGCCAACCAACCTTCCATTTACTGAATATATCCACCTGTGAGGATTTGGGAAGAGTGCTAGGAAACTGTCTGTGTGAGATTAGTCTCATTGGAATACAGTTAGAGAAAAACAGAGACTGGCCTGGCGTATTGCTGTATGAAAAAGAAAATCTCTAGCTTTACTGATGATTGGGATTGACTAGCTTTTTTTTTGGCACTCCAGCATTATGTTGCTTCAAAACAATTATGTTGTTTCAGTTAATATTAATATCTTTCACTCTACCTCAGTTGCTGCATATTTCATCTTTGCATTATAATGTTGGTATTTTTGTTCCTTTGCAGATTTTATTCCTTTTCTTCTTAAAAAAAAATGTCTTCAGAGAATACATTTCAATTGGTCTAAATATTTTTTTTTAAATATGTGCTGTTTTTCCAGAAATGATTATGTACATTTTTAAACAATGTAGTTATATGTGACCCTGGACAATAAAACAAGTGAAAAGTGTCGTTTGCTTTTGTTTTGTTTTTAAAATGTTAAGATGCATGCATCACCTGAAAGCTGAAAGACATCAATGTATGGTTTGTTAGGAAAGGACAATGTTTGGCAGAAATAAAACTACGAAAATCTGGAATCTGGGGATTCAACAAAAATCTAAATACAAAGAAAAATCTAAAGTTGAACTAATTAAACACATTAGTAATCAAAAATTGAGTTTTGATTTACTTACATGTAAGACATTTATGAAATATATTTATGAAACATGAATATTACTTAATATTCTAATGCTTCTTGGCACAAAAGAAAAATCTATAATTTTCACAAAAGCAATGAATTTTTGACTATTGCCACAAGTATACCCGTGCAACACAAGGTCACATATTCATATCTGACAAAGTACAAAAAGTTATATGTGTGTCTGTGGGTTAGTCAAATTTAAAATAATGATTTATAGATTCTGCAAACATTGGTATTTTGTAGAATTCAAACTATAAAGACTTAAGAAATTGCATTTTTTGTAATTATTTAGACCAATTGTAATTGTATGCTTTAAATGACACTTGTTTTATTTAAAATTTAGACAATTAACTAATAAACCTATTCCTTGCTCTAAATATGTACTTACAATAATTAAAATTATACTGGCTTAGAATATGGACAACATATGCAGATCATTTTACAAATTAAAAATGTAAAACCATCTTTATAAAAGAAATAGATACATTTGTTCTAATAAACATGATAATGCAAAATAACCTTGCACTGAAAATAGCATATTTCTCTTACAATTTGCAAGATTTACATATTTTAACTTTTGAGACTATATATTAAACACAAACAAGCAACAGCAATAAACTACTCAGACTATACATTATAAATGTGCAGTACTCACGGTGATGCTGAGGTGACAGGTGTGTACTGAAGCTGAACAGGTGCACACTGGAATCCTTACAGTATGGTTTCCACTCTGATTGCTCTCAGCTCCTCCCACCACAGCAGACTAGAGACTCTGCAGGTGCTATACGTGGACATTACATTTGTCGATGCAAAACTTCTCCTTACCATAATCTGCCTATTTTTAATTAATTACAATAAGTATTTGTAAATATCAGAAACAAAGTCATGTGAAATCACAGCAATCAAAACAGCTACCTGATCTGATCTTGTGTTGAATTTGCTAAGATTCCATCCCTGCGAATATTGTCAGTTTTTAATGACTTCCACTTATGATGAATGATGGACTTCAAATGGTTTGGAAACAGATATTTTATCTCTTAAAAACATGGCAGCAACAGTTGCTTCTCTAAGATCTTTGCGGATGTTTTTTCCTCATTGCCAAGGCCACAGACCAACAAACTCACTATAAGCTCACACTTGCTGAAGATAAGTTAAACAAAGGCATTTGATTAGCAGTGCCTGACAGCTTCTTCACTCAAAAATGAAAATCCTGTTATTAATTGCTCGCCCTCATGTTGTTCCAATCCCCTGAGACCTTCTTTCATCTTTGAAACACAAATGTAGATCATTTAGATGAAATCTGAGAGCTCTCTGATACTCCAATGACAGCAACAATCCTAAGAAGTCTAATGTAGACAAAAGAAACAAACAAACAAACAAAACAAAAATCAAAACAGACCATATCCATTCAGTAGTTCAACTGGAACCACAAAGCTCCAAGAACACTTTTATTTGCCAAAAAACTGTACAACTGACTTTGTTTGCCTTTGTCTTCTTCCATGACATGACAGGTCAGTGTGCACGTTCACGACAGGCAATACAATGTATTACCTATAGTCAGCAGCGCAACACATAAGTGTTGTATAATAAATGCACACTGGGGCCTGATGTGGAAGCTTCGTATGATTACCGTTGAACCACTGAAGTCACATGGAATGTTTAGACAATGCTTTTGGTTCCTTTTCTGGACCTTGAAAGTTTCGCGATCAATGCTGTTTATGGAGAATAGGGGAGCTCTCAGATTTAATCTAAAATATCTGAACTTGTGCTCCAAAGATGAACGAAGGCACGGAGTAATATGTTGTATTTTTGTTCATCTGAGTTATTATTTTCAAAATTTTACGACCCACCAAGGACCAGATAGTGTTTTTTTATGTCCTGATATTGAAAACCATGGAATTCAGTAGGGCCTTACTTTTTCACATGACTCTATTATGCCACAGACCTCTCTTATCTTCAGATAAGATTATTATCTGAAATAGAGTAAACACTTACATATTTAACTGATTTTTGAGTGCTTGCTGAATACTACACAGTAGTTATTTCGCTTAATGAGTTTCACATATACTGTACTCAAGTCAGATGTTACACTGAGAGGACAATATTTCTGTGTGAATGAGCAGTAATGTTTGAGGCCCCTGGTGACTTGTTAAGTCCAAAAAATAAACATGTCACTTGCACAATATTTCACTCTTGGGAAGTCAAACTTTAAAAAATAAATAAATAAAAATGTAATTGGCTGTGTAGTAATACAAATGTGTAAGCCAGCACTAAATTGGGCCGCTACGTCAGCACTTAAGCTAAGCTTGAATCAACACCAGAATGGACCAAAGTGCTGTGCATAGGAATTCAATCAAATGATTTATCATTCATTCATTTTCCTTCAGCTTAGTCTTTATTTCAGATGTCGCCACAGTGGAATGAACTCCCAGCTATATGTTTTACACAGCGGATGCCCTTCCAGCCGCATCCCAGTACTGGGAAACACCCATACCCTCTCTCATTCACACACACACACACACACACACACTCATACACTATGGCCAATTTAGTTCATCCAACTCACTTATAGTGTATGTCTTTGGACTGTGGGGGAAACCGGAGCACCTGGAGGAAACACGGGGAACACGGGGAGAACATGCAAACTCCACACAGAAATGCCAACCGGCCCAACTGGGACTTAAACCAGTGACCTTCTTGCTGTGAGGCGACAGTGCTAACCACTGAGCCACCATAATAATAATAATAATAATAATAATAATAATAATAATAAACACTAATTTGCATCACAATATAAAAATCCTCATAATGCCAAGTAATATCATAAACAATATACTACAATTAAACTTCAGAACAAATCCACTGGAAATTCTGTGGAAACAGGTACAGTTTGAACTGATTTGCCAAGCTAAAAGCATGATAGTATGTAATAGAAATAATCAGGAAATACATAGAACAAAAAGATCAGGGGTCTCATTTATAAACAGGTTGTACGTGCAAAACGGGTGGAAATGTGCACACAACACTTTTGTGATTTATAAAAAACAAACTTTACTCAAAAAAAGATTTTTGCCACTTGTTCAAACTACTTATTTAATATAAGTAACACAATTCCTGTTGGGGTTTTTTTAGGGGGGGGGGGGGGGGGGGGGAAACTTAATTGTTTTATGATCAATCTACTTAAATTCGTAACAACAATTAAGTTAACTTAATCGATTTGTGTTGGGATAACATGAAGAAATTGTGCAGAACCCAGCATTTTTTTACCGTTTTGATGGCACAATGTGAACAGATGTAAGTAAACTCTGGTTAAACATACTTAACTCGAATATTGTTGACTTAATTGAACTACTTTAAATTATATGAGCCATAATCAATAATAAATAAATCTAAATCTATTTTGGTGTACATTCACTTTTAGAAAGTTTTCTATGCTAATTTTATGAATCAGACCCCAGATCAATCTCGTTTTGTCTTTCATCCCTGTAGACTCTTTTAGCAAACAAGCCTGGACTGTCCTCTCCCCTGATACCATCAAGCTCATTGTTGCAAATAATGAACAGGTACAACAGAAATGCTTTACAATTACTATGCATACAGCAAGACTGGCACACATTTTACCTTTTCTTTTTTCTTTTATTAAAAAGATATACAATACAATTAAAAACATATACACTTTCACTTATTGTTATTGATATTCATTTGGGCCTGAATTTTTGTTGGCAGTCCAGGGTCACTGAAATGATCTAAAAGAGAAAAGAGAAGAGTTTAATGCTGACCTTAATTTAAGAGTGTAATATAAAATAAAACAGTGCATGTTATTTTGATCTTTAGAGGTGTTAGATATATTGTCTATGGTAATATTGTGATGGTGGTCTATCACTTCTCAAAAAACCAAATAAAACAAATATAAAACAACTACACAAATTCATGTGATGAAAGCCAAAAATATTCCTTAATGTTTCTTATATAAAAACCATATAGTTAAGTAATATCACACAATTATCATTCATCTAAATATCGCACAAATATAAGTGTATGCTGTTCAATAAACAATTCAATAAACAAGATTATTATTAATCTGTAAGTCACATTTTAAATATGATATACGCACAACAAAGCCAGAGAAAAACATGCACGTCTTAGAGCAACTATTTAGTGTTTTGGTGTTAAATGGATCTGTTTTTGAATAAATCATTTGAATCATTGATTCAAAGATCCATGCATAAAGACATTGGCTTCACACCAGTTTTAAAAAGTGTATTCTAATATATTATTGAATTTAAATTGAATGTACTATATTTTACTTTTTGAATATATTGTTTACATTAAAACTTCAATATTTTACATACAGCTTTCCACCAATATCATCATTTTGAATGAATCGTTTGAAAAACTGCATTCAGTGAATCATTCATTAAAGCCAGGCATACACTGTGCAAATTCGAATGGTTGGAAGATCTTATGTCCATGCTCACATCACGAGTGGGTTCATCTAAAATCATACAGTAATAAACTTGTTCTTGAGAAGTCTACTGGAAAATGTTATCTCTGATGACCCTGTCATGGTATACACACTGAATGAAACATCACTTTGTTCCTGACAAATTCAATGAGTTAGCCGCCTAAACTTTAAGACACAGTCCTCCTTTTTCCTCAGCTCCTGACTGGTCAACTTCAGATAGATCTACCAATCGGTTTGTTCAACCGCACACACCTCATGAATTAGACATGTTTTTTCCATGAATTAGACATGTTTAAAATGATCGGAAGCTTTTGAGTTGCTGGGCTCGGTTTGCAAATCCCTCTCACATGATGCAAGCCACAACCATAAGAGCATCAAAGATTTCCATGTGATTTCTCCTAATGGAAATAAATGTTATAAGAGCCCGTATGACAGCAAACATTGCACTGTGTATGACTGATTTAAGACAGGGACTTGCTGTCACCAGCTGAAGCACCAGCACAAACAGCACAAATTTAGTTTAACTGTCATTTTTGAAAAAATAAAACAGAGGGAGAAAAGATAATGTAACTCCAGCTAAATAAACCCCAAGACCCCAACAGGCAAAGTGTGGGGGTCTTGTACCACCCCGATGGGGTACTTTTTTGATAACAATTGAATGGAGACACATCCTGCTTATTACATGATTACTTCCCACATGAGGCAATTATTTAGCCATGCTTTAGCAAATAAAAAAGGTCCAACTAGATGAAAAAAGTAGCAAGTGTATAACACCGATTCAGCTACTTGTTACTGGGAGAAAGCAAACTGCTCAGTGGTGAAATTGACCAATTTACCAAGTATTCCAGAAAGCATAATAACAGACTCAATACCTTTTCTACAAGGAGACTTTGCAAGAAAAGATGCAAAGGTGCCAAAAACACATTTACCTGCTGCAAATTCATGAACATCTGCAGGCCTTTTCAGAAACACGTCTCTGTTAGAAAGAAAGAGAAATTTATGAATGGATGCATAAGATAACAAAATGGGCTGTATAATCCTGATGCACATAAAACATTAATTTACCTTAAAAAGTCACTCAGTAACATTTCCACCTCTGGGTGAGATCTTAAATATTTTTCATTGGCAATCCTTGTCTTGATCTGGAATAAAACGTGAAATCACAAACAATTTTGGGTTGAAAACATTTAACTCAACACACACACACACACACACGCACGCGCGCACACTCCCCACATTTCCAGCATTAAGTTGCTCCAAAGAATATTTTCAACAGGTGAAATAAACACAAATTAAAATGACACATTTTGCTCAACTACTTTGTTTTTTTCAGTCAGTTCATAATTGTGAATGTAGTATTTCACTTTTCCATAAGGTTACAATATTCTTTAGTATTTTTCATTCTTACAAGGTAACCTAGATGTTTCTTTCTCCAGTAAAATCTGAAGACGCATACATACCCGTCATTCACGGACATAAAATGAAATACCTTAAACTGTCGCAGCTTCTCCTGTTGCTCGAGACTTAAAGCGCCGAAATCAAGTTTCTCAAGATCTTTTTTGTCCGCCATCATAAATAGACGCGACGAAGATGAAGCTGCCCAAACACCCGATGCTGACGTGCGTCTGCATTCTGTTGCTAAGTAACACACACTTCCTGTACGCTTTGTTCAGACCCTCTAGTGTATATTTTTCTCTTTTTTTAATTGTTATTTTTGTATTTTTTTTCTTGTGATTTATCTCTCTACAATTGTTAGAATTTGTACTAACTTGTTTAATAATGAAACTTTTGTTTACACTATTTGTTTATAATAGGCCTACACAAAGAAAACGTTTAAGTGACTTATTCAGTAGAAAATAAATAACAGTATACCACGTGTCATGGGACGTTAACACAGCAATGACTATGCTAAACATTTTTAACATTAGTCATCGTGTCATTTGACCAAAAGTGTAGTTAACGCTACTCGCTCATAGAGACGGCATGGAAGGCTGTTATCCACTGGTAAGTGATTTTTTATTTTTTATGTTTCAGACGCAATATTTCTTTGCTAGTCCACACAATCACTTATAAATCGTTCTCCGGGTTACCTGTGCAAGGTCTTTTAGTTATTTGTATAATTGTTCTAACGGCGGATTTGTCAGCATTTAACAACACCAGTCGAGTTAATGTCATCGCTTTATCCTTAGTTTGAATAAAAGTTATAAAATCGTGAAAACACTCGTGTACGAATCCAAACGCTAACATTAGGTAGTCCTGACTTGGCTGTAATAACGGTTCAGAGACTTGAGGTAGAGACATCCGCAAAATTTAATGACAATTTAAAAATAATACAAAAACATAATAAAAAACGTTCAAAAGTACACTGGGAAACATACAAGACTTATAAATGACATGAAAAACACAAAGCATGATAAGCAACACGTAAGGGCAAAATTCTAAACAGATAACATCGCCCTCTTGTGGCGACATTCTCAATATAATATAATATATTAATTCATTTTCTTTTCGGCTTAGTCCCTTTATTAATCTGGGGTCGCCACAGCGAAATGAACCACCAACTTATCCAGCATATGTTTTACACAGCGGATGCCCTTCCAGCTGCAACCCATCACTGGGAAACATCTATATACACTCATTCACACTTACACTGGGCAATTTAGCTTACCCAATTCACCTATACCGCATGTCTTTGGAATTGTGGGGGAAACCGGAGCACCCGGAGGAAACCCACGCCAACACGGGGAGAACATGCAAACTCCACACAGAAACGCCAACTGACCCAGCCGAGGCTCGAACCAGCGACCTTCTTGCTGTGAGGCGAACGTGCTATCCACTGCGCCACCGTGAGGCCAATATAATATAATATAATATAATATAATATAATATAATATAATATAATATAATATAATATAATATAATAATTTCTGCAGGTGTTGTGAACATAAGAGCAATAGCAACCTTTAAGCATTTTTCAATAATTTCAAGTCCCATTTATCTGAAATGACCAAAGAACAACCACAGAAGAACTAGAACAACAAAAGAGAAACATGTACAGGAAAAGCCACAAAAACAGCACACACATTTGGTTTTAGGTATATTTTTCCCCAAATAAATAAATAGACAAGTATTGAATAGCTAAGTGCTAGTAATAGCAGGTCAAACATTGGCTAAAAAGATGTGTTTGTAGCTTTTCCTAAAATGACTAAAGACTGTGCTCGAGTTAAATCTTTTGGATTGCTGAGGGAACATTTATTGACATGAAGGTCTGTGAAAGTGATTTTTTGCCTCTTTATGATAGCACAGCAATGCACAGTTCAGTTGCCGAACACAAGCCTGTAAATAGCACATTAGTCTGAAGTTTCAGCTACTGCAACTGATGAAGAGAGAATGTGAGAAAACTAACTTTTCGCTGCTAAATTGTGGATTTACTGCAGAGGTTTGATAGTACAGCCTAGAAGACCTGCCAAGAGAGCTTTAACAGTGCAGCCTGAATAGCACAAGCATCTGGACAAGGAGTTGTGCAGCACACCCTGATAAGAAGAGGCTGATCTTTAGAACATTGCATAAGCCAAATCTGCAGGCTTGTAAAGTTCAGCTGATCATCAGTAATCATCTAAAGTTATGGTTTATGCACTTTAAATAGATGTACAAGTTGTGATAAAGGATCAGGTTGGTCACAGTCACAAGCCGTTGTTTGTTGGCAGGGTTGAGTTGAAAGTAATGGTCCTTCATCCAGCAAGAAATGTATAGGGAGTGCACTATGTGTTGGATCTCCAGTACTTTAAAACTGATTTTACAAAATAACAATAACTTGCATAATAATGTAAAATTAAATTAATTTAAAATGATTTAAGACCTGCCTGAATATAATATAATATAATTTTTTCAATAACGATTATACTGTGTGTTAATGTATACTATGTATTAAAATAGCACTGTGACATTAATGTTTGTATCACTCCAAAACTGGCGTTTCTCTAACCAGTGAGAAATAGAAAACTGGTGGTGGTGTTTTATTAGTTTGACATTTAATATATGAATAAATTTACAATTCAGAAACTTGTTTATACTAAAGACATTGCATTTAAAACCCTCACTTGTCATCAGAATGAAAAATCCTCACCAATAATTAAACTTACAAACACAGAAGTGGAATGATAAGAACATTGAAAAATCACAGTGTTGTTGTAATATAATATAATATAATATAATATAATATAATATATTTAATAATAAATATTTTATATTATAGTTTAACTTGTTGTCATGACTCCACGCCATGACAACATGGCTTCTCGTGTTAATAATGTTTGTTACAGGTCTTGGGTTAGGCCTACTGTACTCCTTAACCAGGCTTTTTTTCATCAGCTGAGGCTCTAGTAGGAGTAAAATTTGCAGTGATTAAACCAGATTTTAATGCATTTTGTTAACAAACATTTTTAATAAATGCAAATTGTGCATTAGTATTTGTTAATACGATTGAATATAGTATTGATGCAATATGTACTGTATTAAATACCTCCTGTCGGCCCTGCAGATGAGGAAAGCCAAAGCAACAAGGGCCAGGACAAAACCGACAAAACCAACAATTATGAAATCTATAAAGAAGGGAAATTCACTAATTACATTTATACAACAAACAGCACATAGAGGTCATGACACTTGCCTTAACATAAATGCTGTTTAACAGAAATGCACGATGTTCACTATAATGTACAAAAAAATGTTCAAATGGTCACATGCTAAAATAAAAATTATATTTGATATGAAATAATAGGTTAAAATATACTGCACTGATGGTTGCTACCCTTCCATCAGCTCAAGTTTTACAGTTTGTAATACAGTTCTCACTTCTCACTTCTCTCTGTATTCCTTCCCCCTTCCATGCTCACAAGGAATCTATTTCCTGTTTACATTTTATTTCAAAGTGTCAAAGCGTTTCTGTTTGCTGTCTAACTTGCTCAACTGAAATTTTTTCAACTGAATCTTAACCCTTTCCTTTGGTTTTCTTTTTCTTTTCTTTTTTTTTTTTTGAGGAGTGGCTTGCAAAAAAGGATAATAAGGGAAGTGTTTACAAGCTTCTGTAAATCTAGAGAGAACTTTGCTTTACTTTTGCAGTCTGTGGTTCCATTATTTGACCAAAAACAAATTAAGGATATTATAAACTATTATTTTTCTTGTTTTTAATGGAATTTCTCAACTGCAACCAAAGATGGTAAAGTCAGGTAAGAAACATTGTGCATGGCATTTGTATTAACATATATACAGCTATACTTTGATGGTAAAATGGTGATCATGTGGATTTGCTGGCAGTGTCTATATTTTATCTCTACATTTCTGCCATTTGTCATACTCTACTTGAACCAAAGAGACAGAAGTAAACTAAAAGCTTTTGCCTGATTCCATTATTTGTATTTGTAATTGTCAAATGTATTTTTGTTATGGAATTGCAAAATAAGCCTTATTTAGTCTTACCCTTTCCCTCGGTACGACTAAACCACGTGAACAAAACAATAAACAAATAGAGCGATAGGCATCATTGCATGAATTTGTTTTGTCCACGAGAGTCAGAATGACTGCGCTGCTCATTTGTCGTCTGCATTGGTGAAAACCCTCCCAAGTCTTATAGCAAAAATTAGAGTGGTTTCTTACAAAATAACAAAATGGATAACAAATTTAAGAATATTAGGTTTTTACTGAACCTCAGTAAAAGCAAAACATTCAAGTATAACTATAATTACAAATATAATTCCAGTTTAAAAACCAAATAAACTAGCAAATGGTCCAGAATTAAGTCAGGTTGAGGAAAAGTCTTTTATTGGTAATTTGGGCTCCTTAGATGTTTGTTACTAATCGGACTAAACCATTTGTAGATGGTTGAATGTACATTGAATTTAAACCTTTTATCTCTACATTTCTGCAATTTGGCATACTCTACCTTAACCAAAGAGACAGAAGTAAACTAAAAGCTTTTGCCTGATCCCACCAAATGCTTTGTATTTGGTAATTTATCAAGGGTGTTTGCAGACTTGTACTTACAGTGATGTCTCACTGATGAAACCTGATTTGATGGCAAGGAGGACATATCTGTAAATGTAATTATAATACAGTCAATACATGCATTTACAAAAGCTCATCACCATGTACAGTACTTTAACTACACCCCCAGTTCCTGAATTTTAAAAAACATTTTTAACAAAAATGAAAGTGCATTTGCTGAACACTTTAAGTTTAGGTTAGGTGATCTGCTCCAAAGCTGGTTAAAACATTTTAGGTCATTTTATTCTAGTACTGCAAAAGCAACACCATTTACAACATTCAGATTTATGACAATAACATGGAAAATATTATGTTAAAGTGATAATTCACCCGAAATTTTAATTCTGTCACCATTTTCCTTTCAAAATCTGCTGAACACAAAAGTAGATTTTGTGTATTTGCAGTATTTGCAGTGTTGGTCCTTCTTTTTCAGGACCTCTGCAATTCGACTGGGCATGCTCTCAATCAACTTCTGGGCCAAATCTTGACTGATAGCAACCCATTCTTTCATAATCACTTCTTGGAGTTTGTCAGAATTAGTGGGTTTCCAGGCCATGGACCCAAAATTTCATTTTCGTTTGGTCCCCAAGCCACTTAGATATCACTTTTTCCTTATGCATTGTTCTTCACCAAACTGTTGTTGGATTGTTGGAAGAAGTTGCTGTTGGAGGGTGTTTTGCTGCCGTTCTTTATTCATGGCTGTGTTTTTGGGCAAAATTGTGAGTGAGCCCACTCCCTTGGATGAGAAACAACCCCACACATGAATGGTCTCAGGATGCTTATGTCCAGCATATGTTTTACGCAGCGGATGTCCTTCCAGCTGCAACCCATCACTGGGAAACATCCATACACACCCATTCACACTCATACACTACGGGCAATTTAGCTTACCCAATTCACTTATAGCGCATGTCTTTGGACTTGTGGGGGAAACCGGAGCACCCGGAGGTAACCCACGCCAACACGGGGAGAACATAGTGTGGCAAACTCAGCCGTGGCTCAAATATTATATATATATATATATCTTGCCTACTATTGATGTCAATAGCTGCCAGTAAGCAATATCCTTCAAAATATCTTCTTTTGTGTTCTACAGGAAAAGAAACTCAAAATGAAAAATTTACCAGTAGTATCTTTGTAACCTCTAGATGGCGGAGTCGTGCTGGATTTCCGTCTGGAAACTGGATTTCCGTCTTCTGTGTAATTGGTGCCTGATAGAAATAAAAAAGAATTTGATGTCACTTTTATCTTATTTACAGAGTTATTGCTGTATAGCTTATGTTAAAGCGAAATGCAGAGAGTTCACATTAGAAAGCAAAATGCTACTCACATGAGCATGTGAGTTCCTTGGCGTATTTCTAAAGGAGAATCAAAGCATTACATTTGTAAATCAGTACAGTGCTTACAATTAAGAGATGTAAAACTATTCTAAATAGACAAAGGGTTAGTTAACTCACAGAACAAATGACGTGAAATCGGACATAAACTGGACAGTAACTGACACTGATTCCACGTTGCGTCACATTTTTAAAGGGAGTAGAAAAGTTGACTAAACGCCCATCCAGGGTTGCAGTGAACCATTGCTGTAGGGGAGAAACGTGAAATATTCTAACACTACTTCGCTTATATTTTCACATGTCTCTGATAAAACAGTCAAGTTTATGAACAAGCGTCACTTGGTTTATCACCTTTAAAACAAACCTGACTTTTATATAAATATTTCACGTTAATACACATTTCATAAATTATTGCTAGGATTACATCGACATGTTGCAGTGGTTAGCCACAATCTAGTTTGGAAGTCATTAAAGCACTAGATTTTACTGCGAAAGCCATTTCGAGATTTCGCTGAAACTTAAAATAATAATAAAAGTCAAAAATGTAGATATTGGATAGAGATGATGTGTTCTAGGTCTTAATTTCCATGTAACGTTATGACTAAAGCTCACTGAAATACTACTGCAGTACTTTAGATTTTTCTAAGCTTCTTTAGTGTCATCTTTTTCACCTCTGTGACATTGCTACGGTTCGACAAAAGACAGTAAAAGAATACGTTTTGATATTTACATCAACGGTCCATTCTGCATCACATCGATCATCTTGTACGTTTACGACCACATCGTCAGGCAGCTCAAAGTCATAGGAGAAGTCCTGTTGCCGAATTCCAACACACGTTTTACCTGCCCCGATTAAATTAACATAAAATAAAAAAATTAAATCTATCAAAATTCCATGCATCATCCGAGTCACATTTCTTTCTTTCTTTCTTTCTTTCTTTGTCATTTAACACAAGATGAATTTATAAGGTATAGGCCTACGCAATA
This sequence comes from Danio choprae, assembly GCA_903798125.1. Taxonomy (NCBI): domain Eukaryota; kingdom Metazoa; phylum Chordata; class Actinopteri; order Cypriniformes; family Danionidae; genus Danio; species Danio choprae. The sequence continues at coordinate 6,334,427 of CAIGQW010053747.1, forward strand.
ACTCTAGTCAAATGAGTCTCGTGAGTCATGATTGAGTCTTTTCCTTTTACTGTTCTTCCTACACTGTCAATGCACGTCATGGTTATTGCAAAATAAACCTTATTTAGTCTTACTTATTCCCTCGGAAAGACTAAACCACGGGAACAAAACAAAAAACAATAGCGCGATCGGCATCATTACATGCACTTGCTTTCTTCACGAGAGTCCACGAGAGAATGAAGCGCGTCTACTGTTGTCACACCTCCCACTTCCTGGTCAGCGATAATGTCAAACAAGCCTTAGATGTTCTCTTATAGCAAAAATGAGGGTGACCACATTTTGTTCTATTGCAAGCTGGAAGGTTGCAGCTGGAAGGGCATCCGCTGCGTAAAACATGCTAGATAAGATGGCGGTACCTTCCGCTGTGGCGACCCCAGATTTATAAAGGGACTAAGCCGAAAAGAAAATGAATGAATGGTAATTGCTTTATGTAACTCGATGCCTACTGATTTTCAGAATTCTTCAAAATATCGTCTTTTGTGGTCAGCAGAAGAAATACATTTTTAATAAATAAAGTTTTGGAACAAGTGGATCGTGAGGGAATGATGGCTTCATTTTTATTTTTGGGTGAACTATCCTTTTAAACCTTAAATATCTATTTTAATGTGCCACACTATTAATTCTCAACGTTTGCTGCATTGTTGTTTCATATTAATCAGCACTGATTACGAAGGCTGCCTGGATTTATACTTGATTCAAAGGGTTTTGGTTTGACAGCTGCTTTACTACAGAATATCATTTCAGATTTGATAAAAATGTTTTCAACTTGATATACATTTATTTATTATAAAGACATGTATAATTATTTGGTAACACTTCACAATAAGATTGCATTAGTTAATGCATTTACTAACATGAACAACAATGAACACTAACATTTATTACAGTATTTGTTCCTGTTAGTTAACATTAGTTAATGAAGATACAGTTGTTCATTGTTAGTTGTTCATTGTTAACAAGTATGAATTTGAATGTTAATAACGCATTAGTAAATGTTATTAGTAAATGTAAAAAACAAAAACAAAACTACGATTAATAAATGTTGGTGGCGCAGTGGGTAGCACAATCGCCTCACAGCAAGAAGGTCGCTGGTTCGAGCCTCGGCTGGGTCTGTTGGTATTAATTGTCGGTAGTGTATGTGTGTAAATGAGTGTGTATGGATGTTTCCCAGTTATAGGTTGCGGCTTGAAGGGCTGCGTAAAACATATGCTGGATAGGTTGGCGGTTCATTCCGCTGTGGCGACCCCAGATTAATAAAGGGACTGAGCCAAATAGAAAATGAATAAATTAATGAATTAGTAATTAGTTCATGTTAGTAAATACATTAACTAAAGAAATCTTGTTGTAAAGTGTCACAGATTAGTCATTCATAAATATTCTTCAGGCATCCTGTCATAGTTATTCAACCACAGATATATCAAATATAAAAATGTGCGACAGAGTTATGATTCACATATTATCTTTCTGCAAAGGCCTTGTTGTGTCATGAAACCTTATGTTGCTCATTCGGCTTCATGTTACTCATTCATCAATCACACACTTCACTGACAACGAAAACAAACACTACCTTGTTTGTTTTGGTATTATAACATATCCTGTTTATAAAGAGCATTTGAGCCAGCCAATTGGCTTTCGTGTTCATGCAAATCTTTTATTCGTATGACATTCAACTAAACAAACTGTTCTTTGTCAATTTACTGTATGTCAGTCAGATGGCCACTTTTTATGTGGTCATAAACAGATTTTATGCTTCGTGTAAAAAGGTTTCGGGTTCATACATAACATAACATCTTGTCATTCAGCTTAATTTATCTCATTCTTCATAATTCGCACACTTCACTGACACCCCCCAAAACACATTACTTGTTTACTATGTCATTACAGTTTATTGTTTTAATCGTTAAAATATCATTAGGTATTTCAGTAATTAGGTATATGTCAATGTAATCAGTGAGGTTTTAGCCTTGTTTAAATACTGTCACTGTCTCCAGGACTGAGGCATTGCCATGTAACATGGGTTTAAACATTCATTAATTCATTCATTTTCTTTTCGGCTTAGTCCCTTTATTAATCTGGGGTCGCCACAGCGGAATGAACCGCCAACTTATCCAGCATATGTTGGATGCCCTTCCAGCTGCAACCCATCACTGGGAAACATCCATACACACTGATTCACACACATACACTACGGACAATTTAGCTTACCCAATTCACCTGTACCGCATGTCTTTGGACTTGTGGGGGAAACCGGAGCACCCGGAGGAAACCCACGCAAACACGGGGAGAACATGCAAACTCCATACAGAAACGCCAACTGACCCAGCCGTGGCTCGAACCAGCGACCTTCTTGCTGTGAGGCGATTGTGCTACCCACTGCGCCACCGTGCTGCCTGGGTTTAAACAACTTTTATAAATATAATAAGAAAGAGGAAAAGCCTTTGAAATCCAACATAGCTTTAGTCAAACATCCATCTCTAAAACAAATTACTGTTCAGTATACTGTTAGAAAAAAAAACCATAGATTTTTTCCACTTCACAAAATGTTCTTTGTAGTTAAAAAAGGTTATTTGGGCCTTAATGTGAAAATAATGTGTATATAGCATTGTTGCTTTTGGGTACTTTTTATCAGGTGATCAAGCGTAATAATATTAGTTGGGTGTTGTTAAAAAGTAAACTAATATCAAAGAATTTAAGGCTTTACAGAAATTGAAGGAACTCTATTTCCCTTTTTGAGACATTTCTAAATGAATCAACAAATATGTATGTGGATGGTGAACAAATATTACAGTTTTCTGACTAGCTACATACAATAATAATATCTTAAATTACAACCTAACGTTCTCTGTTGATTCATGTTTTATTTATAGCTGTGACTGGAGAGTTGGACTTTGGACTTTATGTGAGCTTGAATTTTGAATTTCATTATGCAACTCTGTTGCATAAGACAGCCCTGCAAATGGACGTGCACAAGAAACAACAAAAAAATCATTTTTCTCTGTATTTCATCTACATTCTGCACTGTGGATTACTATGCTGTTTGGATTAAGAAAACTGTGGACTGCAATTGTCTGAAAATGAATGGCAGCTCGGTAAGATTTTTATTTTATTTTTTTACATTTGACTTGACAAATGTGGATTTAAGTGTTAAAAAAGTATTTAACATGATTGATGCTTTTCCTGAATGCAGGGTCAGTGGAGGGTCAGTGGATACATCAGTGGTTTTATCAATTGTTGAAAGTTAGAAATTGAAAAGTAGACAATGCATGTCATTTTTATAAAAAAAACTGTCATTATTATTAATGGCAAGTAAACACTGTAAAAAAACAATATCAACTCAAAAACTTGAGGCAGGTATGCAGCTTCAGGCTGTCTAATTTGAAATATTGAAGAATTGCTGAAACAGCTGAGCAATGGATATGCTTCATTGAACACAATATAATTCTTTCTATTGCCTGTAATAATAGCTTAATATATCAGATATTTGTGACTATTATACTGATCCATTTTTAATTTGTAGTTGGAGACTTAAAATCAAACAGTGTTTTTTTATATGTTTTTATTTCTTTATACCTAACATGGGCATTAATCAGCCTTCTTGAGTATTCTGTATTCTGAATGTATTCTGTTGTAGAAGTGAATTTGTCACAGAAACAGACACAGACTTGCGACAAAAAAATACAAATGGGATGTTATTCATGGAATAATGCCTAAACCATATTTGCTTTTATAACAATTTTAGATTTAAAATTTAAATCATTTATTAAATATTTTTATATAAAATAAAAATTGAACATTATAAAAATGAGTTTACATTACTGTAATTTCTAAATATTAGGTTTAAAAAAATTTGTAAGTTTAGAAACACTATAGAGCATGAAAGAAAGTCTTAGTCTGCATTTTTGAGAGTGCTATCTCAAAATGAAAATAAGCTGCTGACCTTAAAGACCACTTCAATGTCACAAACCCCCCATGAAAAAACCTCTGAGTGTTATTTTAGTCAGATGGCATAAAGGCCCATATTTTCAGAAAGTCATCATCAGCCAAAACTGTTGTCTTCTCATGTCTCATCTTGAACTGCTTAAAGGTGCAATGAAATTAACAAGCTGAACACAGAATTTTTCTTTTAGCATTTTATTTCACCAGAGGTATGGTTTAAAAAAGCGGATACAAAGAGTGTATTGATGCTGCACAATACAAAAGCTAAGCATTTTTAAAACTTTAAGCAGACATTTGATCATTTTTCTTCAACCCATCCCACCAAACACACTTTTTTATACTTTCATTTGGATATATAAGAATAAAATGCATAAACAGGAAAGCATGAGAATTTTTTTTATTGTAAGCACAGTTATGTATAAGCAAACTACAGGCCATTAGCATCATACAAATCTGATTAAATACAGCAGCGCTGATTTCACTTGCTATAAGGTTCTAAACGGACACCACATTAATACAAATCACTGTAGAATTACCTTTTTTTTGCACCACAGACTGATAATACGGCCATATCTGAAGCTGAGTG
>CAIGQW010053747.1:6383987-6400304 GCA_903798125.1 Danio choprae
TTCTTCATATTGGTTAAATACAAAGCTAAATACCACACATAAATAACATACCTACAATCATTTCTGAATTTGAGTAATGCACAATTGTTATTATTGGATATATTATATTATATAATTGTATATATTTGTTTAATCATTTGTTTATAGGACTAAAGAATGACGTTCTCTAGATTATTTAGATTAGATTAGACTTCTCACCTCAGCCTTAAATCATATGCCATGCTATGATTAACATTAACCATAGCTATATCCCTTCTAGCAACAACCATTTAGATTTTCCTAAAAACGTTCTGGTCCTAAGAAGCCCCTTCCTCATAAATTTACAGTGAGTGCACTGAATAAGGTCATCTGCTCACCCACAAACTGAACACACAAGCTGTTTTTGCCACTGTTTCAGACAATGCTCTAGTGCAGGGTTATTAAAGGTCACACTTTCCTGTTCTGTGAAAACTGAGCCGATACATGAGGTCTGTTCGATGAGTAATGTTAATAAAGCAATCTGCAGCTACAGCTTGCTAAACCCCCTGAGATGTGGTAAATCCACACACAGGAATTTCCGTTTGACTAGAGTGCAGTATTCTGGTGTTTGAGTAGAATCAACTGAGAAACTGAGAATGAATGACATCCTTCAAAATATGATATATAAAGCATTCATTCAAGGTGGACATCATTAAAAAAAAATCAGCTTTCTTACAAAACTGTTCTTTGTTGCTAATGGTAACATGTAAAGAAAACAGTGGATGGAATATTGGACCCGTTATAGGCATGTAGGTCATCAGTCAGGTTTACCACGAGGGTGTGTGAGGACAGTTCTTAGTCTGAAGACAGAAGGCCCCGTTTACACTAATACATTTTAGTTTTAAAAAAAGAAAATTTTGCTACGGTTACAGCTTTCGTCCACACTACCCCAGAGCTTTCAAGCACTGAAAATGGAGCTTTTTGGAAACACTGAAGAGGCTATTTTAGTTTTAAAAAGCTTCTGCCCCGTGTCAGTGTGGATGGGAGAAAACGGAGACATCTGAAAACGGAGGCGTAGCTGCAGACATTCGACTATCTGATTGGGGATTTTTCCTGAATATTAAGTAGCCTACAGAAAGTTCCGTCTTGCATCCTTTCCTTGTAAGTTCAGACTTCACAAGTTTGGTATGGAAAACAAACGCCTGAGGACACGTCGTGTAAATCTTCAAAGAAAACAGTGTACTTTATAATGTCATTCACATCACCCTGGCTACGTTGTTTCACTATCTTAACAATAAAATGAAAACATGATATAAGGAACTGCCTATTTTAATTTTGATGTTAACAGCCTAACAGTCACCAAAAATGTTAATGCATCGTGTAGCTACATATTTATTTGGCAGTCATCTTCACTGTATGCATATTTATAACAAAATGGAGCCTATAACATAACTGCCTTCTTTCATTTTCAAGTAAAAAATACGAAACATACCCTGTCTCTTTTGCTGAATATCAGTTTTAATAATCAATAATGGCCATTATAAAAGTATAACGTACAATATGTTTATACATTATAGGAAATAAAGGTAAGCAACCAGTCAAATGTGCAAAATCAGTGTTCATGTTTACATAAATTAATATATTAACTTATCTTTGCGCTCAGCCAAAACACGTTACTCAAGAACAAGTAATAAATTCAAAAGACCAAAGTCGGGGAATATGTCGTTAGATATAGACAACAAGATGAATTACACATCACGTTTAACAAATATAGTGAGATTAGATCCAGCGGTAGATCTTCGATGAACCGTCTGACGAGCACAGCTCTCACCTGGGGTTTTGTGCTCAAAGCACCCGCTGACTGCCTGGAGCTCACGCACGCATACGCTGCAGCGCATGCCAGAGTGTGCGTGTGGTCACGTGATGTGCATTTTCAGTGGCATAGTGTGGACGGAGGGCTGTTCAGAAATGCTAAGTAAAACGGCAGTGTGGTCGCGGATCTTTTTCATTCTAAAACGCCATTTTAAAACTAAAATGTATTTGTGTAAACGGTGACTCACAGCTACACTGTTAACACAACCCTCAATTACATGAACCCTAACAAGTGCTGCTCTTCTCTTCTCAGCAGTCACTCTACGGTTTAAAAATATCTGAGCTGTTGATTATAAAACAAGCTCTTTTTGTTTTTTTACAGGAGTCCTTAACTGGAGTCCCTCATCCAGATTTTGCAAATAGACAGGGGTCTAATGTGTTTTAAGGCAGATTACAAAATAAATACAATTCATAACAAAGAGTAATATTATGAATGGCAATAGCTAATAAACAATTGAGCATACCATGACAAATGCTGTTATTCTACACATTTGATACAAATCTGATCAAATTTGTCTGATACACATCAACATAAAGTAAATCAACTACAGTTCAGATGAGTAAGAAGTTACAGGAAAGCATGAAGTTGAAGTCTCTTTTTTTCTCTCTCAGTTCTTCTTCGAGCAGTTCTTTATAAAGCCCCTATATACAAAATGTTTGCTAAAACAAACAGAATACTAAATTGCTGTTGCTATTTAACAATGAGAAAAAAAGGGATGCCCATTGTATGGAATAAAATGAAAGAATTACTGACAATTATGTCCAGAGGATAACAATTATCCTTTTAATTATAATAGTAGTAGTAATAATAATAATAATAATAATAATAATAATAATAATAATAATAATAATAATAATAATAATGAAATTAAAAAATTAAATATTTTTTTAATAAAATAAAATCAACAATTATGCATGCATGACTTTATATCTTAAAGGAATTGTAGACACAAAAATGAAAATTCTGTCATAAATCTGTTACGCATCATATTCATTCAAATAGCAAAATTATTCTATTTTTGCAGAAGACAAAGAGACTATTATAGTAGATTTCAGTTATGTAAATAGATATATTTTACTTAATACATTAATCAGCTGATGAGTCAAGATGACTCGTTACCATACTTTGCTAAAATGGTACAAGACAGACATATTAAAGGGATAGTTTACCAAAAAGTGAAAATTTACAATGGTTGGTTTCAAGTTTTCTTCAAAATATCTTCTTTTGTGTTTAACAGGAGAAAGAAATTTAAGCCGGTTTAGAACAAATTAGGGGTGAGTAAATTATGACAGAATTTAAATTTTTGGTTGACATATCCCTTTAATAATCCAAGACCATTTGGAGTCTACTTGAACTATTAAAGGGATACCATCCCGCACAACATTGTTCAGTCTTATGTAAAAGTACTTGTATAGCCTGTCTTATGTGTATAGTTTAAGTATTTTATTTTATAGTATATGTTAGTTATGTATAGGTTTTTTTAAAATAGCTCTTATGTCCAGTGTTGAGTTTTTATTTGATTAATTTATGTAGCACTGTAGTCCTGCGAGACACGACATTTTGTTCCTTTGTATGTCCACACATGTAGCGGAATGACAATAAAGCTCGACTTGACTTGACTTGGAGATAATCATGTGACCTGATTTCTCCGTTTCAACCCTCTGCCCCCTTTGTTTTTAGATACCTGCTAAACTGCAATCCCAGTCATAGTTTTCAAACATTTGAAAACTATTTACAATAAAATTTTGGCCTAGTTATTATCCAAGTAAACACATTATGTAGCATTTGATGAAAAAAAACAAAACTGAATTTGATATCTAAAACATCTAAAGTAAGGATAAACATCCCATTCTGTTGAAAGTTTGGAAATGTATTTCTTAAATTTCTTAGATTTCTTGTATCTTGAAATACATTTTGAAACATAATTTGCTATAAGAGGTTTACAATTAAATTAGTGCTGGACAAAAAAAAAAATCAATCATGATTAATTGCATCCAAAATAACATTTGTTTTGACTTAAAATACAACCCCAAATCAGAAAAAGTTGGGACAGTATGGAAAACGGAAATAAAAGTAGTGATTTCTAAATTTACTTTGACATGTATTTCATTGCAGACAATACAACAAACATTATTTAATGTATTCCTCATAATATTTTTTGGTTCTTGCAGCAAATTTAAAAAAAAGTTGGAATAGTAAAGAATTTACCACTTTGTAATGTTGTCATTCCTTTTCACAAATCTTAAAAGACATTCAGGGAGTGAAGACACCAAGTGATGAAGTGTTTCAGGTGTAATTTTGTCCCATACTTCATGCAAACAAGTCTTAAGGTGGGCAACAGTACGGGGTCTTCTTTGTCGCAGTTTGTGCTTCAAAATGCGCCACACATTCTCTATTGGAGACAGGGCAGGACTGCAGGCAAGTACCTGAATCCTCTTCCTCCACAGCCAGGACTTTGTAATATGTGCAGAATGTGGTTTTGCATTGTCTTGTTGAAATATGCATGAGCATCCCTGGAGAAGAAGGCAGCATATTGTGCTCCAAAATCTCTATGTACTTTTCATCATCATTCAATCAAAAGCGCAAGTTACCTTTGCCAAGGGCAAAGACACAACCCCATACCATGACAGGCCCTGGCTTTTAGACATTTTGCTGGTAACAATCTGGATGATCCTTTTCTTCTTTGGTCCAGACCACACCGTGTCCATTTCTCCCAAAAATACCTTAAATACTCATTCATCTGACCACAGTACTCGTTTCCACTGTGTGATGGTCCATCCAAGATGCCTCAGAGCCCAGAGAAGTCGACATCGCTTCTGGACACTGTTAACATAGAGCTTCATTTTGGCACAGTACAGTTTTAGCTGCCATTTGTGGATGTAACTATGTATTATGGTACTTGACAAAGGTTTGCCAAAGTAATCCTGAGCCCATGTGGTGCTATCCCTTACAAGTGATTGGCGATTCTTGGCGTAGTGGATCGGAGATCACAGTAGTTCAGCTTAGGCTTGTGCCCTTTTCCTTTATGCACTAAAATTCCTCCAGACTCCTTGAATTTTATTAATTATGTTATGCATTATAGGAGGTGAAATATCCAAATGTCTTCTCATCTTTCTTTGAGAAATATTCTTTTTAAACATTTCAATAATTTTCTCACATATTTGTTGCCAAACTGGCGATCCTCAGCCCATCTTTGCTCCTAAAGGACTAGACCTTTCTTCGATGCTGCTTTTGTACCAAATCATAATTACAATCACCTGTTGACATCACCTGTTTTAAATCACATCATTTAACCAATTTACCTTATTACTAACCCTAAACTGTTCCTGTCCCAACTTTATTTGGAATGTGTTGCAGGTCTGAATGACAGGAAAGGATGTATATTTACAAATGAAATGAAGTTGACCAGACAAAACATGAAATAATTTGTGTTCATATTGTCTGCAATAAAATCCAAATCAAAGGAAATTTGGAAATCATTACTTTCTTTTTTTTAATTTGTGTTTTCCATACTGTCCTGACCTTTTCTGATTTGGGGTTGTATGTGTGTGTATTGTGCATATTTATTATGTATATATAAATACACACATACACACATGCATGCATGTATTTGAGAAAATGTTTTTCCAAACTTAATTTTCAGACCTTGGCATTGTTTTAATTATTACAATATATTATATATTATATATATACTAACTTCTAGTTGATCAGATTAGCTAAAAAATAGCATTACATAGTATTAATATAGAGATTAAGATTATGCCACATTAAGACTTAGCAGGATATCAACACCATAATTTCATTTAATCATGAGGGTGGTCTCTTTTTATTCTAAACAGTAAGCACACAAAAATGCTGAGCTACTGTAACTTAGCATTGGGTTGTTGCTAGATGGTTGAGGCCGGAAGTTAACAAAAATGAAAATTTCGCATTAATTGTATTTTATTAACGTCTACACCCACCCCAACCCGAAACCCAACTGTCACAGTAACATAACAACAGTAGTCGTACCAATTATTATTTATATTATCTATTAAATTACCCAATAAATTGTATTTTTTAACGTCTACCCCTACCCTAACCCTAAACCCAATGGTCACAGTACTGTAAAAATATTAATTATTGTTATACAGTGTGTTAAAAAATGCTGCTACCGGCCGGCCCTGTATCCTATCTAGACTTTACCTTAGCATTAGACCATACAGTACAAATCCAACCATTGGATTTAAAATAAGTAATTTAATTTATTAAAAATATAAGCCAACATTGGGTTTGTTCTAATTTGACTCAACATTGAGGTACTACAACCCAGCAATTTAGCAATTTAGAGCACCCTTCACCATGCCTTAGCAACAATTTAGAACACCTAAGCAACCAAATACAAAACATGACCCAGCCACATCCTCACATAACAACATCAAGGATGTATTTTTCTTAAGTCTACTGAGGTTATTTTTGTAGTGGGCTTGCTACTCAAGTTGTAAAACCTCTTATTGAAATTCACACATAAATGAAAATTCTGTTATCAGTTTACTCATCCTGCACTTGTTCCAAACCTGTTTGAGCTTCTTTCTTCAGTTATAATGCTGCTCTGTGTTTTACCTGGGGTTTCCCGTTTTCAATAAAACCTGTATACATATATATATGTAACATATATAGAATTTTTTTTATGACGCTTGCAATAACACACAGTTGCAGAAGCCAAAGAACAACTAACATTAGGAATGAAGTCAAAGAGCCCTATAAAGCAAACACTGTTCACATCAGAAACATCAGGTCTGAGAAAATTATTATATTCAGTGAATTTCAGTAGACATCTGTAAAGATCAACTCAAGCAGGTTAGTAATAGGTGAAGCTGTTGATACGGTTTGTGAAGTTGATTAATGATCCTTTGCAGAAATGTTGAGAGATTGAATGTGTTTTATTTCTTTTAAGGTTGTTACTGAAGTCAGCTGTAGTTTTGTGTTTCTCTTCAGTAATTCTGCTAGTTAACAGCAGGTGTTTATCATTAATGCTCAATCAACACTTAATCACTTAAATATCTCATTACTTCAACTTAAATGGAGTAAGTTCACAGTACTAATATAGATTAGTGTTTTAACTCAAATGGTTTGTAGTTTTGTAGTGTGTGTGTGCGTGTTTTTCAGGATGTTTAATGTAGTTCACTGCTTCATAGTTATTGGTTTTTCTTTTCTTTTGTGAAATCCTGTAAAAGAAACAAGAAAAACTAAGTAACTAACTAACAAGGAAAGAAACAAACAAAGAAACAAATGTTTGTGTTCTTTGTTTCATATGAAAGAAAGAAAGAAAGAAAGAAAGAAAGAAAGAAAGAAATAATTTTCCCACACAACATAATCAAAGGACATCAAATAAACAAAAGAATGTATAAACAATATTTCCTTTACCGTGTTGGCCTGATAACCAGCAGGAAAATATTCAGGAGCATTTAACGTGTCTTCATTAATGTCTCACCATGCTGTCTATGTCAACTCTCAGACAGGTTAAATTAATCAGGGAGGATCACATGACCTCTGCCTTAAACAACCCAACCAGAAACAAGGAAATTCGTTAAAAAAAACATACACAAGTACATATTCAAATAATGAAATACAATGAACAACAAACATAAACATAAACAAAACACAAGCTGACCGATTAGTGTCAACTACAGTATAGAATTTTAATTACAATATTAGATCCTACATCACTAAAGTGATTTCTTGGAGTAGGCTATTTTATTTTAGATTTAAGCCTACAGTGGGTTAAGATGTCTTATTTCAGTATTACATCTTATATCAGTATTAGCACCCAGAGGTGTGCAATATGATGTGATTTTAGCATGATGAACGATTACAGTGTATCCGCAATTGACTTTATCTCATGGAGAAATTATATGAGTAAATAGTATATAATTAGATAATTTTGTATGAATTCATACGATTTCGTTCGTATAAAAAGTTATGATTTTTATGAAGTTATGAAAGGGAGGAGTGCCACCAAACCCCACCCCTAAACCCATGTGAGAATGCATTAGAAATGTCAGTGTATAATAAACATTATCAGATTCTGATCTATGGCTTTCCCCTAGATCCCCACAGGGATTGCTCAACATTGTAGCAGGCAGCCAAGTCCACAACAAAGCTGCACATACCCAAGGCATGTTGTGCAACGTTTGCCTTTCTGCGGCTTGAGGCTGTTTTGCATGAGAACTTATTATAATAATAATAATAGCTGTGGCTCTTCTTTTTGGTTTTCTCTTTTTTTCCCCAAACTAAACACTCGTCTGTTTGGTGATGAGTTTTTACTTTGCTGAAGTGCAGTGGCAGTTCTCGACACAGTAAACAGACACTAAAGGCACACTTTAACATAATTTTTTTCTTACATTTAAATGTATTTAATGTACTTTTCAACCTATTAATTATTTTACATTTTAGTTATATAGTTATATTTAGTCAAAATTTAGTCAATAAGTATAAGCTAATAAAAACAATTTCAGGCCTACTTAACCTTTGACAAAAAATATGACAGTTTTTGTCAAGCCAGTAAAACAAGTTATTTTCATGACTTGTTGTTGTTATTATTATTATTATACAGGGGTGGAATGCGACAGAATTTCAGGCTGGGAAATTCCTCACCGATCAAGTTTATCCTTTGGTAAATGAAATCACTGGCAGAGAATTTGGCAAATGGAAGAGTATTTCTATTTCCTACTGTATTTATTCTGCTTTGCTTATGATGCACGGTAAAAATAAATCTGTAAAATGTATGGAAAAACAATGGCAGCTATGGTTTTTTCTACTGAAACATTTTGTATTTTTTAATTCTTTACAAAAATAACAGTATTCATCAACTGATGCGATGAAGCAGAAACCAACTACACTTTAATTTGATTTTACCCCCACTACCAATATTTAAAACGTCTAAATAAAGTGAGCTCATTGGCATTAAGAACCACTGTACTTTAGTTTACTAAGAAAATCTTATTGAATATTGCAAATTCATTAAATGCATTATTGTGCTTATGTGTGATTGCCGTTAGTAAACAGATTTTCACTGAATTAGTAACTACACAGTTACCTTTAAATGAAAGAAGATGCAGTATAACATCAGATACTCTCAGTTCATCTTAGACTTGCACACAGACGCTACTATCCTGCACAATGGTGACACACAAAGCTTTAAAACAGTATTTTGCTGTTATTTTTCTTGATTTTACAGAAAAATACCAGCAGCTGTGGTTGCGAGTAATCTACTGTTTTTAACATTTTACATTCGTAAATTCAATTTACAGAATATTTCTGTTAAAAATACATTGCACAGCGTGTATATAATATATCGAACAGAGCTTGTTAAAAGAGGGCCTGTTCAAATTAAATTTAATTTCCCAGTGAAAAGTAACAGCTGCCGATTCACAAACAGCAATTATTCAATTCATATCAAAAATGGTGACAAGATTGGTTTGATTGTGAATTAAATTTGTTTAAATGTTTTTATTTATTTATATTAAAATCTAATCACAAAAATGGCTAATTAGCTGTACATAGTTAGTTTGTAAACTTGTTTTTTATTTGTGAATTTATTGCATTTAACATTAGGAAGATAAAGGTTCCTTTAAATATTAAAATAAATAAAATATACTTTAAACATTTTTAAACATTTATTTAAATACTTTTTAACATGCAGTTTATTTACAAAAACAACAACTACTGAGAAAAAAATATCTAGAGAAAAAAGTTTTGAGTTTTAATTCCAAGGGCCCCATACGTGGAATTGCTTATGACCTACTACTTCTGGCAAGATTCTGAAGTGTGTATCCGATGCACGCTATTCTATCCTATGATGCCCCACGAGAGAATTCATGAATGGGAGTGCAGCAACACAACTCACGCGGGTAGGTCACGTGATCATGACAAAATGACAGATGTAGTATGTCCGAGTTCCATTCATACTACTGACATTCATAGTGTATAGAAGATACTTTTCTAACAGTCGAGTAGTACGTTTAAATTCAAATGCAGTACCTACTGAGTAGTAAGGCAGTTTTAGACGCAGCCTAAGTCCATCACTGCTGGGGGCTATTATGCCAGCCTTAAGTTTGCCCATTAAGGACCAGCATATAGTTCACCTCCCAAAAATTCATTTACTCACTATTTACTCACCCTCAAGTGGTTATAAAGCTTTTTTCTGTTGAGCACAAAAGATACTTTTAACAATCTGAAAACCTGTGACCATTGACTTCCATAGTCTGAAAATCAAATACTATAGAAGTCAATAGTTCAATGTTTCCAATATTTTTTCAAATATATTCTTTTGTTTTTAACAGAAAAATAAACTCAAATAGGTTTGTGACAAGCCAAGTGAAGTGAAAGATGACACAATATAAATTTGGGGCTGAACTACTGTATCCCTTTAAAGAGAAACCCTTTATGTTGCAGTTTATTTTGCATGGCCCCAGCCTAAGGATAAAGATCTTTTGTTTTTCACTACCATCCACACCCTAAACAAGCCCTTCCCAACATCTTCTTCAGCAAAGACAGGATACAGCAGGAAATTGTTCACATATACTGGTAATAGTCACACACTTTATATAGTTCAATCTCTACACGTCTCTACACGGTGACAGTTTATTAACCATGGGATGGCCTGGTTTGGTGTGAAATTTCCCAGCCTGAAAATGATTGTGTTCCAGTCTGCCCTTGATCCCACATGAAAGGTGCTGATGCCTTGAGGTTTAATGCTGCGTGTGACTGGATGACACAAGAAACAATTACATTTCCAAGAAGTGCCTTTAAAACAGCTTTTTCTGTGCATCATACTTAAAAGATTATAAGTCACAGGAGTCTCATTTAGGTCTCAGGACAACAATGTAAGCAAAAGTCTGGATTTTGCACTGTTCCCTTTTCTGTTGAAAAGCAAGCATTATAACGGTTTGTAGACATTCTAATAAGCTTTCTGCTAATAAAATCAGCGTGAACAGATGCATTGTATCATAAATCAGCACTTCTCCAGTGGCCATAGTGTCCTGGCTAAATACAGAACTGACTACAACACATAAATATTATAATAATAGCTGCAAACATTTCTAAAATCCACTAAGAGACCATTGTTATTTTTAGTAACTAAAGCAATTGTATGTATTTTTTTTATTGATTTGTACTGTATTTATGATTGAAAGGTGAGGTTCTCTGGACTGGTTAAAAAAAGAAGAATATTGAAGAATGTTGGAAACATGTTACCATTGCCTCCCATAGTGTTAGTTTTTCCTACTACAGTGGCCAATGGTATTCTTCATTATCTTCATCAGTATCTTCTTTGTGAACAGAATAATAAAAAAAAAAAACTGTAACAAGTAAAGGCTGAGTAAATTAAAAGTTGACCATCCCAAACATCACTGACCTCTCACCTCGGGCTTAAATCATAAATATGTGATTTACATTATTTTAAAGGGGTGGTGATTGTGTTTATTGCTGGCATGTAGGGCTGTAACGATACTGGGATTCGGTACCAATCGATACTGAAGTTTTAAAAACGTCTATTTCCCGCTAACATTTGAGCACTACTGAGCACGTTCTTAAATATCGCTGATTTGCCATTGTGTTCAGATGCTCAACAGAAAAGACTGTGATTGGCCATGAAGGTTTACTGAGTGTAACCACAGATACAGGGACACTGGAGCGTTTCAAAGTCACGTCGATCAGCTGGTTGATCCTTGAAACAAAGGAGCGTCAGTGCTGTTATTATTATCTCTCAGTCAGAATGTCACTGAGACTTAGCTAGCTAAAAGCCTTTAACATATGAGCTTATCAACTGTTTAGCATTACCCAAACTGTAAAAAAAAAACCACACACACAAAAAACACACAAAATTAAACACTTTTGTTATTATTTTAAAATATACAAAAAAAGAATGCAAAAAATGTATTTGCTAAAATATATATAAAAATATTTATATAAATATAATTTCATCCTCTTTCAATATTTTGTTTCAAAATATAACCATTTACAATAATATTTTGCCTAATATTTTTTTTAAATGAAAACAGTTCCATCAAATATTTATTCGATGCCTAAAACATTTAAAGTATATATAAATAATACATATACTATATATAATATAAATTATTAATATATTATAGATAAAATAATAAAATATACTAATAAAATAAATATTTTATTGAGCAGTTACAGTTATTTAGGCAATGTATTTTTTATTTTTGCTCTAGAAGATTAATATTAATCTTACAATTGAGATTTTTAGTTGCATGTCACTTAAGGTGAGAGTGCCATTACTCCATTACTACACTCACATCACTGCTGACATTGTGAGATCAGTCACTGTCAACCAAGTTACATTATTGTATGCAAAGATAGTCTGTTTCTTTTCTGAACTAAATAAGACAAGGAACCTTATTATGCATCAACTAATAAATTATTGCTTGTGATAAACAACAACTATGTAACATCCTGGTAACAATAGAACAATGCCACGGTCTGAAATTTAAGTTTGTGTAAGTGTAGTCTGATGCTGGTGACTTTTTCCACTGGTTGTTTTGTAGTTTATGCAAGTTATTAGATCTCTAAACGGCCTTGTGGTCTCAAGGATGCATCCAGTCATCCCTGTTTCAAGCATTATCAATGCTGAAGATTTCTATTTTTATGATGAAATAACACTTTGGGCCTTATCACACACACACACCGGCGCAATAAGGTGCAAGACATGTTTGGTGTGATTTGTTGGTATTTTCAGACCAGTGCAACCCTAATTTTCACATTTTGCACCACGCTGTTTAAATAGTAAATCCATTTGCTTAGTGAACTCATGGCGTGCCGGTCTAAAAAGGAGGTGTTAAAGCACATTGTTGGTGCGTTGCTATTTTGAGTAAAAAGCATACACATTGCTTAATACTCACAGGATGTACAGCAATACACAAATATCTTTACAAATGAAAATAATTAAAGGATTAAAATGTTACAAAAATTATTATTTTCTACATAAATATAAAAACCACTGCATATATGCCTTCTTCATGTTGGGGGGCTTTTTCAGTTTATTCATGACAACTTGCATTTGTATAATGTTATTGTTATTATTATTATTATTATTATTATTATTATTATTATTATATGCATATTTATATTTGTTTTAATAAAAACAAGTTTAGATTTGTCCACCTGACGGATTTGGAGACGTATGCATCACCATATGGGGCATAAGAATAAGACGTGTGTTTGAATATATTATTTGTTTTCTGGAAATTAGAACTGAATGTAGAAATAGTTTTGAAACAAATCTTTGCACTTAACAAACGAAATTAAATATGTAGGTTAGTGGATGTCTTCAGTGGAGTGCGTACTACACCGTTTCCTTATCCAAGAAAGTAAAGGAGTGAAGTAAAGAGTAAAAGTAAACTAAATAGAAAGTAATAAGGCCGAATGGAGGAGGCTCATTCTTTATCCTTGCACTGCAGATGGTCTTCTTGCTAGTGAAGAGTTCAGTTTTTCCACTTGGCGCAACGTAACTGACTCTTAAAGAGAATAGGAGATGAGACTCTGATTGGTTTAATGCACATTATACTCAAAACACACCCATAACTCATTAAGAGAATAAGCACAACCCTGTTAGACCATGCGCCGGGGCGCAAACTTTATTCTTCCCTCCTTAATATAGCAAAAGTGGATTCAGACACGCCTTTAATGCTTTTGTGCCATGCGATTTCGATTTTGCGCCTATATCGTTAAAATAGGGCCCATTGTGTTAACAGGGCAAAAAGAAGCAACCTATCCATTAGTTTTTGTGTGGTTGAAAAAGAAGCCTCCTATCATAAATCCACAATATTACAGGTTGGTTTTATTAAATAAGCCGGCAAAAGCCTGCATTTTCTTAGCAAAGTCCTAGCCATGTCAACCATTTAGAGCAATCTAGCACTCATGAGACACTCGCTTAGAATAGTGTGATAAATGAGTCATGAAGTAGATTCTAGCTGTTGTCTTTCTCCAGCACACCCAGTGGTTTGGGTTATGTACACCGACAGTGAAACAAGACTGGGCATTAGTGTGTATTTAAGTAGGGTTTATAGAGAGTGTGTAATCAGTGTAAATGATCTGGAGCTGTGTGCGTGCAAATGTCTAGATTATTGTTAGATGTAGCAGGAGTTGACTGGTTGTATAGTTGAGGTGAGTGTACAGGAAATGATCTCCACCGATGGCAGCAGAGCTGCTGTGGGTTGGAAAGTGTCATTTAAATTACTGAAGTTATTTTTGTGCTGGGCTTCAAAATGTCCCCTTTCATGTCTAATATGTGTTTGTATATTTTATTTATTTAGTGTTATGACAGAAAGCAAGAGACTATTATAAGAAATCTTAAAAAGTAAAGTTCGTAGATAAACTTTCTAGTATGGATTGGTATATTGTTAGTAGGTTTCTAGTATGGATTAGTTTGTTTTTTAGTATGGATTAGTATGTTGTTAATATGTTTCTAGTATGGATTAGTATATTGTTAGTATGAATTGGTATGTTGTTAGTATGTTCAATGTAAAGTCAATGAAAGTTTTTTTTACAATGAAAGTCTACAGGACAGTTGCTAGTTCCGTAAGTGATTGCTAGGGTGTGGCTAGTAAGTTGAAAGGTCATCAGTTATTGACAGATTGGTAGTCTGATTTAAATGAGCCCAAACTTAAGCCTGTATGACAGTCTGGTGCAAAGTTATGAGGTCACAAAGTTTGGTCCAATGTTAAGTCAAGGGGACTTTTCCTAATTTTCTGGGTCAGTTTTCGGAAAACTGTGAATTGGATGAGCTGGATGAATTGGATGAACTTAATTCAGTATAGTTTGGAGGTTTGGTGGTTGTAGTATGAACGGTCTAGGAAGAGATGTGTTCTTAAAATAGAAGAAATTTACGTAGTATAACAGTATGTTGGCTTTTTAATAAATATGGATATTTTTAACAGACATTGCTTTCCAAGCTCAACTTTTCTATACAATAAAAGTGGGATGAAGCCCGCAGGGACCATTAAAAAAACTAAATAAATTTTTTTTTAAATACTTTTTGATAGATTAGTCTAATATATTTTTGATGTTTAGGTGTAGAAAGTACTCAAAAATATTACTCTATACTGCAAAAAATCCATGATTCCACATAGTTAACTTAATGTTTTTTTACAAATTCAAGTGGATTGAATATAAAACATAAAGTTGTCCCCCAAAAAAGCTTAAAAATTGTGTTGTTTCAACTTATTTTAAATGAGTAGTTCAAACAAGCAACAATTTTTTTAAAAGTACAAATACTAAGTGAAAATGTAACTCAGTTAATAGCAGATGTATCTGGCCAGAAATACACTTAAGTAAAAGCTAAAAAGAAAAAAAAAAAAGTACCACCTTAAAATTGTACTCGAGTAACAAGAATAAAAACTAGAGAATCTTGTTTAACCTTTTTATCTCTCACAACACAAAGTAAATGAACCACATGCAATGTTTTATCCTGCTTTAGGAATGTTTTAATTGTATTTAACTATTAAACTATAAGACAAGCCCAATGCCAATATGCAACTTTCGACTCAAAATTAAAAAATCTCTAATTTAATTTCAAGTCAGTTCAATTCTGTCATAATTTACTCATCCTGTGCTTGTTCCAAACCTGCTATATTGCTGCTCTGTGCAGTAACAAAACACACAACATATTAAAGAATCTTTGGTGTTGGTGTTTTCCCATTTTTTAATAAAAGCAAACTGATAATCAACATCGTGTTTGTGTGTGTATGTGAATCAGACGGCTTTGTTCAAGATGTTTAATGTAGTTCAGTGCTTTATATTACTGTTTTCTCTTTTCTTTTGCAAATGCTTTACTTTTTTTCAGTGAATAAGTAATTTACTACTAGTACATCTACTGGATAATCATAGTCACACAGTTCGGCATTCAAAGCTTCACGCACTGGTTAGATAATGGTTTGGTTTCATGGTTTGCTGCAGGCAACAGGCCAGTTACTTAACCATGAAATACACATAAGCTTTAGTTAACCTCTATTTATCCTGTGGTCTACAATGATCTAATCTTTGGCTTAGTAGTCAAAGCACATTCTTTTAAATGTAGGCGGTAGCTGATTCATCACAAAGTATCACAACAAGAATGTGAAGTGTTTGAAGAGTATTTGATCATTTTCAAGCTGTCAGGTAAATAACTTTCTTTCATATGAAAAAGAACATGAGCCCCAAGGTCATTTCTGATACAATGACTTGTATTTCAATAATCAAATTAGCTAGAAGAGTTATAGCTAGATAATTGTTGTGAGGCATTTAGAGTTTCTTACTAGAAAAAAAGAATCAAAACAACAAAGTGAAAATGAAATATACAATATAGAAGACATGGAAGGTACAGACAGAAAAGGCTTTTTAAAGATTGAAAACCCCCCAGAAACAATAAAAAAAATAATAAAAATAAAATAACATTTAAACAAATACATTCAAGAGAATTATTTACAACTGATGACAGA
>CAIGQW010053747.1:6436903-6457471 GCA_903798125.1 Danio choprae
ATTACTTGATCTGATCCACCTTACCACCATACTCCTCTACACCCAACCACACCACATGAAAACCTCAAAATATTATGCAGTTCTTTGTGTGCCTCACACAGGTGGTGGGCTTGACTAACCATCTTTCTGACACTTTTATCGACACGTGCACCAGTTTGTGCATTTTCAGCTGACACTTTCTTACAATCACTCCATAGCTCTGTAAAAATATTGTGCTTTATTTATATATTGTATTAAAAACATCTGGAGCATGCAGCTTGAAAGTACTTATTCAGGGCCTTGCAGGGACTGGGTCTAGAGGTTAAAAAAAATAGGTGGCCTGCCTCCCACCCGGAAGACCAGCCCGCAGGTCCAAGAACCTCTGGAACCAGCTGTATTCTTTCTTGTTGAGAGACAACTGGGCAGCGCCGAAGGCTCTGTTTGTCTTTTGCGTGGTGATCTGGTCAAGCATGGAACAAGCAGAGGCACAGAGAGAGAAGGTGGGTGGGTGAGTGAGCAAGCGAGTGCATACTACTGGTGTCCCAAGGAGTCACACTCATGTTGATGACATTGGCAGACCCGCCCGGGCTTCTAGAGGCCTCTTCAACCTCCTGGATGGTCAGATTCTGGAACACGCCACAGCGGTGTCCATAGATGGAGGTCAGGTAACCCGTCAGGAATCCATAAAACCGCCACCCCAGCTAGAAATTTTTAGTTCTCTACATGTTCTGAGAATATTACCAAGCAATGTTGCATTACTGTTTTTAGCGGGTAGTTTTGTTTTAGTTCCCAGAACATTGTCCTAAAAGATAGGAAAACATTTTCTAGAAACATTCTAACCACATTTGCTGGTAACAATTTTAGAACATTATATTCTAACATTCTTATAACATTATTAGTGGGCAGTTTTCTTTAAGTTCCCAGAATGTTCTCTTTAATGGTAGGAAAACATTCTCTAAATACGTTTCGAAGTAACATTGCTACAACATTATACTCTAACATTATTATAACGTTTCAACGTATTGTTTTATTTTACTTCCCAGAACATTCTCTCAAAAGATAGGAAAACATTCTCTAAAACATTGTAACCACATTTGGTGGTAACATTGTTGAAACATTATACTCTAACAATATTACAACATTTCAAGGTACTGTTTTATTTTACTTCCCAGAACATTCTCTTAAAAGACAGGTAAATGTTCTCTAAAACATTCTAATCCCGTTTAATGGTAACATTGTTGAAATATTATACTCTAACATTTTCAGCAGGTATTTTGTTCTAGTTCCCAGAAAGCCTTCCTTAAAGTCAGGACAATATTCTCTAAATATTCTACACGTTTGTTAATAAAATAGTTTTTTTTCTTATTGTTTCCAAAATGTACAGTAACAATATGACAGACACAAAACACTCTCTATAACCATTTCAAATATTTTATTTTACCGTAACATTGTGAAAAAGAAAGTTTGAAGCACTGCATTTTCTTACATTCTTGTTCTCATTGTATAACAAGTGTAACATATAAAACAAAAAAATAAAAAAAATTTAAAAAACAAACTGTTCAAAAAACAAGCCAGTTTTAGAAAGAGCGAGAAAAAAGGCAGAATCAACAGGGCCACTCCCCTCTGGTGCTGCACCTTGAGTTGGCCCTCCATTATCCACCTGCATACAGAATATTAATTAAAATCTATGTAATGTCTGATTTCTTGATTATTTAAGACACCATTGCCTTGTTTGTTAAAAGAAACTCAGATACAGTTCATACAAAAGAAAGACATCAAAACAAGTGCATATCAAACAGAGATGTTGTTCAACTAAATTATTAACAACACAAACTAATGACACTGCACTGCACTAGACATGGCTCTCCTACTCAATCTCACGACATTTTGTGATTTTATTCATGAAATCTAGATATATACATGTGTGTTAATGGGACAAACTATGTATTTTTGTGTCAACCAACACTATAATTAAATCTCATAAACTAAAAGTAACATTCATTCATTCATTCATTTTCATTTCGGCTTAGTCCCTTTATTAATCTGGGGTCGCCACAGCGGAATGAACCGCCAACTTATCCAGCATATGTTTTACGCAGCGGATGCCCTTCCAGCTGCAACCAATCTCTGGGAAACATCCATACACACCCATTCACACTCATACACTACGGACAATTTAGTCTACCCAATTCACCTATACCGCATGTCTTTGGACTTGTGGGGGAAACTGGAGCACCCGGAGGAAACCCACGCCAACACAGGGAGAACATGCAAACTCCACACAGAAACGCCAACTGACCCAGCCGAGGCTCGAACCAGCGACTTCTTGCTGTGAGGCGAACGTGCTACCCACTGCGCCACTGTGAGGCCACTAAAAGTAACAGAACAACTTTAAAGTGATAATGATTTAAAAATTTGTCAATTGTCACAAAAAACATTAGATTTCAATTTGTGCTGACTGACATAAAAATAAAAGTCAGGCTTTCATGAAAATAAAAACATAATTTAACATGTGTATATATATAAATCAAATATTTGCAATTATATTACAATATCTTGTGAGGGGATATAATGTTTAGCTAAAATACTTTTTTCTCTTCTGCATCACGCTCAATTAATCCCTCCATCTGGCCATTCAGAAATGACTACAATTTATAGTACATACCTGGCTGCAAGACTATGGATTTACAATGTAACTTTATGTTGTCTTTGTAATTAATATTAACTATATTAACAATTAATGGAATTAATGTTCGGTCAAGTTTACAGTGATTATTCCCCCAAAAATCTAATTCTGTCATGATTCTGTCTCTCTAGTTGTTCCAAATCTGTTCACCTTTGTTAATTTTGTTGAACACAGAGAAATGTACTTGGAGGAATGCTTGTAACTAAACAGTTTTTGACGATCACAGCAGAAAAAAATGATGATGGTAGTAAAAGGTGTCCAAACTGTTTTTTTATTGTTTTGTTTTGTTGAACACAAAATGAGATAAAAGTAATTCTTCCTAATATGGCAGTCAATGGGGTCCAAGAACTGTTTGGTTACAAGCATTCTTTCAAATATCTTTCTCTGTGAAATTTATACAGATTTGAAATGACTTAAAGGAGGGTAAATGATGACAGAATTTATATTTTGTAAGGAGTTAAATTTTGTTTTAAGGGTTTTATAAAGTTTAGATGTAACATTACCATTGTAACTACACATGTTAATTAAGTACCAGTACAATGTACCAACATGAATTAACATAATAAGTAAATTGTATAAACTCATGTAATTTGTAACCAGTCACCCAAAATGACAGAAAATGCTTCAGTTGCTGAAATGAAAGTACATCCTTTTACTTACCTGAGTGCCTCTGTGAGGGCAAGTATTGGGGTGGATCTTGTGGCAGGCCTCTAAATATAAAGAAAGACAAAGCGGAAAAAAAGAGGATTTTAGTACTTTAAATTTGTATATGAACTCATAACAGTACAGAACTTACCAGAATAAACAATGAAATAGGAATAAATCTAAATGAAAAACTAAATTAAATACATATTTAATACAAACTCAAGCGTTTTTTAATTTGCAAGAAGTGTTTTTGCTGTCTTTGGCAGCTCTGGATGTCCTTTTTCTATTCAAATGTTTAACAATGAATCCACTGCATTGTGTTTTACATTATAGGAGCACTAGCACATTTTTTTTCTAATCTTTTTGCCCTTTTCCAAAGCGATGAGTACTTTCTATCTGACATTGCATATACAGATCAGAGTAACAAATAGAAGAATAAAATAGGGTTTAAAGAAAACATACCGAGCACAACGTTACATCCATGCTGCTTTACTGTGAAGACAGAACACAAACAAATGGCAGTATGAGTACATTTTAGTGAAGAAGGTATATTTATATACAAAAACACAGAATTCACGAGAAGTGTGTAAATAAGACACTGTAATGGACCAAAATAAAAAAAATAACAACTGCGGTAACAAAATAGGTTTAATAATGTACTTATAACTAAGAGTGTGCGATGTTGGCAAAATTATACCTAGATATTTTCTGTAATTTTGTCGATAATGATAAGCAGGTGATATTTTTCAAAAATTGCAATAGTCTTATGGAAACAACAGATTCATAAAGATTCTCTCATCATGTATTTCATTTCAAACTTGTATGACTTTCTTCTGCAAAACTTTTTTTAAAACGTAAGATTGAGTTATTTAAAACACTGGTAATGAAACAACACTCAACCCCATTGATTAAATAGACATGAAACCAATGACATTTCTCAACATATCTTCCTTTGTGTTTCACAGCAGTGAATCATATAATCTTGAACGTTCACTTAAATGTTCCATCTTTCAAGTAGAAACACAACACAGCACTAATGTACGTAACGTAACCCAAAACATGACAAGTGTTGAAAGCAAGAGCCAAAAACAGGCAAGAGCCAATGAGCGTTTGCGGCTTGGCGTCATAATGATTAATGGCGCCAAATTTTAAATGTATGCAGTTTGACTTTAACGGTTGGTGTCGAAAACAGAGAATAAAATATCTGAATAAAGTCTTCCAACTATATAATAATGGTATAGGCAATTCGATTTAATTAGTTTTAAGCTGTAGTTTAAGCACTAGATAATTTATGTAAACAAATTTAAAGCAAATAAAAACAAAACGAAAAAATATCGTATTTAAAGTAACATTAGATGAGTAAACATTAAGGCGACTTAAACATGTAAACGCTATCTCAGATGCACAGAGCAAAAACAAAACTGCCAAGAATTTCACTTTAAAAAATAGCAACAAATTGTAAACATTTTAACGCATGTAACATCGAAAAGACATAAAACAACGTTAAATGGTAAACTTAAGTTAGGTCGAGTACCAAATCAGCACGGATTCTGTTTTTAAACACTGCGTGTATCATGAATACAACAAAATACATTGTGATTTACATTTAGGTCTATTTTGTCTTCATAATACTTTTCGACCAGAAATCTGCCTCTTATAAAACTTAAACTCACTTTAGCCCCACGCCTGTTGATAACTGCTAAAATTACCCTGTCCCAGGATAAAACATTGGGTAAATGGAATTCTGACAACACTTAAACATTAGGTAAAACGTTTAAAACGTTTTAAACGTTAAACCATAGAACCATAGAATAAACGGACCCAGTTCTTTAAAATTACATGTCTTGAGATGTCTTACCTTTCGCAGGACATAAGCATGACGATGCTCGGAATGGCTTCGCATGCTCGGTGCTTCCCAGACAGTTGGCAGCCCCTAGTGGTCATATAGCAAAATTGCAGGCGAATTTGGCTCACTAACCAATGGTCGCTTTGGTTACTGCAATACGTTAACGTGCCTGATAACTTTGTTAATTGTCTTTCTGTCTCGTTATTGAAAAGAAATGATGTTCTTATAACATTTCTCTAAGGTGACTGTGAGAATGTTGTTACTTTGGTTTTATAAAACATTGTGAAAACGTTTTCTTAGAGAACATTGTTTAATCTGGTGCCATTTCAATAATCTTAAAATGTTTTTAAAATGTTGCAGATAAAATGTGCTAGCTTTGTTCAAATGTCTTATTGCAAGAACATTTTTCAAAGAACATTCCACATCTCACATCTCAATGTTGTTCTTATAACATTTCTCTAAGGTGACTGTGAGAATGTTCTTACTTTGGTTTTATGAAACATTGTGAAAACGTGTTCTAAGAGAACATTGTTTAATCTGGTCCCTTACCAACATTTTCAAAACATTGCTAGAACGTTCTTGTTCATTGTTTTGGAAAAAACATTTTTTGAATATTCATTTGATATTACATTAAAATGTTTTCTTTAAAACATTAACACAACCTGTAGGGAATGTTAGCCAAAGTTGAGAGAACGTTCCCTTCTAGCTGGGACTGCTGCCTGGTGTCTGGGTTGGACTCGAGGTTATCTGGCAAAGGCAGGATCCTTATCAATTAGACAGATTAGACTCTCGCAACAAACTTTAAACAATGTGAATGGCTTAACTGAGAGCTGTAGGTTTCCCAGAGCAGAAACTTGACAAAAAAAAAAGTCCATACCCACCACCCCCCCTTCAAGGAAGAACACAGGTTTTTTTTTTTGGTCGTTTCTGCTCTGGGGCACCAACAGCTCTCAGTTAAACCAAATTAGTGTTCCCTCCATCCCCCCTCCAATGAGGATGGTGGGGGGAAGTAGGGAACACACTGACTGACTTGAACACTCACCTAGAAGGGCAGGGATTTTTCTGCCAGCGGTCTGGTGACAGCGTACCAGGCTGGCCATCGAGATCAACTTTCCTTCTTTAGCCTGCTTGGTTCTCACCTCGTGCACCACGACGTTCCGGTGCATGCCGCGAATCAGAGCTCTGACCTCCCTTCGTATCACGACCAGGGCAGTGCTGGAGAGAGATGTGTGTACATAACTTGGAACTCTCCTCGTCCAGCTACACCTGCCAGAAGCCATGACTGGCATCCAATATAGAGAAAACCTTTTTGGCATCTTTGCAGTTATCTCTTCAACTGTACATAATAGATAATGTTCTCTTTTTATAGTTTTGCTAACATCTTGGGGATCTATGTAGATTCTGAGTTTGTTGGGTTTTACGACTGTGACCATGCTGTTCACCAAGTCTGTAGGGTCGGTCTGCTTTACAATAACTCCATCCTATTCAATATAGATCCTCCATCCTATTCAATTCTGCTTTTATTCTATCCTTAAGTGCTATCGACACTTTCCGTGGTGGGTGAATGACTGGAGTGACCTCTGGGTTGAGCTGGATGTGGTGCAGTCCTGGCACACATCCTAGACCAGTAAACACATCTTCATATTCACTCATTATGTCAGTGTTGTCTTTATCTACGTCGTACACTCTTTTGATTAGTCCTAGCTTTGTGCAGGAGTCTCTTCCAAGGATAGCAGGTGAGTCTTTTTCTATGATCTAAAATTCTAACTCATATTCCTTATCTGTAAAAACACACTTGAGCTTTGCTTTGCCTTTTGTCTTGAGAATGTGACCAGAGTAAGTAACTAGCTTACATCCTGACTCAGCTTTCTTGTTTGTAATTTATTTCAAAGTCTCTCACTGACAGAACATTGCACTCTGCTCCTGTATCAAGCTTCAGTTAGCACACTGTTGTTTACTTTAAGCTCTGCAGTCCATTTTTCACCATTGTTGTTCATCGTTGAGACTTTATCCAGCTAAAACTTTGC
Source organism: Danio choprae (assembly GCA_903798125.1). NCBI lineage: Eukaryota > Metazoa > Chordata > Actinopteri > Cypriniformes > Danionidae > Danio > Danio choprae. The sequence continues at coordinate 6,444,087 of CAIGQW010053747.1, forward strand.
TCCTGCTGGCTCACTTGGTCTGACTTCTATACTTCCCATAAACACGACATCAGCTTCCTCTGCTTGTTCAATCCCATGCACTTTTTTCTCTTTTTTTCTGGGCTTAAACTTGGGCTGTTGTTTTGGTTACCTGCACATGCGACTGAAGTGATTCTTTAATTTGCACTAATTGCATATTTTTCCATATGCTGGACACTTCTTTGGATTATGGATGTATCCACACATTTTACATTCACCTTTCTCTTTGTCAATCTCTATGTGTGTATCAGCTGCTTTCTTTACTTTGGTAACTATTATCTTGTGCACTGCCACATCTGCTGCCTCATGCAGGGCTTTTTATGTGACTTTGCATTACTTCACTTGCTCAACAGATGTCCACAGCCTTTGTCAGATCTAAATCTGTCTCCCTGAGCAGCCTAGCTCTCACAGCATCATTTATTATGCCACGGACTATGCAGTCTTTTATCAGCTCATTTGTTAGCTGTGTAAACTCAGCCCTTCGCTTTGTTCTTCAGGTCCTTCACATAAGGATCAATTGTTTCATTTTGTCCTTGAACGCAGGTAAAGAATACGTGTCTCAGATACGTAATGTTTTTCCGAGGCTCACAGTATTCTCTGAACAGGTCTTTCAGCCCATCATATCAATCCACATCTTCATCAAAAACCATTGTATTAAAAACATTAATTGCTTCATCTCCAGCAACATGAAGGAACGTCGCACATTTCACCTTCTCACTCTTCTCCGACATGCCCGTCGTGATCAGATATAGCTCAAACTTCTGAATCCATGTTCGCCAGTTTTCTGCCAGATTTCCATCGAAGCTCAGACTATTCGGAGGCTTTAACTGCTCCATCTTTGACTTCCTACACCATGTAATGTCGTTGAATCTTTTATAAAATGGACACGGAGACCAGTATGCCTGTAAACTGTTTAGCCGTTTATTATGTTTTTTCCACCTCTCTTGTTCTGCCCTCTGGGGAACAATGACAGTGGTACCATGCTCTAGCTAGTGGTTGGAGTCAGTTTCGGTTAACTTTTTCGGTAAAAAGTGCTTGCACCCATCATTAACTTTCTTTGTTGACCTGTGACAAAATCGTTTGAGGTGTTTATTTGTATGCACAGCCTAAACAACAGATTAAAAACTATTTTAAAGATTTTACCTGCAGTGCTTAGCCTATGTGAGAGGAACAATGCAATCATTTATGTAAAATCAACACGACACAAAAAAAATAAATAAATAACCTTCTCATGTTTTGTAGCCTATAATACTGCATAGACCTACTAGCAAATGAAACGAAACATGATGTTGAGCCAAGACTGTGTTCTGGACTCTTTAGATTTTGACAATTAAAATAAAGCTGTGTGTGTTTAGATGTGTGGCCTAACTGTCTTAATTCCTCTGTTGCAGCCGAAGAGTTCGTGTCGACGAGAATGGTGCGGACAACTCCCGCTGATTCCATAAGATCCAAAGAGGAATTTGCTTGAAATACTCAACCTACAGCAAAATAAGATTACGGAGATACCCAGGTTTCACTATAAGTCAGAAACAAGGTAAATAATATTAAGGCATTCATTAGTGATTTCAGAATTAAAGTAAATTAAAGAAACAAATTCGTCATCTCGAGAACTAACTGATGAGCTAATCTGTTATGCATGCAATTTTATTGTAAATCATTAATATTGTAGAATTTCACAAGGCCTTTCATCTCTTTTTCATTATATTGTCCCCTTTTATTGAAGTATTTTTACAATTTATTCATTTATAGTTTACAACTTTCCATGTCATTATTTCTTCATTTTTTTTCTGTATACACCTTAAACGTGTCCTTGCATTTGTATCGTTCTGTTTTTCACGCATGAATTAAATAAATAACATGAGGAGAATTACATCACTCTTTCTTTTCTTTTCTTTTTCTAAAGATCTTTTCATAAAGTTCTCCTTTTCGAATGTTTGTCTGGAAAATAAAAACTAACTAGAGACTAACAAGTATCAATTTAAGATTTATTATAAGAATTACCTAAAAAAGAAAAAGAAAAAAAAGAACACTGTTAAAAATTGTCCCGTTAAAAAACAGTAGGTAACTGGCAGCATGGTTACTGGTAAATTAACAGCATCTAGTTGTTGCTCTGTAAATTAACAGTAAAATGCTGGCAGATGCAGTATTTTACAGTATGTTACTGTAAAAATACATGGACTACATTGATATACACAATACTCAAGTGAACTCATTTTGTTCACTGAAACCTCAAACTGACTGCCTCAAACTGGCCAACTGCTGTATGAGTTTATGAAGTAATGTGCCATATATGCTTATAAGCATATTTATAATGATAACTTATTTTAGTTCATGAAGTTTATATTAACTATAACATAGTTTAAATTAACATTATATTACTGGTAAAATACATTTTTACACCATGTTTTTACGTCTCACAACTTTAACCCTTTAAACCCCAGAGCAAATACCTCAGTTTTAATTGAACACTTTCAAGTGTCAAACAAGAAAGTGTTCAAGAAACATGGAGCAAAGCTGAAGTAAACGAATAAATTAAATGACTAATTAAATGATAATTGAGGATTAGCGATGAACAAATAAAGAAATACTGAAGGTAAAAAACAAGAACAGAACATACAAAAAAACTACAACTTCAGTCACAGCTTTGTAATGAAATAGCCTGAAGTACAACAAATTATTAAACAGCTCCACAAACAGCATCACCAGCTACACCTATTACTAAAACGCTTATTTTTGTATAACATCCACTAAAGTTCTTCTTGAGATAAAGGTTAACATTTGAAGTCACCATCATGGAGAATAGAGTTAACCCCGACATTTTTAACATTAATTTGATTTGGCTGTTGCAATTTTGTTTAAAAAGCTGATTTGATATGGCAAACAAGCCAAAAAACTAAATAAGATCTAATGATGTTAATATTGTTTGTAATGAGGCACCTGTTCTAATATAACATACAGTAATATAATTCATTGCTCTTATCCAATGTTAATCTATTGTTAAACGTAACATAACATGCTTGTATGTGGCATTGAATTTTGGACGTTTTTAAGAATATCTTTGACAAAAACACTTTGCTCTATGGTGCAAGTTGCACTAAAAGAGACATCAAGAATCAGCGTATGAACCTCAACAACGGTAACAAAATTTAAGAAACGTTCCCCCTCAGTCGATTACTACGAGTTGATTAACTAGGGAAAAATATAAGCAACACAGGAGCTGAACCCATCACGCACTTTGGGGTGCCGAGTGTAAAGCAGAGAAAAACACTGCCAACATCTCCAAGCTTTAAACATGACAATGCACCCCGGCCCGATTAGGGGCTCACAGCTGCATGCTCGTGTGATGGCTTTCCAGCCTGCGCTGGATGCATCTGTCAAAGACAGATGTCCGAACACTTGTTCCACTTGTGGATTCAGCTCCTGTGGCAGGGAGACATAAACATCTCTGTTCCCTCCCTTAAGGATCGAGACGTTCCCCCTCGAAGGCCAGTTGGACCTTAAAAAAAAAAAATCAGAACAAAGCTAGATTTATAATCTATTGACTTGCCAGCTTTACTTCTAGTGTTTTATAAACTCTGTATTACAGCAACTGGAGAGTCTAAATGTATGAATTCAAGGGTGAAGAGCCCAATTAAACCAGCCCCTCACTCCATTATGGTGACATAATGGACATTATGTGACAAAAAAAATGACATAAAAAAACACACCTACATTTCTGTTGATTTTTAATAAGAATGGTATGGAAGTCAAAGCGGTCAGTAATAAGTGTATCTGCTGTTGTTTGTGGAGTTGTTTAATGATCCTCTGCTGAGATTGTTTCTCTTTGTGATTTGTGATTATTAACATTCATCAGTGTCTGAATTCACTCATTTGTGTTCATTAACTCTGTCAAGTGAACTATATTAGTGAACTAGTGTACATAATAGTGAACAAGGGCACAGAGTGTGATTTCAAACACAGACTTCAAATGTTGACTGAGATTTGTTAATTCACAGTTTACTGCTGTTGATTACTTTCTCGAAAATAAAAATATTACACAGAATGCACTGTTTTTAACAGAATATTACTGTTTTAGTGAACAGTATTTTACTGTAGAATCTGACCGTTTTTAACAGCAATTATTTACAGTGTACCTGTGCAGAATATTTTAACATCAATGATGTAAATAAGTACAATTTGGTGTCACGAAGTGTCAGTTTATTTCATTTAGGCATTAGCATTTTCATTTCTTTATAGCTCTGCATTGCAGTTATATATGTAAAGTTTGACATTTTGCTTTTAAAAATAAAATGTTAAATTTAGATCTAATATTGTGCTTATTAATTCCCAATTAAACAATATTCAACATTAAAGTAAATATATGTGGTATTATTAATCTACTGTTTTATCAAAAAAAGCTAACAATCAACAAAGAGATTAAATAATGTTTAATATCTGTATTGATGGTAAAAACAAACAAAAAAAAGCATCCATAATTCATACATTCCTATGCTTAAGGCACACACTTAATGTAACACATAAGTCAACAATCCAAAGAGGTCATATGATGTTGAAACATTATTTTGTGTATTTTGCTTCTTGTGACAGCCCCACATATTCCCCTAAAACCTTTTTCTGGGGATGGGACACAAGAAGAGAGGATCCAAATGCAGCCCACAGTAGGTTTACTTAAACTAAATAAAACAAAACAACGAACAGAGAAACAAGCTGACAAAGTGAGTGTGACTTAAAAACTACACTATACTACCAACCCTCGTTCCCTAAAGGAGGCAACTGAGACGTTTATGTCGAGTTGATTGACTAGAGGATTCGCTTAGACGCAGCAATCACTCTAATTTGTATAAAACAGGCCAATGGAATGCATATAAAATTGGCGAGTGCAGCTCTCCCAGGTGTAGCCGCTCCACAATTATGAGTATAAAAGCTGCCTTAAGAGGAAGCTCTTCAATCTGTTCTCTGAAGAGCTGACATGCCTAGCATGCAGCTGTGGAGTCAGCTCCTGTGGCATGGGGACATAAATGTCTCCATTCCCTCCTTCAGGGATCAAGGGTTACGAACGTAACCAAGATGTTCCTCCTCAGTCGGTTACTATGAGTTGATTGACTAGGGGAAAATATAAGTGCCACAGGAGCTGAACCCGTCATGCACTTTGGGGTGCCGAGTGTAAAGCAGCCAGAACCAGCGTAGAGCGAGAAAAACACTGCCAACATCTCCAGGCATTAAACATGACAATGCACCCCGGCCCCATTAGGGGCTCACAGCTGCATGCTCATGTCATGGCTTTCCAGCCTGGGCTGGATGCATCTGTCAAAGACAGATGTCCGAACACTTGTTCCACTTGTGGATTCAGCTCCTGTGGCAGGGAGACATAAACGTCTCTGTTCCCTCCTTTAGGGATCGAGACGTTCCCCCTCAGTCAATCACTATGAGTTGATCAACTAGGGCACAGGTGTCAATTCCAGTTCCTTGAGGGCCGCAGCTCTGCACAGTTTAGTTCCAACCCTGCTTCAACACCCTTACCTGTAGGTTTCAAACAAGCCTGAAGGACTCAATTAGTTTGATCAGGTGTGTTTAATTGGGGTTGGAACTAAACTGTGCAGAGCTGCGGCCCTCCAGGAACTGGAATTGACACCTGTGAACTAGGCAAAAATATCCTGAGCGCCACAGGAGCTGAACCCGTCATACACTTCGGGGTGACGAGTGTCAGGCAGCCAGAACCAGCGTAGAGCGAGAAAAACACTGCCAAAAACTCCGGTAGGGGCTTGCCTGCAATGGATGCATCTGTCGCAGACAGACAGACAGATGTCTGAACACTTGTTCTAGGGCACGCTGGGGGCGACATAGCTTCCTGAGGAAGGGTATGTAAGCATGTTGCCATGCTCACCTGCTCCCAGCGTTACGTAAGGGGGCTGGAGGCGTGAGAGGAAAGAGCGCAACCTCCTGGCCATTGGCAAAGTATTGTGTCGAGGCTGCAATCATTCATTCATTCATTTTCTTTTCGGCTTAGTCCAGGGGTGTCCAAACTCGGTCCTGGAGGGCCAGTGTCCTGCTGAGTTTAGCTCCAACTTGCTTCAACACACCTGCCAGGAGGTTTCTAGTATATGTATTAAGAGCTTGATTAGCTGGTTCAGGTGTGTTTGATTAGGGTTGGAGCTAAACTCTCCAGGACACTGGCCCTCCAGGAACAAGTTTGTACACCCCTGGCTTAGTCCCTTTATTAATCTGGGGTCGCCACAGCGGAATGAACCGCCAACTTATCCAGCATATGTTTTACGCAGCGGATGCCCTTCCAGCCGCAACCCATCACTGGGAAACATCCACACACACTCACTCACACACATACACTACGGACAATTTAGCCTACCTAATTCACCTATACCGCATGTCTTTGGACTTGTGGGGGAAACCGGAGCCCCCGGAGGAAACCCACGCAAACACGGGGAGAACATGCAAACTCCACACAGAAACGCCAACTGACCCAGCCGGGGCTCGAACCAGCGACCTTCTTGCTGTGAGGCGATTGTGCTACTTACTGCGCCATCATGCTGCCGAGGCTGCAATCATCATGGAGAATAGTGTTTGCTTTAGTAGGGCTCTTATTATTTATGTGGGCTGCTGTAATTTTTAAGAACTTTGTTTGAAAAATTATCTAGTTTCAACAAACAAGCAAAAAAAAACAAAACAACAACAACAGAATATCTGCCGATTTTGTTTTAAGTGAGGCAGAACCTGCCTTGAAATAATATAGTTCACCAATGTTATTTAATGTTTAATCGATTATTAAAAGTAATGTTATAACATGCTTGCCTGTGCCACAAAATTATGAAGGTCTAAAAAAAAATTGTTCTATGGCTTACTTTATGCTCACAGAGACATCAATAATCAGCGTATTAACCTCAACAATGGTGATAAACATAACAAACAGGATACTAAAGTTGATGCTACATAGTTGATGATCGCCTATGTCATCAAGCTGAGGGCTGCAGCGAGGACTCATTCTTGCATTCGTGGGACTCAGGTGGCGGTGTTAGGTTTAAGATTAGGGTTATGCGTTTCAGACTTCAGAATGGTCGTCAGACCCATCTTCTGCTGGAAGTGAAGGTTCTCTGACCTTGGAAAACATGCAAACCATTCCCATTGTTAAGAAATATACAACAAATATTACACTTTATACAAAGCAAAATATTACTTGTAATAGGTTTAATTTTTATTGCTTAATGTGTAAAAATAATATTAGAATATATCAGAAACATCATTTAAAAAAATATATAATAATAATATAATATATTGATCATGCGCATCTCGCTATCAACAGCAAAAAACATTTTAATGACAGGAACTTACTTTCTTGTATGCTTTTTTCCAACATAAACAACTGGTAACAGCCAGGATAAGAGCCACAATCCCAATCCCCACAAGCACAGCAATTATCAAGCCATCAGAACTTGCTAACAACAGACAAGACAAAAAAATAAATAAAATTAAAAAAAATAAACAATCAAAAGTGAAATGAAACCATTTCAAATGTAAAAAAAAATATATACTTATCACCTTCCTTGTTTCCTGGAGAAGTGTCGTTTTCTGGCAAGGTTGTTTGTGTTGTTTTAAGTCTCACTTCAAACAAACATACACAAATCATTTTAATATGCAAAACTTTTCATGACGCATCTTTTCCACGTGATAAAAGTGGTTAGAGTGTCATTACTATCAAACATCTGCTTTCATGTTCTTATTGCCATTATCTTTGGGTTAACCAATTCGGCAATAAAAAAATGATTTATAGACCATAGCATTTATTGTGTATTGATTTCTAGTGCTTACCTGTATAATTGACAATACGGTAAAACTGTAACAGAACAAAAATGACCTCTCACCGAGTGCATTTAATTATTCAGCACATTATCTTTAAATGTGTAAATACACAACAACAGATATTGCACCTACCTTAATGATATCACAGTCAAGTTGCCATTGAAGGTTTACACATGTTGTAACAGTCAGGTTCTCAGGATTCACACTCACAACAAATCCTAAATTCTCCCCTTGAATGGTCGAGTCAACAAAAAATGTTCCATTCTATGCACAAAAGAAAAACAAAAAACAAAACAAAAAAAACATCTTCATTATTTCTGTAAAAATGTAAAGCTAAAACTAAAAGGTGTGAACCAGAAAAAAACCCCACCAGAAAATACCAGCCATGTTCACAATCCCTCAAGTTTCCCTCAGGAATCATGTCTTGAGGCACCTGATACATAAAGCCATTGGAAGTAGCGAATTCTTCACAATGGAACATCACCTGCAATGTGGAATGAGCTGAAAAACACAAGAAACTGCCTTAGCTGTAATAAATTCATGGTATCCCTGGGCTTATAGTTTTATAAACAACTCTTCCACATACAGTACATATCAAGGTTTCACAAATTACACAAAGCAAGTAAAACAGTTTATTTCAAGATTTATTAGCTTAAAAGTCTATGTACTTGTTACAGAAAACATTTTATAAGTCATACAAAAATTGATAATCGTTTCATTTCTTTTTTGCAATAATATTTGAGACAATAGTAGAGCTTTCCAAGAGGGTCTACAAACAATTATGAAGGAATTAATAACTAGAATTTCTAGCACAAATCAAGACATCAAAAATCATGATCTGAACCTCCACCATGGTTGCTAAAAAAAAGCTGCATATTTATTCACGCTGCAACGCAGGTTGGGTGCCAGCATAGTACAAAACTCCCAGCATCCATTGCGCCATGAATAAATTATGCAGCTTAAAGTTCTTAAAATGTCTTTCTTTGCCTTTATTTTATGTTGTTCTTGGGGTGTCATATTTCGGCAGATTGTTTTGTATTATTCTGGGTTGTTTTCTTTATTGTCACCATGGTTGAGATTCAATGTTCGATGAAAAATACACACTGGAGTAAATTTTAAGTGGATATGTACTGTAAATTGAATTTACGAATGTAAAATGCTACAATAGTAGGTTGCTCGCAACTACAGCTGCTGGTATTATTCCGTAAAATCATGGAAAAAAACAGCAAAATACCGTAAAACCTTTTTTTTTGTCACCATTATGCAGGATAGTAGCAACTGTGTTCAAGTCCAAGATGAACTAGGAAAATCTGATGTTATGCTTCATCGTCTTTTATTTAAATATAACTGTGTTTAAATATAACTCTGTTTGATAACTGCAATCACACATAAACACAATGCATTTAATGACGTTTTTGTGAACTGATCATTGTATCAGTTAATGAAATCTGGCTATTTTCCGTAAATTTAAACAGTTCTATAAAATTCTGGCAACCACAGCAGCCGGTGTTTTCCCGTAAATTTAACGGATTGTTTTTAACAGTGTAGATCACACTAAAAAGCGCTTCGATCTTTCCCTCTTCCTGTCCTCACCGTTACTTTCGAAAATATAGGCTACTTTAATCACATTACTAACAATCACAGTGTGAGTTCATAACAAAACAATATATATATATATATATATATATATAAAAAAAAAACAATATAGCATGCTGTCCACAAAACCTCCAGTGCAATCTCTTATCTCAGGGTTCAAGCATGGCAATGGCAATAGAACAGCGTACAGGCTACTGTAACCTGGAGATACTCGTGTTCATGCCTATACAGTCAAAATGTGCAATAAGCGAGTAAGTAAATAACTCATAGCTATAGTATTACGAAACTTACCGTACACAGAGGATCGCAAAGAACGTGTTTCCCACAGGATGATGAATATCAGGATGAAATCTACGTTGTATCCCATTGTATGACTCATCAGATCCATAGACGTGGAACGTCTCACGAGGACAGGTTATACCTACAGTAAGTGCCACTGATTACCCTACTGACTACTAATGACGATTTCACCAAATGTTGTACTGCCATCAAGTGGTCTTTTATGATACCCAAAAAAAATAATTCTGGCATTGTTTGTTTACTCATGCTCTGGTTGCTCCAGTCCTGTATTTATTTTATTTTAATTATTTATGTATGTATTCGTTTATTTTTTGTTTTGCTAAACACAAAGGAATATGTTTGGAAGAATGTTAATGCCAACCAGACCCTTGACTGAATGGTTCCGGAAGTCTGTTTGGTACTGACATTCTTCTAAATAACTTCCTTTGTGTTCAGCAGAACAAAGAAATGTATACATGACAGAATTTTCATTTTTGGGTGAACTAACCCTTTTAATGATTTTTAGTGAGAATACAGAATCTGAATTTGGTTAACAACAAAAACCTGATATTTGTGGAGAGTAAAAAAACAACCCTAACAGTGTTTCTGGAATATAGGATGGCATACTGGTGCTTGAATGGCTGGATATTTTTAATACAGGTTTATGCTATGCTGTTTATGTATTCTGACCATCTTGCCTCTTACAAGACTGCAATACAAAGAGCAAAATCAACTTACTACTCGAGTCCTATTAACACTGGACACTCGAACTAGGACCCTGTTTTGTTGGTAAACTGTGTCTCACATGACTCTCTTTCACTTGACCCTACTCAGTGTGTACCTTACTCCAACTTTCTCTGTGCTAATGTAACAGGTATTAAATTAATTTATGTTTTCATTATAAATTCACGCAAAATCTTTGTTTTGTTGGTAATTAATATGTGGGAAACGAAAGAGAAAATGTTGAAGCGTCAGCGCGATGACTTCACTGACGTGCGTCGCGGCAGTTACGTCAGTGACTTACCGCGCGCATTGCTTCAGTTTGTCGGAGGACTGAGCAGAGTGAGGTAGACGATTTTTTCTGTCCGATGGGAAAAGGTGTGCAAAGTAGAAAGATTTGTAATTCAGCAGTAGCAGGCGTAAGAGGAATTATAAGAGAAGGATCATAACTGCATGTTCTCTGTTTGTGCAGCACTTGAATAAATTAGACAGCTGAACCTGCAGACAGACTCGTTCTTTCTTTACACAACACAACACAACACAACGCAGAGGGGTAGTCGAGCCGTTCCGAACGGAACCGGCTACACTAAGATTGACCAAATTCATCAAGGATTGCTTACCTCTGTTTTATCTTCTTATGATAATCATTATGACCATATTCCCATTAATTGGTCAGTAAAAACAAGTAATTTTGAACTGCCCACGGTTGATTTTATTACTAAGCAGATCATGAAGTCTAAGACTTCCACCTGTTCACCTGATCCCCCACCGACTATTCAAGTTAAGTCCTGTATTAATTCACTCTCTTCCTTCATAACATCTATTGTCTGTTCTTCACTATTATTTTATCTTTAAAAATAGCTTCTATTACTCCTATACTTAAAAAGACTGGTGCTGATCCCACTGATCTAAACAATTTTAGGTCAATTGCCAACCCTCCCTTTGTTTCCAAAATATTGGAAAGAACAGTAGCAGCTCAACTTCAATCACATCTGCATACTAACAACATCTATAAGCACTTTCAGTCTGGATTCCGCCCCAAACATAGAACAGAAACAGGCCTCACTGCTTTCGATACCATTAATCATTCAATATTATTGGATCGACTGATCTGTATTGGGCCCTCTTTCTTTTATTATTTACATTTTACCTTTAGGTCATATATGTTGTTCTTATGGCATAAATTTGATAGATGATACGCATCATCTATCATACGCATCGCTAAATGTCTGCGAGATATTAATATGTGGATGACTGGTACATTTTTTTAATTAAAATGCCTGTAAAACTGATTCCAATAGAAAACGACACTCAAAAAATGATGTTTGCTGCTTGTTCAAACTAATTTAAAATGAGCTGAAACAACACAATTCTCAAGGTTTTTGGGAGGCAACTTGTTTTATGTTCAATCCACTTAAATTTGTAAAAACTAATAAGTTAACTCAATTTCTTCATGTTGTTTCAACACAAATCGATTGTGCGGAATCCAGCATTTTTTACAGTGTAATGAATAAACTATACAGATCTTCAGTAAATAATTAGACATTTAGCTCCATCTACTGGACAGTGAATGAAAGCGTCTGTTCTATAGATGCTAAATATCCAACATTCTAAAAGGTATAATTAATAATCTGATGGGTGTTTGAACTTTACAGACACATTCTGGAGACACAAAAGACTTATTTTAAATCTTGAAAAGGGGTAAAATAGGTGCCCTTTAAAATAAAGACTGAGAAATATATATTTTTGCACATAACATTAATAGAATGCAACATGTACTATTTTTATGACCAACAGGCCAAAATGAAGCCAATACCTTTAAAAAGTCACAATTTAAATTGAATATGAATTTTAAATAAAATTTCATGACGCTCGTTTATTTATTCATTCAGTAACAACTGAGTATTTGAAAACACGTCCAGTTAGGTCTTGTCTAAATCTGAAAGAGTCCTTAAATATAATGTCATGCAATAATAATAATAATAATCATCAAAATATAATATAATATCAAAAAATAATAATCATGCAATTAAATTCCTTGGATAGACTAGCGCAGGCCTAAAATGGCACACTTCTGTATAAATACATATTCCTGCAGACCATATCATTGTGATTTACTGTTAAAACAACAAGGAAAAACATGGTTTTAACAGTATGCATCTGTAGAAAATACAGTGATTTACTTTTTAGTGTTTCTTTGTACTTTACTGTTGTTTTAAGAGTTTTTACTGTAAAATAATGTAATCTTAGCAAAACAATAATGTAAAAAGTACCAAGTATTTCTGTATTCATCCATTCATTTATTTTCTTTTCGGCTTAGTCTCTTTATTAATGAACCACAGCGGAATGAACCACCAACTTATCCAGCATATGTTTTACGAAGTAGATGCCCTTCCAGCTGCAACCCATCACTGGGAAATTCTGTATTTACATTACCAGTATTTAACTGTTAATTTAACTGTAATTTCATGTTTTCTAATTTACAGCTTTTTTTCCTTCTGTCTTTGACATTCTTTTATTCTTACTGTACACTCAAATAAAAAAACAAAACAATCTTATTGTGGTGCATAATTTGACAGGGGTGCATTTTGTTTTGCACAACATCGTTCATTCAACATGGTGCATCCACAGTGACAGCCATGTTATTGTTGTCCCGATATCTGAAGTTGTTGATGTATAAAATATGCCATTTCAGCTTCATCTGTCAAAATTGATTCCTGCTTGTCTGAAGGCTGTTTTATGTAGTGTGACATCCTCTATTTGTCAAATTTGAACAAAGTTGTCATTATTTATATTATTTATATATATATATATATATATATATATATATTTGTGGCTTGTTCAACACTACTTATTCAAAATGAGCTGAATCAAGACAATTCTTTCGAGAAAACTTAAGTGTTTAATGTTCAATCCACTTAAATTTGTAAAAATAATTATGTTAAGTAGTTGTATCATAT
>CAIGQW010053747.1:6467471-6492764 GCA_903798125.1 Danio choprae
AGCCATAAATCATCATTTTGACACACTGTATATGATACAACTACTATGTTAACTTCATTGATTTGTGTTTGGACAACAAGAAGGAATTGTGAGGAACCCAGCATCTTTTCTTACAGTGTACTGTACAGTTAAACAATAATTTTCCTTACAAAACATCCCACATAACCATCTTGGGATTTTTCTGTTCATTGTCTCAGCGGGGTGTTTTCACACCTCTAGTTTAAAAAAAGTCAGGAAAGGACTTGTGGGGGAAACCGGAGCACCCGGAGGAAACCCACGCCAACACAGGGAGAACATGCAAACTCCACACAGAAACGCCAACTGACCCAGCCGAGGCTCAAACCAGCGACCTTCTTGCTGTGAGGCGAACGTGCTACCCACTGCGCCACTGTGAGGCCCCCTTTAAGGTTTTTTCACTAGTATTTATGAAGATCCTTCGGAACAATTACTATTGTAAATATGAAATATGATTTAGCACATTTAACAGAAAAAAGTACATTCAGTCAAGAAAAGGGTAACACTTTACTATAAGGTGGTATTAGTGTTAATGTATTTTACATTAACAAACAATTAGCAATACATTTATTACAGCACTCCCCTTAGTTAACATTATTAATAAAAATAAATAAAAATGTTCATTGTTAGTTCATTTTGGTAAATACATTAACTAACATACCAGAGCCTTATTTCTAAAGTGTTACCCAGGAAAGCATAAACCCCAGTTATTACCTATAAATTAAAAAAGGAATAGTTCAACCAAATATTTACAAATATTTCTAAACCTTTCCCTCCTGTTGTTAACAGGTAGACAATGGCTTCTACAGCAGGAAACGATATGGAACTCAATAGCAACAAGTTTCCAACATTCTTCAAAGTATATTCTTTTGAATAAAAAAAGAAGAAATAAAACTCACATAACTCACTTGTAACTCACATTTTCAATAGTACAGTCAAAATAAAACAAAATGGTAACGCTTTTAGTTTTGAAAAAATAACTTTTTCTGAGTGAATATATATACAATTTTACAATCTGAATGCATACATTTTCATACAGTGTAAAAATGACTGTGGAAGAGACCAAAACACTTTTACAGGTCAAATTACACACAAATTTAAACAGAATAACAGTCAAGTCAAAATAACTAATGTTAAATGAAAGATCATGTTCCACCGAACATGAAACATTTATCAGACAGACTTAAAGAGATTAAACCTGTTTAAGTTTCCTTTTACTGTTGAATATAGGAAAACAGCAGTCATTGACATCCATTGTGTTGTTCCTACTCTGGATGCCAATAGCTGTTGGTTTGTATGTGAGTAAACTGTAAGGAAATTTTCATTTTTGTGTGAACTATCCCTTAACTTCAAATCAATAACAATTATGATAACAGTATTTGCATCACACCGAACCATGGTACTATTCTGTTAATTATAAGCGCACACTGCAGTTTTTAAGTCTACGACTTGAAATGCTCAAGATCTTTACAGTGATCTTGATTCAGACTGGCTGTCAAAGTTTTTATCATTTATCAGATGAACAAAAAATGTGTCATTTTTAAACTGGTAATTAAAAACCAGTCATCTAAGATATCATATTTGGTGTTAACAGGCATTTATTCAAA
The DNA here is from genome assembly GCA_903798125.1 of Danio choprae. Lineage (NCBI taxonomy): Eukaryota > Metazoa > Chordata > Actinopteri > Cypriniformes > Danionidae > Danio > Danio choprae. The sequence continues at coordinate 6,469,094 of CAIGQW010053747.1, forward strand.
GCTATTTATTAAAAAAGTGCTTTAGCTTCACATGGAAGACGTCATGGTCATGGTCAACAAATGGCAGGTTGTCTATAGAAATATTTTTTAAAAAGTTGTCTATAGAAAGCTTGCTTTAAAAATCCTTACTTGCAAATGGTTTTGACAGAAGTCAGAAAAAAAATCTGTAACAAAGACCGAACGTAGGATATGACACTCCACATTGGGTTTTCAACTTAATAATGTTGTTTTATATCTCATGAAAACACTGCGGGGCTTCATTTGTTTATTCATTTCTGTTTATCGTCAATGGCACACCATCAGCTCCTGGAGACAGGAAATAATCAATGTTATGCAGATGAATGGCCTCCTGCTTCTCTTGCTGAACAGGAAGGATGTGTTGCTGGTTGTGTTTGGGAGGAGACATAAGTGACTTCCCCTCTTCTGGAAGCTGTTCAGAGGCAGCAGGAGCAGGAAGAGGCCGAGAGGAATGAAGGAGGGAAGTAAACGGCAAAGTCTGTTTTCCTATTCTAGTCATCAAATGAGTCTTGTTCCTAATAAGACAAAAACAGAACAAAAAGTAAGAAATCTGAATAGAGAAACACTAGGTATATGTGTATGTTGTTCATTCATTCATTCATTTTAATTTCGGCTTAGTCCCTTTATTAATCTGGGGTCGCCACAGCGGAATGAACCGCCAACTAATCCAGCATATGTTTTACGCAGCGGATGCCCTTCCAGCTGCAACCCATATCTGGGAAACATCCATACACACCCATTCACACTCATTCACTACGGACAATTTAGTCTACCCAATTCACCTGTACCACATGTCTTTGGACTTGTGGGGGGAACCGGAGCACCCGGAGGAAACACAGGGAGAACATGCAAACTCCACACAGAAACGCCAACTGACCCAGCCGAGGCTCGAACCAGCGACCTTCTTGCTGTGAGGCAAACGTGCTTCCCACTGTGCCACTGTGAGGCCCATGTGTATGTTGTGTTTTTATTATTAAATAAAGGTCAAGGAAAACCAAGATGTGCATATAAGAATATAATAAACATTCATTCATTCATTCATTTTCTTTTCAGTTTAGCCCCTTTATTAATCTGGGGTCGCCACAGCGGAATGAACCGCCAACTTATCCAGCATATGTTTTACGCAGCGGATGCCCTTCCAGCCGCAACCCAGCACTGGGAAACATATAATAAACATATGTGCTCAATTGAGTTTTTACTCCAAAAAAAAAATATGCACAAAAAAACTATGATTAAAATGCATTAACTGAATACAGGCAACATGGTGGCTCAGTGGTTAGCACTGTCGCCTCACAGCAAGAAGGTCGCTGGTTCAAGTCCCAGCTGGGTTAGTTGGCTTTTCTGTGTGGAGTTTGCATGTTCTCCCTGTCTTCGCATGGGTTTCCTCCAGGTGCTCTGGTTTCCCCCACAGTCCAAAGACATGCGGTATAGGTGAATTGAATAAACTAAATTAGCCGTAGTGTATGTGTGTGAATGAGTGTGTATGGATGTTTCCCAGTACTGGGTTGCAGCTGGAAGGGCATCCGCTGCATAAAACATATGCTGGATAAGTTGGCAGTTCATTCCGCTGTGGCCTGATGAATAAAGGGACTAAGCTGAAGGAAAATGAATGAATGAATAACTGAATACATTTCTTGATTTCCATCAAACAATTAATGTGATTTTGCCTCCATAGAAGATGTGCCTGGATAACTCGCCTAACTAACCAATATAATCTCACATCATCTTAAAAGCTGTTTTAATAGTTTTGCAAACACTTGAACGAAAGTCCATATTTGGGGAGATTGTGAGATCAGATGGGCTGAAAATAATTATTTCAGTTTTCCTCATTAAAAATGTCAAAATAAATGAATGACAGCCAGTCCTTCATCTTTGGAAGTAAAGATAGCTAAAATATTTTTGGAACATTTCCTAACATCACTTTAAAAAGGCTAAATGGATATTAAAGACATGGCAAATATATATATAAAATAGTTTTACCTGAGAAAATAGATAGTGAGCATGGTGATTACAAAAAAACACAGGCCAAAAGCGCAAGACACATACAGCCAGCCTGTAGCATATTCGATATCAGCATGTCCAGCTACTACCACTACACCTGAAAAGGAGAAAGAGAGAATGAGGACAGAGGTCAAATATCACAGGAGGCTGAAACATTTGGAAATTACTGCACATTGTTTAACTCAATGTTATGTTGACCATTTCCTGTTTGGAATTTCCAGGTACCACATTAATTTCCTGTCTGGATTTATTATATAATAAGCAGATAAGTGAGTAACACTACCTGAAGGAGAACAATGAGATATGGTATGCGTGTTTGCTTTCTCAAGCTCACCTACACCAGGCTCTTCTCCAGATCCTCCTGAACCTTCATAAAAGACCTTATATGGTTCCTGAGTGGCAATGGTAGAAAAGATAATCATAATATGTAAATGTCTGTAATAAGTGCATTACAGTGCATGATACTATGTTGAATGAACTCACAAAGGTAATGTTCTCAGTGGCAGTAGTCGTCTCAGGAGCTACAAAGAAATGGGGGGAAAATAAATGGTTGTTGCTACCATAACATGTTGTTTTGTTCCTACTACAGCAAAACTGTATAGTATTTACAAAAAAGCTAATTACAATAAGACCAAATGATAAATAAAGTCATCTTACACAGAAGATATTACAGCCCCCTATACACTGAAACAATTTTATGTTGATCTTGATCTCCGCCATTTGTCAAAGATGTAAAATGTCTACCGGTACTTTTCTTCACATGCTGAGGTTGTCCAAATTGAGAAGTGTTTTTTGAGTAACAGCAATAAACTCTGAAATATCAAAGAATCATATTGACTCAGATACTAAAGCCTGCATTCTACAGGTGAAGATAGCTCAGTTCACATGACTCCCAGAAAGTAAACACATGATTAAAGAACTGCTGTCCTATAGTACTCCTGGAAAAACAAATTGTATTTTGGGGCCACTTTCTTGCCATCTTACCACTGTGATAGACCCTGAGTGACACTGCAATTTTTAAATTAACTGTCTATTTGTGGCTGGTTGGTAACTTACTCAGACTTTATTGAATAAACTGCCAATGATTTGAATAAACATAAATTGTACAAATCCAAATAAAAAAAAGTTGGGACAATTTATGAATAAGAATGCCTGCTGTGCATCGCAGCAATACCTTTTTTCGGTTCAGTAGCCTCACGTGCAGACTGAATAAGACGTTTTGCTGTCATCCTCAGACTTCGTTCGAGGGAGAGTGAGAGAAAGCTGCCGTCTTCTGAGAGGCTGATTTCTCCCAGTTCCAGTGCGAGGGACATCTGGGCTTCTCCCGTCCCTGGGTCGTGCGTGCTAGCACGGGCAATCTTACCCGTGTGGTGCCCCTTTCTGGCGTGGTTGGCCTCGACTCCCATCCAAAGCGTGTAGGTTATCTGTGTCCCTCAGAGCCAGAGCCTACACTGCTGCGGGCCAGGCTGCTTCCGTTTCGCTTGTTATGGCTGGTGCAGGCATTGGAACAGCGGCACGAGGAAGGTTCCGACCCATGCACTACGCACTGCACCAGGTCACCAGGTCAAAACACTAGGTCGGCTGCGAGTGCCCTGGGAGGGACGATGGCCAAACTAGTGGTCCAGGAATGCCACCTCTAACTAAACCTGGCAGATATGCATGACTATGACAAAATTTGCTTTCTTAACACACCCATATTGCTCTGTTTGGCGAGACCAGCGGTGAGTTCACCCAGGAATTCACCACAGTGAAAAGCAGTCAAGCGCAATCGGAGGGCTTAAGAAACCGCTCTCCCCGCTTAACCATCCACTTTGGCTGCTCCTCACCTAGGGCGCTCGTTTGTGGCTCCAAAATCTGCTCCGTCGCCCTGTCCGTTAAACAGTTAAGCGGCAGCGTTGAGCACCCCACAGACGATCACTGCCCCCCACCTCAGAGGCCGCTAAGTCCACTATGGACCGCGAAGCGTCCATGAGCTGGACCACTCAGAAAAAAGGAGGTGTGCTCTTTCCCCGGACAGGTTCCTTTCTCTCGCACTCCAAGCTGCATTGCGGACTCTTGGGAAGAAGTTAAGATTAAACCTCTTATCTCCTGGGGTGAGCTCTCCCATCCCGTGCTGCCCCACCGCTGGTGCGTCAGTGATGGCGCCGATGATGTCACTAACGCGGGCTCTGCCAGCCTGGTTAGCGCTGCCCAGCCCTTCGTGATGGCTCATTCGTGCAATCAGACTTGGCTATGCGATTTTAGTTCGCTAACGGTCCCCCAAGTTTATGGGCGTGTCACGGGCAATCAAGCCGGTCCCTCCAGCCGAGATGAGGAATGGGCTTTTTAGTGTGTACTTCATCGTACCCTAAAAGAGCGGTGGGTTTTGACCAATTCTAGCTCTGCACGTTTTAACCCGCTGCCTTACGAGCAGCAGCTCAGAATGCTCATGCAGAAGCACATCCCCCGGTGCGTCAGTCCTCAGGATTAGTCTGCAGCAATAGACCTGAAGGACACGTATGTTCATGATTTCATTCTCCCATGCCACCGGCAGTCATTGCGGTTTGCGTGCAAGGGTCGAGCATGATAGTATAAGGTCCTCCCTTTCGGGCTCTCTCTGTCTCCGCAGGTTTTCACCAAGCTCGCGGAGGATTCCCTAAGGCCCCTTCGGCTTGCGGGCATCTGCATACGCAATTATCTGGATGACTGGCTTATAGCTCACTCGCGGGATCAACTGGTTATGCACAAGGACTGGGTGCTCCGGCACCTCGACCTGTTGGGGTTTTGGGTCAACCGAAAAAACAACAGGCTAGCCCCTGTGTAGAGCTTCTCTTTTTTTGGGTTGAAGCTAGACTCAATCACCATGACGACGCGCCTTCCCGAGAGCGCGCCAAGCCGATGCTGACCTGTCTGAGAGAGTAAACAGAAAAACTGTGGTCCCACTGATATTATTACAGAGGTTCCTGGGGCATATGGCATCTGCAGCCTCTGTCATGCCGCTCGGGTTGCTCCATATGAGACCGCTTCAGCATTGGCTTCTCGATCCGGGCACGCACCGCGGGCACGCACCAGATGACTGTCTCTCCGCTGTGTTATCGCGCCCTCAGCCTCTGGATGGACCCTGCGTTTCTACAGCCCTATGTGCCTCTAGAACAAGTGTCCAGGCATGTCGTTGTTTCGACGGAAACACATCCTGGTCAGGATGCACAGCACGGTGACGGTGGCGTATATTAACCTTACGGCGGTATCCGCTCTTGCCGCATGTCTCAGCTCGCTCACTGTCTGCTCCTCAGGAGTCATACGCAGCGGAAATTGCTGTGTGCCATTCTTATCGTCGGTGAACTCAACCGTGCAGCCGATGCACTCTCACGGCAGTTCCATGCCTGGGAGAATGGAGGCTCCACCCCCGGCTATCCAGCTGTTATGGGTGCTGTTGGAATGCGCTGGCTAACACAGCTGGCCCCGGGGTATAAATGCGCGTTTTCTCTAGTGAGCCTACTCGCACAGATACTGTGTAACGTCAGGGAGGATGAGGAACAGGTCTGTATATTGTGCCTCTCTGGCTCAACCGGACCTGTATTTCAGCTCTCCCCTCGTGATGGCCCCTCCCTGGCATGTCCCCTTGAAGAAGTACCTTCTTCTCTGGGACAGGCGCCATCTGGCACCTGCGCCCAGATCTCTGGAACCTCCGTGTGGTCTATAGATGGAGCACGGAGAACTTAGGTGACCTACCAGTTTGGTGGTTAACACTGTCACTCAGGCTAGAGCACCCTCAACGAGGCATGCCTACGTTCTGAAGTGGAGTCTATTCACTGCGTGGTGTACTTCTCTCCGAGAAGGACCCCGGACATACCAGATCAGTGTGATGCTATCCTTCTTCAGCTGGCTGGAGCTAAGGCTGTCCCCTCCGCACTGAGGGGTTGGCGTTACGATCATCCCCGATCTGAGGACGCGGGGATGGTGGCGTGCTGGGAAAGCATCGCCTAATCACCAGTTCCCAGAGGCGCGAGACACTGGATAGTTAATTTAATTATGTCCCCGTCTCATACCCACTTGGAGATTTCTCTTAGGAGAGGTCTGCTCGATCCACTCGACTCAGTATCTTTAAGATTTCTGTCCAGGTAGACAGCTCTGCTGGTCGCGTTGGCATCAGTCAAAAGGGTCTGGTATCTGAAGGCATTTTTGGTCAGCGAAGTGTGCCAGCAATTCGGGCTGGCCCACTCTCACATTTTCCTGAGACCCCGACCCACCTAGGTGCCCGAAGTTTCTACAGCTCTTCTTTTAGACTACGTAGTAAACCTGCTAGCGCTGCCCACGGAGGAGGCAGACCCAGCCTCTTTTCTTGCTGTGTTCCGTTTGCGCTCTGCGCTATGTGACCGCATTAGAGCTTACGACTCTAAGCAGCTCCTTTTCTGCTATGATCGGCAGACGGGAAGTGCCTTATCCATTCTGAGGTTGGCCCACTGGATAGTGGATGCCATCTCCCTCGCTTTCTGTGCCAGGGTGAGCTGTGTCCCCCGGGAGTGAGAGCGCATTCGATTAGATATCGCCTTCTCTTGGGAGTAAGCATGTGGCGCCTCTCTAATAGACATCTGTAGAGCTGCGGGCTGGGCGACACCTAATACATTCGTAAAGGTCTATAATCTTTGAGTGGAGCTGATTTTCCTCATGTGTGCTGGGTAACGCCAGTGATTGAGGAAATTCGGTACGATGTTGAAACACGCTTGCTGTGCCTTTCTCTCTACACAGAGATACGTATGCTTTTTTCACTCTGTTCAGTTGAGTTCCCCATCTGGCGAACCCTACAGAGTTCCTCCTAGGCCCCTAGCATCTGACTCAGCAGAGAAGTCAGGTGCCTTGCCCATTACGTTGTTGGCATGCCCACTTGGTCAGGGTATAGGTGCCTGCTATGCGCGATCCCCACTGGCGATCCCATATGATTTACTTAGCCGAACTTACTAACACGAACTAGAACCGCGTTTTTTTTTTTTTTTAAAGGAGAGGAGTGGCAATCCGGATTTCACCATTTCCAGATGCTAAATGCTCTCGGGTAAAAAATGTTCCTTACAAACATATTTTTGTCACGTGTTAGCAGACCACTGTACTCCACAAATGTGGGTGCCCTCATCCCGGGAAAATGAAAACAAAACTTTCATTGCGGCACATTTATAAACGCAACACTGACGACACATATCTCCAAATAATTCTTCTTCTTCCACTTCTTCCACACACAACTTGGCATCTCTCTGCCCTCTGAACACTGTACAGGTAAAAACAGTCTTCGAAGCTATCATGCATATTAATGAAGTTGCGCCTCATTCACAATAGAGTGCACTGATTGTTTCGAACAAAGTCTTTCTCATGAATTAATGATGAAAACTCAAAGACGTCACGTTGTACCGGCCGGTACAGACAGCCAATCTCCACCCTGGATTTTACACAAGGATCTCATCGCCGTAATGCAGCTTCACATTTTCTTTTCAAACCGAAAGAACAAACTTGCTCGAAATAACGCAAAAACAACAACTTTTCACTTTTTTGTGAAATATATGTGTCCTAATAGTGTTTTTAACAATGTGGGACACATAAATGACTGTCAACATCGCAAAAAAAGTTTTTTGGTGTTTCGTGACCCTTTAACCAACTTACCTGATTACTAACCCTAAACTGCTCCTGTCCCAACTTTTTTTTTGCAGGTCTGAATGACAGGAAAGGATGTATATTTACAAATAAAAAGTTTACCAGACAAAACATGTTCATATTTTCTGCAATGCAATACAAGTCAAAGGAAATTTGGAAATAATTACTTTTTTAAATGCATTTTCCATACTGTCCCAACTTTTTCTGATTTGTAGTAGTACATAACAGGTGACCAAGCAAAGAGAGACTCAGGCTGACACTTTTTTTAGAAAATGGGACACACAAAATCCAGGCAGATGCCAAAAGTGGGTCAAAGGAGCAAGGCAAAATAGGTTCAGTGACCTGCATGGAACAGAAGCTTTTCCACGCTTCCTATATGGCGATGTGAGAACTGAACTGCGCTGCATCATGCTCAGACAAAATGATCCACCATGTAAACAGACACCCATGTGCAGCAATTTCATCACTTGCTACGTCCAAAGTGAAAGGTCCTAAATAATGTGTCCATGTTTTTTGGTAGGGACAGAATTTGGCATAAAAATTGAGGAAAAGATTTCAATAACTCTGGTCACTGGTGATGGTATAATTGCGTGAGGGATCTTTTCTTGGTACACTTCGAAACCCTTGGAACACTGAGCCGACTGTACCTGAGTATTGTTCAGCCACATGACCACAGTAAACCCATCTTGTTATGGCCAGAAAACATGCAACGTCCCAATGCTCAAATCATCTCAAACTGGTTTCTTAAACATGAAAGTGAGTTCATTAAGCTCTGGGATGGGCAGTATTTATGATACATGTATTTCAAATACGTATTTTAAATACAAAATAGTATTTTGTAATTTGTATTTGATAGGGTTTATGAAAATGGGTTTATATAAAAGCACCTAAAGATGGTGTACTGATGTTCACTAAGCGGGGAAAATTCCAGTTAAAGAAGAACTGAAAACCTCTTGGCAGAATGAGTAAACTGCACAAATAATAGTAGTTTTAGATGGATTGCTCATGTAGATGCCAAGAAAATAAGACAAACAACATACAAATAAGTCTTACAGTTGCGATTCCTACAATACTTCATTGGCTGTTTCAAATGCCATTAGCTGATCTGCAGGTGCTCTTTATAGTTAACAAAGAGGAAAGATGTTAAAGTGGCACTATACAGTATATGAGACACAAATATTTAATAATACTCCGGTCTATACAGTCTGGTCAAAAACTTCAGACTCCTGTTACACAGCAGCAAGATGTACATGAAGAGTTTATTTGCAAAAACAGATAGCTCCATTTTTTAGAGATAAGATTACTAAAACTGGAGATGTTGGTAGCTTTCAGAAAAAGAATGAAAGATTTCAATTGCAAAAAAATTGATTTATTAAAAAATGGAAATTATTTGAACAAAAAAAAAGAGGGCGGTATGGTGGCTCAGTGGTTAGCATTGTCACCTCACAGCAAGAAGGTCACTGGTTCGAATCCCGGCTGGGCAGTTAGCATTTCTATGTGGAGTTTGCATGTTCTCCCTCTGTTTGTTATGGGTTTCCTCTGGGTGCTCCGGCTTCGCCCACAATCCAAAGACATGGGCTATAAGTGAATTGAATAAACTAAATTGGCCATAGTGTGAGTGTGTGTGTGTGTGAATGAGTGTGTATGGGTGTTTCCCAGTACTAGAATGCGGCTGAAAGGGCATTCGCTGTGTAAAAACATATGCTGGAATAGTTCATTCTGCTGTGGCGACCCCTCATAAATAAGGTACTAAGCCAAAGAAAAATGAATAAAAATTCAAATGACCTCTTCATATATCACCATTTTAAAATATGAGACTGTTAAAAGATGGTGGCAATTTTACTCACCACGCAATGGATGAAAACACAATGAAGAGATCTAGTACTATGTTCCAACTCATTATTTGCATTAGATGGTTTTTACAAAGATTTTTTTTTAGTTCACTCAGAGATCATCTTCAAGACAGGACTTTATGTATTAAATTTGTATAAAATGTATACTAAAGTTAAAGTGAACAAAAGTTTATGAATACGTATTCATGTAAATTAGAGGTGAATGAGGTGGCAGAGAAGCAAACTTAAACTTGTTCTGAGAATGATGCTGTCAATCATTGTTCACTTTACTAAGTCAGTTTAATGGTAAGAGGATTGATCGAATATGCCTGTCGATAGAAGGTTTGTGAAGAAATGTCATGCTCCCTTGTAAAAGTATTTTGCTGTATTTTCAAAATACAAAGTACAGTATTTTATTTTGATACATTTGTGGCTGCTGTATTTTGTAGTTTATTTTGTTACACATAAAAGTGAGGTATTTTATATTTTATTTTAAAATACATTTCAATGTATTTTTGCCCCTCCCTGATTAAGCTCAAATGGCCTCCTTAACCACCAAACCTTAACCCAACAGAGCACCTCTGAGGTGTGCTTGAACAGCAGTTATCCATCATGCAAATGTGTGATACTATCAAGTCAAAATGGATCACATCCATATTTGAGCAATGTTTTTAGCACATTGTGAAATCTGTGCCATGAAAAATTAAGGCAGTTATGAAGACAAAAGGGGTCTAATCCAGTACTAGCAATGTGTTCCAATTAAAGTGGTTGATGACTCTAGAGACAGACAGACAGACAGACAGACAGACATTTTGTTACCTGACCAAGTGACTGCAAAGACAGGTTCTGTCCAGTCACTCCAGGTGCCATCAAACTCATCTTTGGCCTTAAGCTGCACTTCATACACAGTGTCTGGTAGAGCATCATAAATCATCCAGGACAGTAGTCTCTCCATCTTGTCATGTATCATTACTGACTGGTACTAAAAACACATACAAACATGCATAAATCAGGGAGGACCAATCCCATTTCTACCCCTTAGCCTGTCCACGTCCTGTAAAACGGAAAGGTAGGGGTGTCTCTGTTCTTTTTTGCTTGGAAGCATAAGAGAAAGGGGAAGTGCCAGACAGCCATTTAAACAATGATTTTTAGGGATATTTTCATCCAGACGCATTCACACTTGTAATAAGTGCCAAAAGGAAGGTGTAGGCATAGAGGTAGGAGTATAAAACAAAATTGGGATTGGGTCCAAGTCATTGTGCCATTACATTCAAATGATGTATTTGTCCATTTATGCAAGCCTTCCTACTTTACTTTACCTGCTCTGAAAGTTGTGGTCGGTATCTCAGATGAAACTGCAGGACATAAAATATATTCCTCTTCCAGGAACTGGGATAAGACCAGGATACTTTAAGCATATGCTTCAGGCCCTCGACTGCACTCACCAGCACTCTGCTCGGTGGGTCTGGCCTTACTACAAAGAGAAATAAAGAGATTTTTAAACAAATCAGTGGTGGGCTTCTTAAAGTGTAAGTGAAAGAAAGACACAAGCACTCACTGGTGTCCTGTGGGTGAAAGTTGAGTACAGGGCTCAGGGCACTGCCTGCTATGTTAGACACACATAGTTGTGCCCTATGGAGAGCCCTAAGGTCATGCTCTTTCACAAAAAAAGCACACCAACAGCGTGACCGGAAGAAAGAACAGTTCACATAAATGGTGTTTTCCAAAAATCTGTTAAGGGACAGAATAAGATATAAAAAAAGACATGTGACGTAAAGAGAATTTTTAAAAAGTCATTATATATGGTTATGTATTTTTGTCATTATATATGGTTAGAGTACATGGACAAAAACAGTATGCTGTATATATACAGTCACCGGCAACTTTATTAGGTACACCTTACTAGTACTGGGTTGGACGCCCTTTTGCCTTCAGAACTGCCTTAATCCTTTGTGGCATAGATTCAACAAGGTACTGAAAATATTCCTCAGAGATTTTGGTTCATATCAACATAATAGCACCACACAGTTGCTGCAGATTTGTTGGCTGAATCTCCCGTTCCACCACATCCCAAAGGTGCTCTATTGGATTGAGATCTGGTGAATGTGGAAGCCATTTGAGTACAGTGAACTCATTGTCATGTTCAAGAATCCAGTCAGAGATGATTCACGCTTTATGACATGGTGCGTTATCCTGCTGGAAGTAGCCATCAGAAGATGGGTACACTGTGGTCATAAAGGGATGGACATGGTCAGCAGCAATACTCAGGTAGGCTGTGGCATTGACACGATGCTCAATTGGTACTAATGGGCCCAAAATGTGCCACACCATTAGACCACCACCACCAGCCTGAACCATTGATACAAGGCAGGATGACCTTGAGGCCAATTTCTGACTACCATCTGAATGTTGCAGCAGAAATCGAGACTCATCAGACCAGGCAACGTTTTTCCAATCTTCTATTGTCCAATTTTAGTGAGCCTGTGCAAATTGTAGCCTTAGTTTCCTGTTCTTAGCTGACAAGAGTGGCACCCAGTGTGGTCTTCTGCTGCTGTAGCCCATCCGCCTCAAGGTTCGATGTGTTGTGCATTCAGAGATTCTCTTCTGCAGACCTCAGTTGTAACAAATGGTTATTTGAGTTACTGTTGCCTTTCTATCAGCTCGAACCAGTCTGGCCATTCTTCTCTGACCTCTGGCATCAACAAGGCATTTGTGCCCACAGAAATGCCACTCACTGGATATTTTCTCTGTTACAGACTATTCTCTGTAAACCCTAGAGATGGTTGTGCGTGAAAATTCCAGTGGATCAGCCGTTTCTGAAATACTCAGATCAGCTCACCTGGCACCAACAACCATGCCACGTTCAAAGTCACTTACATCACCTTTCTTCCCCATTCTGATGCTCGGTTTGAACTGCAGCAGATCGTCTTGACCATGTCTACCTGCCTAAATGCACTGAGTTGCTGCCATGGCTGATTAAAAATTTGCATTAACAAGCAGTTAGACAAGTATACCTAATAAAGTGAGTGTATTTTTCCTGTACTTAAAATATTTGGACATACTGTAAAATTTTTCTTCATTTCTTTTAGTCACTTTATTTATTTATTTACCCATTGACATTCATAATAGGAAAAACAAAAACTACGGAAGAACATGATTAAAGGTTTCTTCTTTTGTGCTTAAAAAAACCTCAAAATGATTATCAATAAACGATGTCAGAATTTTTATATTTTGGGAGAACTATCCCTTTAAGGCATTGGTTATCCTTTAAAATGTTCAAAATGCTCATGAAAACTCATATCTGATTTTTTAAAAAGTGAATTGTGTAACTTAAACTTGGATTTGCAAAAAACAACATACATTTCTCACATTGCTGATCATACATTAAAAGATTTTACATTTCTTGTCAGATTTTATATATAAAATTGCAAACTTTACACACTTGTAATTCTGACGAAAAGGTAAGAACTGCAAGATATAAAAAGATATTCACTAAACACCTAAACACACTCACCTTCTATTAAGAAGAAGGTAACACAGTGGCCTTGGGATTACTGGTTGTTTGGACATCCAATCACAGCGGATCTTACTAGTATGAGACTTCATGTTGCAAAAGACAGATGGACTCTCGGGGGGCGCTGTGAAAATATCACAATAATGTGAAATTCTTTAGTGTATTATAAATGCAAATCAATTGCGAAAATGTGTGTGTGCAAAAGTCCTTACCCCCTACACTGATTCTGAATGTGGAAATGAGTCTCTCTCCTCTGTAGCAACTGTAATTTCCAGCATCGCCCCGGGTGAGATGTGGCCGTCTCAAAATGCCTCCCCTTTCCACTCCGGCACGCACCTGTCGTCCATTTAAAGTCCAGCGTGTTCGTTTTTTGATTCCCCGTGTCACCCTGGATCGCTCCTCTTCATAATCATAGTCCTCATAATCATCTTCATCAAAATCGCTCCACTGTGTGATACCAAACGTCTCTTTTTCTCCAGGTGTTTGACTGACAGCACGCAAAACACGCAGAGAAGTGCTCTGCTCCTTTCTTGTGGTTATAGATGGTTTAACGGTGACAGTTGTGCCCACTTTAGTTTTAGATGACAAACCAGAATCAATATTTTGGTATGTTGCAGTTGGTGCATCTCCCTTCATACTAGTTAACTGTGTAGAAAGATTTTCATGTCTCTGGGATGTCCAGCTGGCAGTGATGTCTTCTCTCTGCTTCTTTGTGTATTTTTTATTCATGACTCTGGCCGAAGTCAACGGCACATCGTCCACTGTAACATCTCCTCTGCAGCCAAGGACAACATTACTTCCCAAATTCAAGACCAAAACTCCAGAAGGAGGATCTGGTAAAGATTTGATGAAGAAAATACTGTGCTTAGATCATTAATTACATTAACAATCCTATACAGGATGTTGTGTAAGTTTAATGTACTGGCTTCTATAGTCAGAGTACATAACAGTCCAACATTGGGGACTAAATACTGTACATTTTACCCAAAGTTCACTGCATTGGTTAAAAATGGAACAAAATTATGCAACAAATAGATACTCTTGCTTTCACTTCCTTTATTTTAAATCCTTCAGTTTCTTCACCACAATCACTCTTTCTTTTTGAAATTTAAAGTAATATTCCACCAGTGGATAACATGAATGTAAATTTAGTAAGATGATAAATAGTAAATCTAATTGAATCTATAATACTTCGAAACAATTATGTCTTGCTTAAGCATATTTCCGTAATATTGTTAAAACTATCTATAACATTACCATCAAAATCCTCTTTTAAATGTTCATTTTATCCCCTATTTTATATATATATGAACTGAAGGATAATTCACACAAACTCATCGAAAATGTAATGCTTTGTATTTGTTTTACTTTGTTCCGATTATTTACAAAAAAATTAAAAGGTGGTAGGACCAATTCCTATTTTTGATAACGGTTTTTAACATGTTAAGACTGAAAGGAAGAACAATAAATGTTTATGCCAGGGTAAATTGTTTCCTTGTCAGTTTTGAATGTGCTAATAAAAATATTTAATAAATGTAATTTCTGGAATATATCTTAATATGTCTTAAGTAACAGATATAAATTATTATATTTTTTATTACTTTTTTCTGTTCTCCGGTGGGCTTAGTGGATTTATTTATCTGTTTCTCATAGCTCACATTAAACAGTTCAAATGTCATGTAAATAAACTGTACAAAAATTCTGAGGCAATACTTATTGATATCTGCGTCTTCACTTCAACCACAAACGCGCTTAACCAACCATTACACTGAGTCAGAGATGAATCAATCAATCTTAACCAAAACATGTACAGTATATTATAATACAGGTAACGAATAACTTAGGGATTATTTGCACAAACTCAACAATAACTTTAAAATGTGCTTAAAAATGAAAAGGTGAATTACCTTGTCGAGGACATAGTTCAGCTTCTTCTCGGGCAGACTGAACTTTAACCGCAGCAAACACAGCGAGGAGAAACATGCGTGTAGATCGGGTCCACATTATAAATCCACTTCCAAAAAACAATCAGCTTCCAAAATACACAATATGGGTATAACGTGTCATAATGTCAACCTGATCAGTATTAGTTTACATTTTCATCACATCATAATACAGCCTAAGGTGAAAAAAGTTGGCTAAAGCAACATTGTACCTATTCGTTTGACAAAACAGATGTCTTGATTGAGACAGCTGCCTCAAGACAAGATTTCGATCCGGAGCTCGTTTGTTTAAGAGAGCCAGAAAACTGCAACCCCTTCCTCTTCTCCCGCACTTTACACTATCAGTTTCTTTAACAAATCCGCTCTTGCGACACTTTGAACCACAAAGACAAACAAAGTTCCTATTTGACAAGGCAAAGACCGAGAAACAAACTATTTCAGTTTGCGGTCAGATTTATTACTACAGAGCAGATTTAGGACTAGGTGACTAACTCTAAGGGTCGCCAGAATATCAAGCGTGTCGAGTAGAAAAGACACGAATAGGAATTTAGCGTATTAATTATTAAACTTTCATTAAAAAAAAAAAAAAAGTCATCAAACTGCGACTGTTGAAAACAGAAAATGATAATTTACATATCCCACCTCTCTCGGAGTAAGGGAGTAAGCCTTCAATTACACGAACAGCGCAGTAAAGTAGTTGGGTATCAGTAGTTGAGCATAAATAATCATTTGCCTTGCACTTTAGAAACGTTTTCTGTAGTCAGATGTTATTACAGGTTCATGGAAACTGGCTTAAAACTTAAAAAATGTGTAGGCTAGTCTATTCAAAATAATAATGTTTAGCCTATAATAATAAAATGATTTTTGTTTGTTTTTTTTTCAAATTGATGATTAAATAACGAATATATTGCTTTGTTACATATTATGCTATCTGTGAGTTCATTTAAAGCAAAATTAGACTAAAGATTGTTTGTTATAATTACCCATCTTGTAAACTAAAGTGAATGAATCGTATAACTGACTCAGGACTCACTGGAAAAAACAAAAATAAAACTATTTTTGTTGTGAGAATAGTGAACAATAGACTTTTTTTTACATTGTTTTTGACCATAGATATATACACTAGATGTCGCCTATGCTATTGTTGTCTATTGGAAGGAATGTGTCAATAGAGCTACCATTTTGGTACAGGGTAGCTCTCCTTTGAAGTAAATGTGGGATCAAGATGCAGATGCAGACTGGTCATCTGGAGCCATTGATATATATATACAAATATATTTAATGTGAAGTTTTCCCGGTGATCAGTATGCAATTTTAAAAACATTTTTTTTACGTCACTTTAAATCTCACATCATTTTTTTACATTGATAGACAAGTGAGCCAATCACACAGGCATTGCATACAAAGTGCGTGTGTTTGTGTACATGCAAATGTATTATTCTCCCTCCCTGTTAAATTTGATCTAATCCATGTCCAGAAACACACCCCCTTTCACTTCTAATTCTAATGGAGGGATCGATTCGTGTGAACCATCGATATCCCTGCATCTCAATGTGCATATCCACCTTTTTGATCTAAATTGTATATGACATTTTTATTTTTCAATAATTTAGGGTGGAAAGTATGCACATTGAGGCATAGGCACTGTTATGTTATCAGACACCCTTATAACTTAAAAAAAATAACATTTACTTAGCCGACAATAATACTGTAACAAACAGGAAGGATAACCACTCATCCAGCCAGCAGAGGGAGCCCTCGCCCGAATTCTGACTGCCAGTTCTTTTTTGGTTACTTCCTGTTTGGTTACCATATTAACCTGGCCACACCAAACACTCAGTGCGAATTATTGCCAGTATCTGCTGCCTTACCGAGCGTTTCTTACTGTTTTGATCTGCCTTTCTGTTATGACCTTTGCGCCTGTTTTGTTGACCACTGATTTTTGAATTATTGATTTTGCCTTGACTGCCTTGGTGGACTTACTGTTTGTTACTCTGAAACTTGCATGCTTAACCGACTAAGATTTAAACAAATATAACGCAGCCCAACTACCACCTCACCGATCTTGGGACTGTGCTATTAAACTGCTACCTAAAATGTCTCCACCTAAAAGTTAAATTTATCCACTGTCTCGTCCTGAAACTCAAGCCATGGAAACATACATTGAGGAGGCCCTAGCTTCTGGTTACATTCAACCCTCTACTTTCCCCGTGGCAGCAGGATTTTTCTTCATAGAGAAGACGGATGGAGGCCTTCATCTGTGTATTGACTACAGAGGACTGAATAACATCACTGTCAAGTATCGCTACCCTCGTCCCTTGGTTCCTCCTGCCCTTGAACAATTACGTGAAGCCCGTATCTACTGTATACTAAACTTGACCTCAGAAGTGCTTATAACCTTATCCGTATTCGGGAGGGTGATGAGTGGAAAACAGCATTCCTGACCACTAGGGGGCACTATGAATACCTGATTATGCCTTATGGCCTTGCTAACTCACCTGCGGTCTTCCAGTCATTCATCAATTAAATATTCAGAGACCTGCAGAACAAATGTGTCATTGCTTATATAGATGACATTTTGATCTATTCTAACCTAGAACAACACATCAAAGATGTCAGGACAGTTTTGGCATGCTTACAAAAAAAAAAAACAAATCTACGCCAAACTGGAGAAGTTCCACATGTCCAAAACCTCCTTCCTAGGATACATTATCAGCCATCACAGAGTGGGAATGAATGACTCCAAGGTTCAGGCAGTCACTGGTTGTCCTCTCCCCAAAACTGTGAAAGAACTACAAAGATTTCTGGGGTTTGCCTACTTTTATCGCAGATTCATCAGGAACTACAGCCTAATTGCGGCCCCTCCCACATCACTACTAAAGGGTAAGCCATCTAAACTGAAATGGAATCCAGAGACAGTAAAATCGTTTGTGAAACTTAAGACCAGCTTCACCACCTCACCAATTCTGAAACACCCCAACCCTGAGCTACCCTTTATTGTTGAAGTGCAAGCTTCAGACTATGGCATCGGGGCAGTCCTATCACAACGTTGTGTTACCCCAGGTAGACTTCACCCCTGTGCTTATTTTTCTCGCAAACTGACGGCTGCTGAAAGAAATTATGATGTAGGCAACAAGGAACTACTTTCCATGAAGGCAGCACTAGAAGAGTGGCGCCACTGGCTAGAAGGAGCTGTCCACCCATTCCAGATTATCACAGACCACAAGAACCTTGAGTATATCAAAGGTGCCCGACGACTAAACCCTACACAGGCTCGCTGGTCTTTGTTTTTTCACCAATTTCAATTTTACAGTAACCAATCACCCAGGCATCAAGAACCACAAGGCTGATGCCCTCTCTCACAGATATGACCAAGGGCAACTGGATCAAACCCCAGTATCAATTCTTCCACCATCTGTGGTCATAGCCCAAATCACCCAACATCTGACCCCGGCACATCGAACCCTGAACCTCCTCCACCTTTGGAAATTGATGGAGCACCTGCATATGCGGTCAATGAGAATTTGGACTCTCGCCGCAGAAGGGGTCAGTTGCAATACTTGGTGGACTGGGAGGGCTATGGACCAGAGGAAAGGTCTTGGGTTCTGTCAAGGGATATACTGGACCCATCTCTAACCCAAGACTTTCACCATCCGTACCCAAGTCGCACAGCACCATGATCCAGAAGTACACCCGGAAGTAGAGGAGGGGAATCTATAACAAACAGGACTGATAACCTGATGATTTGGTGGCCATATTAACCTTGCCACACCAAACACTCAGTGTAAACTATTGCCAGTATCTGCTGCCTTACCGAGCGTTTCTCACTGTTTTGTTCTGCCTTTCTGTTTTGACCTTTGCGCCTGTTTTGTTGACCACTGATTTTTGGATTACTGATTTTGCCCTGACTGCCTTGGTGGATTTACGATTTAGCCTGGTGATTTGGATTTGTTTGCTGAGAACTATTAAACTTCTTGCGCTTGGATCTAATCTGTCTCCATGTCGTCACCACCGCCATCGTCTCAAATAGAAGACTTTTTTTGCTGATTTTATTAAACCAAACTAGCATAAGCCTAGTATTTAGTGCAAGTTAGTGCTACTTATGGTCAGTGCAGTAAGTGACTGTATTATCATCAAGTGAAGTTTATTTATAAACTAATTTCGAGAGGATCACGTGCTTATGATTGCTTACAGCTGGTCCCGCATCAGCTCGCAATTGATTCACCAATCAGATGATTCCTAGATCACCATAAATAACCAGAGTTCCCTTATCTCAGTACCTTCGTCTTGAAGAACTCCCCCCACTCACCCCTACTCCTTCCTGATGGGTGACACGGTGGCCCAGTGATTAACACTGTCACCTCACAACAAGAATGTCTCTGGTTAAAATCCCAACTAAACTAGTTTGTCGAGTTTGCTTGTTCTCCCCGTGCTCGCGTGGGTTTTCCCCGGGTTCTCCGGTTTCCTCCCACAGTCCAAAAAACACGCAATTTAAGTAAATTGAACACACTATGCAATACCATTGCCAAGCTCTTAATAAGTATACATCTCTTTTCAGCCATTCTTTTAGCCAGAAATAAGTCAGGGGAGTTCATCGAGATCTACCTGAGCTCAAGTTCCCCTCTCGCCCAGCAAACGGGAGGGAGCCCATGGCTCAAGGATCTCGTGAGCTCAGGGCTCTCTCCCGGGACAGCATGCCAAACAAGCTATATTACCAATCATCAGCTAAGTGTGAACTCTTGAATAACACTTGTTTAGCATAAAAGTTCATAACACAAAATCGTAAAAAACTAAATCTTACCTATGAAATTTTGTCTTTATGCTTTGTTTTCTTTGCTTGCTCGTTACTACATCCATACGCAGTGCAAAAGTCCAGCATCTTCAGACTGGCTTTGGTCTTGACTAAGTGTGGTTGAATGACTTTTGTCCTGGGAACACTGGACAAAAATGGCGACGATATTGATGCATGCTCAGGGCTCATATGAGATATATAATGTATATATCTATGTTTTTTGACAAGTTCCCATTCACTGTATATAGGGCCTTCCCTACACAGAAAAGATTTACAACGACATAATATTGAGCAAATATGTCAATTTCTTTGTGAAATATTTAATTAGAAGTGCTTATCATTCAAACAAAGCAATGATCAGTCTTTTGCATTGATTTAAAATCATTTAATCATACGTATTTTCCATTGCTATTAGCCCATTTACAACAGCAGAGTCATCTCTTTACTTTACAGTGTACATGCCATCACCTGGGCTAACAGACACTGAAAGTGACTACTGGACTTTACTTCATATTGCAATCTATGCAAGTACCTTTATGTGTAAATTAAGATGTTTGTACACACTTAAAAAAATAACACTCACACATAGCTTTTAAGGCATATAATTGTTACCTATTTAACAGCAATTGCTAGTTCTAACTTATACAGGGAACAAGTATGGAGCGCTTTGATTTTTTAAACATCAACCTTCTTGGTCCTTCTCAGTCATTCACAGTTATACACACATAACCACACACACACACAGACACACACACACATACACATCACTTAACATTCT
Source organism: Danio choprae (assembly GCA_903798125.1). NCBI lineage: Eukaryota > Metazoa > Chordata > Actinopteri > Cypriniformes > Danionidae > Danio > Danio choprae. The sequence goes on from CAIGQW010053747.1 coordinate 6,489,591, forward strand.
TGTTACCTAAATTCCAACTCTGGTGAAGGCCACAATAAGTCAGTGTGAAATCCATTTGGTATCTCTTATATTTCAAACACAGTCCAAAACGATTCTTTTGAAAATTTATCACAGGCCACTGGATCAGTGCCCCACTGCTGGGCAAATGACCAGACCCTCAAGGGTCAAGTAGAGCGGAGTTTGGGGTAGAATTGGACTTTTATTCAAGCAGTCAGAGTCCGAACACCAATATGGTGCAGGGAAATAGATGAGCAAGAACGGGTTCATCTAGCACAGTCACATTCTCACTGAGAACTATAGTGTTTTATCACACAAAACCACATGGGTCTTAGTGCTATGGTAAAAACCAAAATATCCTCCTCCTCTGTCAGTCCATGGGAAAGTCCATTTGACAATGCAAAAAGCTGAAACATTTGACTTAGCAAAACAATACACTGACAAAATAGACTCAACAATCTAAGAACATGAGAGAAAATCACTGAGTCAACCCTTGACCTGACTGAGTTTTCAAATTTAAATGCATATTTTAATTGAGCTATTATAACTGTTTAATTTGAATGCAAAAAATAAACAAAACCTGAAACAATAATCTCTTGTAATTGTATTGTGGTATGTCATGTAAAACAAGACAAAAAAAACAACTTTAGAGTTAGTTCATAACAAAACGAAAATACTGTCATCATTAACTCACTCTCAAGTCTTAAGTCTCATTAAAATGCTTTTAAGCCAACCTGAGAAATTTCTGTCCCACCATTGAAAATCTATTCACCCAAAACTCTCATGCTTCAAAAATATTCATAAAGAAAAAAAAAAACAAATGTACAAATCCAAATCAAGCAGTTAAATCCAAGTCTTTTGAAGAGACATGATTGCTTTATGTGATGCACAGATTAAATTTAGATTTTTTTTTTTGTCAGAAAAACTCTGTTCAGATAATGTTTACAGCAGTCAAACTCAAGCATGCTTTCTTGATATGTGAGAACCAATGAGGTCTATACCTGTGTCACGTGACACTTTTGAGCTTCTGCAAGCACCAATGAGATTTGTTTTTGTGTATCAAGCAGGCATGGTTGATGTTTACTGAATAAAATCAGTATATAAAGTGACCAATTATAAATAACTTAATTCATGTGGATTTATTGATTAAAAAAATATATATATCTTATAATGTGTGAGACTTTTAATGGAAGGACAGAAATCTCTAATATTTTCATTGGACTGATTACAGGATTTTTTTTCTTTTGTATCAAAAAAAGAAAAGAAAGAGAAAAAAGACGAATCTACAATCATATGTAAGCAGTGCTGAGTAAAGTTACTTTTTTAAAGTAAAATATTACAAAATTAAGTCACTGGTATAATGGTAAATGGTATAAAAGTGTGTTTCTCAGTTACTTTTTGAGGAAAGTAACGTAAAAGCATGTTATGTTATTTTTGCTTTTTTTTTTAAGATCAAGATTGTAATACATTGCTTTTTTACTCAACGCTGTATGTAAGTTTAATGTTAAATGCAATGTACAATATGAGAACATTTGCATCATATCTGTATAGTCAGGTATGTTGTGATGTCAGCCTTGGCAATATTTTTTAGTGGTTTGTCATCTCTCTGATAACTTAAAATGGAAAACTCCTCAAATAACACCAAATCCTTCCTCTTCGCTGACAGCAATTCTGAGAATGAGCACAATACAGGAAAAGTGAGATGTGAAACACATGGTGCTGTCTGCTGTATCTGCATCCTTCTCCCTGTGTGTTTTCATTCCGAGCATGTTTTTACTCCCAAACTGTCAGGACGCTGTCTTCACTGCCCATGTCCTCAGACAGGACCATGAGGCACACGCAAGAAGGTGCGAGCATCAATGTGATGGCTTTCACATGGTTGATCCATCATTCACTCGCCATGGGATGTTTCTTCTTCAATGGGAGGAGGTCCAGGACTGCTGGCACCACTGACACGAGCTCCGGTTCCTTTCCACACCAATGCTGATTCCTGGAGGACAGAAGCAATAGAAGGTAAACAAAAAAGTAAACCAAATTAAAAGGAAGCTCATGACTAAAAGTAAAACTCTACAAATATTTATTTTCCATTGGCTTAGTCCCTTATTTATCAAAGGTTGCCACAGCAGAATGAACCGCCAACTATTCCAGCATATGTTTTACGCAGCGGATGCCCTTCCAGCCACAACCCATTACTGGGAAACACCCACACACTCTTGCATTCACACACACATTCATACACTATGGCCAATTTAGTTTATTCAATTCACTTATAGCGCATGTCTTTGGACTGTGGGGGAAATCGGAGCATCCAGAGGAAACCCACACAAACACGGGGAGAACATGCAAACTCCACACAGAAATGTCAACATTGACCTTCTTACTGTGAGGCGACAGTGCTAACCACCAGGCCACCGTGCCACAACCTCTACAAATATAAGAAATAAAAATGTTTTTGCTGAGAACACAGCCTTTTGCCACAATCAATAAAAGGAAGCAAATGATAGGGTTTCTTAAACTTAAAGAATTATGCACATTGTCATTGAGGAGAGTAATAAAGATAACAATAATGAGCATATGGTTATCTGAATTAAGCACTGTTTAACAAATCATTCAGCATATACAGTCTGCCCTTAAATCCCCCTCTAAATAAAAGCTATACTCTTTGTTTGTCAAATATTGTTTAAACAATGGTCACAACTCATAGTCATACTAAACATTTGTAGATTAAAATGTAGAGAAATTATAAATATGTCCAGATAACAAGCATGAGAAACATGCAAATCAGTAAAGATGGAAAAAAGAAGTGGAAAAAAAGGTTTCAGATTTTTAACATTTACATTAATTAAAATAAATATATAAACATTCTGTTTTGTTCACAAAGTGTGTTTGTTGTGTATAAATGCTGCATTTATTTGATAAAAAAATACAGTAATGGCAGGCTATTTTGAAACATTACATTTTAAAATAACTTTTCTTTAAATACAATTTGAAATGTCATTTATTGATTCAAAATGGATTTTTTAGAATTATAATTAATTGTCACATAATCATTATAATATGCTGATTCAGTGCTTAATAAGCATCATATATAAGAAATATCATATATAATATCATATATTGGTATGATATTACACACACACACACACACACACACACACACACACACACACACACACA
>CAIGQW010053747.1:6492774-6523863 GCA_903798125.1 Danio choprae
CACACACACACACACACACACACACACACACACACACACACACACACGCGTATAAACATTTATTTCAGAATTTATTTTAATAAAATCCAACTGGCTGCATACATTTGAACTAATGTAGTTACTAAAACAAAACAAAAAAGAACCATAAGCTACAGGGTTTTCCTAATTATTGGGGAACTCACACCAGCGACATCTGAGACCACTACAACATGCAAAAAGTGAGAAATGAAAGTGCTTTTAATAGTTCTGTTTCCTGCCGTTTTCTCCTTGGGGGAAATTTTCTTTTTCATATTTGTCCATCCATAAAATGTCAGGCCCTCTACAGAATTAACTTTCTGTCCGGTGTTGTATAACGGCCTATAACACCTGCTATTTAAGGGACAGTTAAACCAAACCTTTTAATGTACTCAACATTTGCTCACCCTTAAGTGGTCATAAACTTTTTCATGTGCCCCCCGTTATTTCATAACGTGGTCAAATATTGATGATTTCAATGTGCTTTAATGTTTAAGAATTTAAATTTTAAGTTCAAATTTTAACCTAATGGATAGGTTTGTATATGTTTTACCTAAATTTGCGCTGAAACAACTTAGTATTTTAGAAGTAGGTGACGGTTTGTGACTTCTTGAATGTGTTTGACCACCACAAAACACCACATACTAAATCTGACCTAAGACATGATTTTTATGGGACTGTTATGAAATATTGTATGATGGCCAAGAGAGCTATTTAATGTCTGGAATAGATTGTTTTGAAATTATTATTACAATGTGGAAACGGTAATACTTTTACCACCATCATCTGAAAACACCTGTGGAAACACAATACTGTATATGTGTGTATTGTGACTGTATATGTTTGTATTTGTATTGTGACTTGTCTCAGATATATATATTTACCTGCACACTTCCAGCACTACATCCTCCAACGTCTCTGTCTGCACATTTGACCACACAAAGAGCGATGTCATCAGGACTGTGCGTGAAAACCACTTCATTGCTCGTCTGTCCTGCATCACCTGCCGCTGAGTCCTGGCGAACATTTAGTGTGGAAGATGTGGAAAGGGGAGGAGCCTGAGAGGAGGTGGTGATGTCATCTCCAGTGGGTGGGGTGTTCTGAGCTCCGGTGCTGTTTGTGTGTTTTTTCCTGCGGAGCGTATCGATCCAGCTACTGCTGTGGCGGGAGGCGAAAGTGGCGAGGGCCAGAGAGCTCAGTCGCATATTTTTCCCTGATGTGATCAGCTCGCCAAAGCCCTCCTGATGGGCAAACGCATAACCAGAGCGTCGAGATCCGCCTCTGCCCAAACGACCAAGAGCACTGCCACTGGCGGCTCCAGCACTGCCCACTCCACGGGCTGCGCGCCCACCAGGCTTTCGCTTCTTCTGCAGCACCAGCTGAGTGTAGCGCACCTGACACACAAACAGCACAATAATGAGTGTGAGGGGACAGCCAGAAACTAACTAATGTGTCAAACCTACTGATGCAAAGCAAATATAATCAAAGCTATGAATCAGAATATAAGATGATCAACCAACTGTTACTATCCAACAATCAGCAGCATAATTTCACTGATCATGTTTTTAAATAAAAAAAAAAATATTATACTTGTGTTAATACTTTTATACTGTATGTATGCTTTTATATTTTATGATAATGCAAATTTGAGTGTAAAATACTTTATTTTATGAATCTAAGCAAATGTAGATTTTATGTATATACTACATATATAGAAAGAATATTTAAAAAATCATTTCAAAATATGTGTGTACTAATGTTTCATTTTACCTATGATTTCACATTTCTGTAACTTCCTTATTTTGACCTGTAGTTATTAAAACACAAAGAAATTCTGCCTATACTAAATTCTATATATACTAAATATATAATATATATTAAAATTCTGCCTATTCATACTAAATGTTATAATAAATTCTTAAAATGCTCATGCTGACAAATGTGTAAATCCTAGTCTATAATGGGCTATTTATAGACTAAATATAGTATTTTGGGTTAATTAATAAATCTCGCTTTAATCTCGTTCTTGTTCAAAATATGCCCGACAAGATGTGTTTATTGTTTACTTAGATTATCTTAAAAAATTACACTAAAATAAAACAATAAAAACAATACCAAAACCAAATAAAAAGACACATTTACATTAAACCATAACATGAGACACAAATACCGCAACCAAATAAAGACAAATGTACATTAAACCATTACTATAGAAAGGTATCATTTGAAATAAGTTAAAAAACATGTAATGTCTGATGGCAATTCATGTTTTATATATAAACTTGATATATGTTTTGATGTAAAAACTTTCTCTTAAACAGAATAACACTTTAGTGAGTGTCTTATAAAAATAATAGTCCAATAATATTGTTCCTTCATACCTTTATAGCTATAGTAGTGGTGTGGACTGGCTATTTTTATAAACTAATATTTTTATGAAACAAGGCTATTAAAATGTCATCATTATCCTTAGTATCCAAACGGTCTTATCTTTTCTTTACTGATAATTCAACTTTAGATAATATAAAATGGAATGTATAATACAAGGAACTTAAAATGTAAGATTTAGGACAGACAGAGTAGGGTTACACACACATACTTACGGTATCTGAGAGCTGAGGTTTAAGGTCCAGTTTGAGGAAGCGGAAAGCGAGGACTGGAGCAATGCAGATGACGGTCGCCAGAGCAATAGTTAACCACACCACTGGCTGCCCGAGTGTGTTATGAGCACTTCCTGTGGTTAATGCACAAAACACACACAAAAACAAAACAAGCCACATATTTTCACAACTGCATCACACTTGGATCACAATTACAAATATGTAAAGAAGACAGAATTCTAAAACAACAAACTTATTTTTAAAGACAGTCATTTTGTTAAATGGTTGGTAATAGAGTGTACATTTTAATTTTTGGTTAGTTTTTGGACTGGTCTACAGAAGTGTTTGTCAACCATGTTCTTGAAAGACCACCAACACTGCATGTTTTGGATGTCTCTTTTGTCTGTCACACCCATTACAGGTCCTTCAGTCTCTGCTAATGAGCGGATGATCTGAATCAGGTGTGTTTGGTTAAGGAGACATGGGCTGCATCTGAAATCGCATACTTCCATAATATATAGTACGCTAAAAACAGTATGCGAGCAGAGTAGTATGTCCGAATTCATAGAATTCGAAAATCTGTTTGCAATAAGTACCTGGATGACCTACTACTTCTGGCGGGATTATGAAGTGTGCATCCAATGCACGCTACACTATCCCATGATGCCCCGCGAGAGAATTCATGAATGGGAGTGAAGCGACGCAACTGACGTGGGTAGGTCACGTGATCATGACAAAATGTATAAATGTATATATCTTCATTCATACTGCTCACATTCATAGTATATAGAACGTACTTTTCTAATGACCTAGTAGTACATTTAAATTCAAAATGCAGTACCTACTGAGTAGTAGGTGGTTTTGGAAGCAGCCATAGAAAATGTGCAGAGCTGGTGGCCCTCCAGGAATGTGCTTGAGAAACATTGCCCTAATGTAATAATCTTTTAATTTCACTAAATCTGCATTTATTTGATTGAAAATAAAGGAAAATAGTAATATTCTAAACTGTTATTGCAGTTGAAAATAATGCTTACTAATTTAATATCATTTTAATGAATTCCTCTTATTCAAAGCTGACTTTTCAGCATCATTACTTCAGTCCTGTGTCCTTTAGGAATCATTCTAATATGTTAATTTGACATTCAAAACACATTCATATTTGAATGTAAGCATTTTTAAATGGCAGTTTAATAATAAACAACTGTTTGAATTACTATTTTGTAATTAAAAAAGCTGAATATAGAATAATGCTACTATCTGAATTTCTAGATGTTACAGCTGGCCATTTGTGCTTGTAACACACTAATTGATACCAAATTTGATTACTGCTCATGGCAGACATAGCTGGACCTAACATACTGACTCACCGAGGAAATGGAACTGCTTGGGGAAGATGCTGAACAGGATGCTGGAGTGCATGGTGAAGAGGATGGTGAAGTAGGTACCCAAAGAGCCCCATACAAAGAAGTGATTTATAGCTGTCCAGTAACCTGTGTCCAGAGCAATCTATAATACACAGAAGTAACAAAAAAGCAATGAAATGGGGTTTTAAAATACTTTTGTACTATATAAACCCCTGAATGAGAAATAGCAAAATCTCTTGGAAAAAGGGGGCTTAGACAAAGCACATCCTTGAATGAACTATTTGAGATAATGTGAAAAATGGGGTGATGTTTCAATGTGTTTTCTTTTTTTTGACATTGCTTGCATGTAAACCTGTTGTAGGAGACCTCAATGCAAAATTAGGAAGAGAAATAAGCAATTTTAACTAGTGACACAGACCGTGTCCTCTTGTGTCACCATGCTAATGACATCACACACCCTCAGTTTCCAGTTTGGTTTTATATAAAACAGGAAAACACCAAAAACACTGGTGTGTTTTACATGTAAATATGTTGTGCATTTTATTAGACCTCACAAAGCAGCATTATAACGAAACCCTAAAAGGTATGTAGTATTATAAAACAGTGCTGCTTCTTCCTCACATGATCATGACCGGAATGACTGGAAGCGGTCGACTGTGACATAAAAAAGCTCCACTGCTTTCGTTCCGCACTGTGCTTGTCTCTCATCAGCAATCGTTTCAGAGGTCTCTTTTCACTTTAATGGCTTCAGCTGACTCTGCTTCATACTATCCTAGCATGATAATAAGTTTTGGATAATTTTTGAGTCCCGTGGGACGTAATGAAGACGGTAACTCCCATGATTTCAGTGTCATCAAACTACGCCATTGTTTGTTGTGAATATGCTCCCTCTAGTGGAGAAAATTACAACCTTTACCTTTAATTGCTAATGTATATTTGCTATATCAATTATTCTACATGAACTCACTTGGACGCTGACGACGATGACAAGGGCCGTTGCTGTGGTTACTGCAAAAGTCTGATAGTCTGCCAGAGGGACTCCATTGCTCTGTGTGGCGTGAGAGAGAACGCCGTAGGGAATGAAGAACAGAACCACGGAGGTGTAGATTCCTTGAGCGATGCAGATGAAAAACTCACGCTTGTTAAACAGCAAGTTCAGCTGACCCGGCTCATACAACTTTGGATACTCCAGACTCCTTTGTTCAGGAACATCCTGAGATAGACGAGGATTGGGTTTCTCATGAAAGGCAAACATAATGATTCCGTATTTGCCGCATGCTTGCTTTTTCTTACCTGATCGAAGATGCCCATGGCCAACACAGGGAGGGATGTGTATACGATATTGTAGAGAGTGATGAAGTACTGGTCGTAGACAGTCTAAACGAAAGAATCACAGTAAATAAAGTCAAGGTTATGACATTGACATTAAATATGTGACACTTTTTTGAGTCTCAGAATGAATCTCTTGCACCTGTGCTGAGAATCCACAGAAGAACCCAAACCAAAAGTGCACCATAGTGAAGGCAAAGTTCTTGTAGAAGAAGTAACAGAGGAAACGGCACATGCGCAGATAGGACCAGCGTCCGTGCACCAGCAGAAGTCGTTGCAGGAAGCGGAACTGAGAAAAGGAGTAATCTGATGCCAGCACAGCCTGAATCCCCTCCTGACCACTGATGCCCACACCAATGTGAGCCGCTGCAGGAGGAGAGAAACACGCAAGTTCAGATAATGCAGTTTAGTTTGTTATTTGATCTAACTGTTGGATTAAACAGGAGCAGGTTTGGGGTTGATACAAAGACTAACCTAAACATTATGACTTTCAACTTTTTTTAGCTGATCCCATTAGTGGTCACTTGAGGGCCACTGCAGACAAGATTTTAGCTTCAATACAGCTCAAACACACTTTACAAGAAATTAGAAGTTTGAAGACTTTGATTAGCCAAATGAATTGTGTTTTTAATTTGGTTATCAACTAAACTCTGCAGAACAGTGAGCCTCCAGGAACATGCTTGGACACCCATGACGCAGAGTATCAAGATTCTTCATTCCACAGTGGTGCATTCACTTTCCCAGGTAAACAGCAGAACACTACTATTTACACGATGTGAAGAAAGATCAGTTCAAAGGAAACTCAAAGGTTCAGTCCTATTTATGATAGTGGAAACATACACTCTGAGTTTAATGAGCTGAGGGTTATAACAAATCCCTCCCATAAACATCAGTAAAAATGTTTGTGACTTTTGAGTGACTGGGCCTTCAGTTGGCTTCTGTTATCTTTTGTTCAGTTTATCCATCAATGAGTATTGGGTGGCCAACACCCTATCGCTGATTTATATTCGTCTCACGATGAGTCCTTGTTGGTAAATTATCACCAATCATGATCAGGAGCATTTATTTTGACTTTTTCAGATATGCCAAAACTTTTCCCCTTAATCTTTCCCCTGGGGGTCCTGGAGCCAATGCAAAAAAAATGCTATTAGCTAAGTTCAGGTATAAATAACTCTGCTACGGCCAATTTAATTTATTCAATTCACCTATACCGCATGTCTTGGACTGTGGGGAAAACCGGAGCACCTGGAGGAAACCCATACAAGCACAAGGAGTACATGTAGAAATGCCAACTGGCCCAGCCAGGACTCAAACCAGCAACCTTCTTGCTGTGAGGCGACAGTGCTAGCCACTGAGCCACCTTGCCAGCCACAGATAATCACTTTTATACAGATTGCAAATTGAAGTGAATCAGTGAATTTTCACAAGTATCATTATCAGTCTTTTGATGACTGCTCTCTGCAATTTTAATGTTACAGAAATTGACATTTGACTCATACACACCAGCAAAATACATGCACACCCATAGTACTAAACAAACAAGATGGAACATTGCTTTTATGGTTGTGTATGGGTGCGTGTGTGTGTGTGTGTGTGTGTGTGTGTGTGTGTGTGTGTGTAAACATGTTGAGTTGGGGCAAAATGGGATGGTGCAAGGAGATTTAGACATAAACCACATCCTCCATATCTTGGTCTTATCCATGTTCACAGGAGCCTTTTGAAATAGTTGTGACACCGTGTGAGCCCATGGACACGTTTCTGAGATGCTTTTACCCAGTTGAGGGAAGTGACACAACCACATATATATATAACAATAACAAACTGAAAGAATGAACATCGCTAATTTGCCTTCTCTGGGGCACCTTTGCATAATCTAAAAAAGGAACTTGACAAAAAAATAGATTTTTTACAAGCTATTTATCGCACAAAAACTATATTTCATTTTATCTTCCAATGGCAAAGACAGATTCTAATCAATGCACCACACTTTCCATTTAATATACATCACATATAATTTATATATCTCCAGATTAAGTGAACTAAATATTATATATATATGTACATGCAAGTATGTTACAATTTTTATATTTTACTTATTTAATAAAGAATCATGAAAAATGGCTTCCACTGTTTGTTTTATCATAGATAAGAATAAAAATGCTTATTAAGTACTAAGTCAGGATATTCAAATGATCACCATCCCGAGAATAGCCTAAGAGGACAGCCTGTATTAGAATATATTTAAATAAAGAACAGTATTTTTCCACATTTTTAAATTTACAGATTATAATTACAGACCACAAGATATTAATACATTAGTGTAATTAAAAGTAAAAGTAAAAACTTTTCTTTTCTATTCTATAGATTATGGTGGGGACAGATACAGTAGCAATCCTGAACTAAACTGAACTGAACTGAACTAAACTCAAAAATGTGGACTTTAATTGAACTTGTTAAGCTGCTTTGACACAATCTACATTGTAAAAAGCGCTATATAAATAAACTTGAATTGAATTGAATTGAATCTTATCTATCACCTGGGATGGGCAAAAAAACATTGAAATGTATTTTAAAATAAAATACCTGTTTTACGTGTATCAAAATAAACTACAAAATACAGCAGCCACAAATATATCAAAATAAAATACTGTGTTTGTATTTTGAAAATACTAGAAAATACTTTTACAAGGGAGCATGACATTTCTTCACAAACCTTCAATCAATAGGCCTTTTTGAACAATCACTTCACCATTAAACTGACTTACTCTTTCATTTTAGCATAAATTTTGTACAAATTTCATACAGAAAGTCCTGTTTTGAAGATGATCTCTTTAATCACTGTAAAAACCATGTAATACAGATAATGAGTTGGAATATAGTACTATATCTCTTCATTGTGTTTCCATCCATTGCATCCATTTCCATCCATTCTCTTAACAGTCTTATATTTTAAAAGGGTGAAATATGAAGAGGTTATTTTATTTTTTTTTGTTCAATAAATGTAGACTTTTTTTTCAGTACCTAATGTAAAAAACATGATTTCTGAAAAGTTTTAGTAATTTCCATAAATCATGTTTTTTGCAATTGTACTCTTCAATGCACAACATAAAACATAATATCTCAAAAAAATCGACTTAACTGTTTTTGCAGATTAACTCTTCATATACATCCTGCTGCTGCCATGTAACAGGATTCTGAAGTTTTTGACCAGACTGTATAGACTGGAGTATTATTAAATATTTGTGTCTCATATACTGTATTGTGCCACTTTGACATCTCTTCATTAACTGTACACTGCATCTGCAGATCATCTACTGGCATTTGAAGCAGCCAATGAAGTACTGCAGGGATTGCCACTGTGGGGCCTTATTTGTATGCTGTTTGTCTTAATTTCTTGGCATCACATCAGCAGTCAAAACAACTATTATTTGTACAGTATACTCATTCTCCCAAGATTTTTTCAGTTCTTCTTTAACTGGAAGAGTCCCAGTTTGCCCACTTAGTGAGCACCAGTACACAGTCTTTAGGTGTTTTATATTTCTAAACATCCTCTGCATTTCCACCTACAGCACTGAGACTGAGAATGATTATGTGCTGAAGGTTCCACATCCTGTTCTTAAGGACTTATGTTTTATTCCATCTCATTTCTTAAGCAAAGATGCTGATGCCAAATTGTACACTATACTGCCATTATATACTACTGGTCTTAGCATTGTGTAGTATACTATTTTCAATGATTGTTGACTTTTGTTGCCATTTTCTTTATGTGTGTTGCATAGTTTCCATCCATAATCCAAGCATTGACCGCCTTCTTAATCAATTCTGATCTCAAGCTTATAAACCAAATAACTGACAAAGCACCAATCAGAGGCCGCATTTTTATGATGTCATCATGTAGACTTCTAACAAAGTATTTTACAGTATTTTAAAAATACAAAAATACAGGACACTAAAGTATTATATATACAAAATATTAAGCCCTTTTCATGAAGCATATCAAATACAAATTACAAAATACTATTTTGTATTTGAAATATTATTTTAAATACATGTATCATAAATACTGCCCATCCCGGTCTATCACTGATTTGTAAGTTATGTAGTTCATATATGGGTTATTTATAGACTTAAGAAAACTTTTTATGCATTTTGTAAATGCAATTTTTGAAAATGCTGCCATTGTCATGTTCATGTAAACACCTGAAAACAAGAGACTTAGAAAATGATGACGTCGTGTGTGCATAGTGCATGTTTAGGGGAGTGTGTTAAAGGCAAGTACAACAAACACACAACAATGGTGGTGTACATGGTGGTGGTGTACATTTGCTAAAACCTCATCAGCAAAGTGTGGATTTACTTCACATCACAAGCAACATAAAGACGCCACTTAAAGAAACTGACATTTGCATGCCAAAAACAAATCAGAAGTTCAAAAAAAAGTTACATTTTCTTGGCAAAGAATACTTCTGCTGAACATGCCTGTTTACATCCCTTTTTCTCTTACTCTTTATCATGCTGACGTCGTTGGCTCCATCTCCAATGGCGAGTGTGACTGCCTTCTTATGGCGTTTGACCAGTTCCACCACCAGAGCTTTCTGAAGAGGAGTCACCCTGCAGCAGATCACTGCTCTACAGGCACATGCCGTCTCCAAAAACTCACGCTCCATATCTGCTTCCAAAGCATGAGCCTGACCCAGAGACAAAAAGAGGAGAGGAAGTATTTCTTAAGAAACTTCTGAAACTTAATGCAAAATTTGCTTTGTCTGATGGTCAGATTGAAGAGCCTCTGCCTGCTATAGCAGTGCGGCATGGTGGTGCAGTGGGTAGCGCTGTCGCCTCACAGCAAGAAGGTTACTGGTTCAAGCCTCAGCTGGGCTGTGTGGAGTTTGCATGTTCTCCCTGTGTTTGTGTGGGTTTCCGTCGGGTGCTCCAGTTTCCCCCACAAGTCCAAAGACATGCACTATAGGTGAATTGGGTAAGCTAAATTGTCCGTAGTGTATGAATGAAAATGTGTGTGAATGAGAGTGTATGGGCATCCGCTGCGTAAAACATATGCTGGATAAGTTGGCTGCGGTGACCCCTGATTAATAAGGGACTAAGCCAAAAAGAAAATGGATGAATTAATGAGTGAATGAATGAATATATATATATACAGAAGTCAAAATTATTAGCCCTCCTGTGAATGTTTTTTCTTTTTCAAATATTTCCCAAATTCCAGAGCAAGGAATTTTTCACAGCATTCATTCATTCATTTTCATTGCTTAGTCCCTTTATTAATCTGGGGTCACCACAGCGGAATGAACCGCTAACTTATCCAGCATATGTTTTACGCAGCGGATGCCCTTCCAGCTGCAACCCATCACTGGGAAACATCCATACACACTCATTCACACACATACACTATGGACAATTTAGCTTACCCAATTCACCTGTACCGCATGTCTTTGGACTTGTGGGGGAAACCGGAGCACCCGGAGGAAACCCACGCCAACACGGGGAGAACATGCAAACTCCACACAGAAATGCCAACTGACCCAGCCGAGGCTCGAACCAGCGACCTTCTTGCTGTGAGGCGATCGTGCTATCCACTGCGCCACCGTGAGGCCCTTTTTCACAGCATGTCCTATAATATTTTCTTCTGGAGAAAGTCTTATTAGTTTTATTTCGTCTAGAATAAAAGCAGTTTTATTTTTTTTAACCATTTTAAGGTCAATATTATTAGCCCTACTAAGCAATTTTTTTTCCAATTGTCTACAGAACAAACCATCATTATACAATGATTTGCCTAATTATCCTAACTTGCCTAGGAAAGCCTTAGAATAGCACTTTAAGCTAAATACTAGTATCTTGAAAAATATCTAGTAAAATATTATGTACTGTCATCATTCATTCATTCATTTTCCTTCGGCTTAGTCCCTTTACTCATCAGGGGTCGCCACAGCGGAATGAACTGCCAACTTATCCAGCATATGTTTTACACAGTGGATGCCCTTACAGCTGCAATCCAATACTGGGAAACATCCATACACACTCATTCAAACACATACACTACGGCCAATTTAGTTTATTCAATTCACCTATACCACATGTTTTTGGACTGTGGGGGAAACTGGAGCACCTGGAAGAAACCCACGTGAACACGGGAAGAACATGCAAACTCCACACAGAAATGCCAACTGACCCAGCCTGGACTCGAACCAGCGACCTTTATGCTGAGAGGCGACAGTGCAACCCTCCCCCACCCCCCATAAAAAGCTCCCTTAAAGTAGCCAAATTCAAATTCATATCAATAATACCAGAATGCTGCTGGCACCTACCAGGCTGTGCCCGCTGATGACGAGGGCAAACTCTCCACTGATTGACTCCAGTAAAGAGGAGGGCGGAGCCTGAGCAGGGGGGCATTTACTTTCATCAGGCGTCAAGTTTGCAGCAGCAGCAGCAGCTCCAGCTCCAGCTCCACATCCATTTCCAAAGGCGCCGCTCCACCCCTGAGCTTCAGCTTCCTTCCCTCCTTCTCTGGTGCGCGCTGACTCCAGCATCCGCTCTCTCGCTTTTCTGCACATGGCAGAACATGAAAAAACAAAAAACATTCATTTTCCAGCCTCTCAAATTTCATGTGCTGATGGAAGGACAGATCCGTCAAACGTCAGCAATGTACCTCAGTTCCTCACGCACGCTTTGAACAGTGTGTCCATTAACAATGAAGACCTCCGTCATGTCATCCGTCAGCATCTTACAGGAGTAACCAATGTTCACTGCAGTCTCTGTCACAGAGAAATGTATAGACATGGTAAAGTTGCCATTCTGTCAACTAAAACAAAATAAATTGAATGCACTGCTTACCTTGTTTGTCTCCAGTGAGCACCCAGATCTTGATGTTTGCCAGCGAGAGAATGGCAATAGTTTCAGGAACCCCCTCTTGCAGTTTATCTTCTATAGCCGTGGCCCCCAATAGCTACAGCAAGAATTAAATTGTTTAAAATTATATTATAATAATTTTATATTTAGTATAAAAGTATTTTACTTTAGTATGAATAACATTCTCAATATTAACTAGTGGCTTTTTACTTCCCTATTATTAAGACATACTTATACGTTCCCAGTCCTACCTAATACCTAAACAACTATTGCCTTAATAACTATCAATAAGCAGCAAATTAAGAGTTTATTGAGGCAAAAGAAATACTTAATGGTTCATTAATAGCGAGAATTGTACCTTAGAGGGGACCTATTATGCAAAAATCACTTTTATAAGGGGTGGCAACAGTCTGTGTATATATAACCAGCTTCTAATAGAAAAAAATTATATTCATTTTATTTCTTATAATCATACTTGATAAAAAGAGAAACACTTTGATTGACATTCTCCCTTTGTACATGTCATCAGAAGAGGAAAGCCCCACCCATTAGTGACCTCTCTCCATCATTAGCATATGAAGTTACTTACGAGCATATTAGCATTTGAGGCATTTGTAGCTGCTCCCTCTTTTGAAATAAAGGCTGGAAGCACAATCTCATTTGAATTTAAAGAGACAGTCACCAAAACTGCACTATTAGGATCAAAGCCTAAAAGGGGCAGTTTCAAACATTTATAACTCAAATATTGTCTAAAATAAAATGTAACCTATATTTAGAATTAATAATAAGAAATATTTAATATTATAATAATATTACATTATTAATATTACATGTTATTCTATGATAAGAGCTAATAAAATCTGATAACACAGGCTCATCAGGGTAACTGAGATCTGTGCTTTACGCTTGTTAGCATCTGTTTCTCTTTATGGAATCATTGCATTTTGTGGACAAAGTAAAACAAATATTAAAACCCAAATCAATATTTAATGTACAATTGTTAAATTATGTCATTCAAGTATGACAGACTTAAAAAAAGTAAAAAATACTTTTTTTTAATACAGATGCAGCTATCTTGGACATCTGTTGTAGTTATTGATGTTTGTAAGATCAAAATTAGAGAACAACCTACAACTTCCTAAAGTCCTAACAGGAGTAAAGGATCAGTTTTTAAAGAATACCTCTTGAGCACAGTATAAAAAACAAAACAAATTTAGATATGTAAAAAAAAAAAAGATCAAAATTAGAGAATACTTTCACCTAAACCATATTTAACTGGCAGCCTAACTTGAAAGTTTTCACAAAAGGAGGATTTGTTCCAAATCTGACTTTTATAATATTGCTTATAGAATATCACTTTCATCACTGTGCTTTCCAAATAAAACTACGGGGTTTTCATTGAAGCGGCTTATTTTGCCTTATATACAACCCCAAATCAAAACAGTTGGTACAAGTACAGTAAGTAGTGATTTTTACATTTTATTTTGACTTGTATTTCATTGCAGACAATACAACAAACATTATTTAATGTGTTCCTCATGATTATTATAGTTAATAAACACGTATTCCAATTTTGGTTCTAGCAACACATTTAAAAAAAGTTGGGACAGGAGCAATTTAGGGCTAGTAATCAGGTAAATTGATTAAATAATGATGTGATTTGAAACAGGTGATGTAAAAAGCAGCATCCAAGCAAGGTCTAGTCCTTTAGGATGGGTATCGCCAGTTTGCCAACAAATATGTGAGAAAATTACTGAAATGTTTAAAAACTATGTTCCTTAAAGAAAGATAGGAAGACATTTGGATATTTCACCTACAACAGTGCATAACACAATTAAAAGATTCAAGGAATCTGGAGGAATTTACAGGACTTTACAGCAAGTCTAAGCTGAACAACCGTGATCTCTGATCCCTCAGGCGGCACTGCATCAGAATGTCAAGAATGTGCATTTTAAAGATGCAAAATGCAACAACGAAAAACCTTGTACTGTTGCCCACCTTAAGAATTGTTTGCCAAATTACAGCTAAACACATCATCTTTAGTTCCTAAACATCTTTTAAGTGTTCTGAAAAGGAATGGTAACATAATAAAGTGGTAAATGCTTTACTGTTCCAACTTTTTTTGAAATGTGTTGCAAGAACCAAAATTGGAATGTTTAAAAAAAACAAAAAAAAAAAAACAAGAAAAAAAAAAAAAAATCATGAGGAATACATTAAACTGTTTTACTAGCATGATTAAAAATCAAGCGTTTTTAAATAGTTCTCTAATTTTGATCTCCACTATGTAAAGACAGATAAAGAGACTGAATTAAACTCTGAACTCCATCTTGTGTCTTTGTTATTGTTATTAAAATAAGAGGACCTCAGTATTAATAGCACTATAATATTAATGTAATATTGATGTTTTATTCATTGACTATTCTCTGCAAGAATGTCTGTTCAATGGATTATTGAGATAACAATCAGGTACGATTTTAAAAGAGTCATTCATTTTCTTTTCGGCTTAGTCCCTTTATTAATCTGGGGTCACCACAGCTGAATGAACCGCCAACTTATCCAGCATATGTTTTACGCAGCGGATGCCCTTCCAGCCGCAACCCATCACTGGGAAACATCCATACACACTTATTCACACACATACACTACAGACAATTTAGTTTACCCAATTCACCTATACAGCATGTCCTTGTGAACATGGGGAGAACATGCAAACTCCACTCAGAAATGCCAACTGACCCAGCCAAGGCTCGAACCAGCGACCTTCTTGCTGTGAGGCGATTGTGCTACCCACTGCGCCACCGCGCTGTCATTTTAAAAGAGTTTCAGTTCAAATTAGTAACGTTTATCCCCATAATTACTTGTGCTGTGAAAAGCTGCTAACAACCATATGCCAATTTACAGGTTCAAATCAATATTTTGTATACTTATTTGTAAGTAGCCATATAATAAGTGGAAAATGTACACCCAGTCAGTTGTTATCCCGCAATAAAGAAGCCCAACACTAATTCAAATGAACCCAATCAATGAACATTATACTTTACTTATAAGAAAGAGCAAGAAAGACTAAGAAAAGAAAGGAGGAGTAACTGAACGCACTATCATATCCTGTTCGATCTCCTCATAAGCAGCAGCGAGTCGGTCTTCTCTGCAGTCTGTGGCTTTATCAGCTCCACGAAACCGCTCTGACCACTCGTCCCACTGCTCCTCTGACAGATCCCGATATGCTACTGCCAAAGTCCGCAACCCGTCACCTGCATACTCCTGTAGAATCATACACACATAAATGCTAGTCAGAGTAAGTATGCTAACGGTTGTAAATTTTATATAAATGCACAGTGCATCTGGAAAGTATTCATAGCGCTTCACTTTTTCCACATTTTCTTATGTTACAGCCTTATTCCAAAATGGATTAAATTAATTTATTTCCTCAACATTCTACACACAATACCGCATAGTGACAATGTGAAAAAAGAATTTTTGAAATTGTTGCAAATTTATTAAAAATAAAAAACTGAAAAATCACATGTACATGAATATTCACAGCCTTTGCTGTGAAGCTCTAAATTGAGTTCAGGTACATTCTGTTTCCACTGATCATTCTTGAGATGTTTCAGCAGCTTAATTGGAGTTCACCTGTGGTAAATTCAATTGATTGGGCATGATTTGAAAAGGCATACACCTGTCTATATAAGGTCCCAGGGTTGACAATGCATGTCAAAGCACAAACCATGAATGAAGACAAAGGAATTGTCTGTAGACCTCCGATACAGGATTGTCTTGAGGCATAAGGCTAGGGAAAGGTTACATTTCTGCTGCTCTGAAAGTTCCAATGAGCACAGTGGCCTCCATCATCCGTAAGTGGAAGATGTTTGGAACCACCAGGACTCTTCCTAGAGCTGGCCGGCCATCTAAGCTGATGGATCGGGGGAGAAGGGCCTTAGTCAGGGAGGTGATCAATAACCTGATGGTCACTCTGTCTGAGCTCCAGCGTTCTTTTGTGGAGAGACGAGAACCTTACAGAAGGACAACCATCTGTGCAGCAATCCACCAATCAGGCCTGTATGGTAGAGTGGCCAGATCTAAGCCACTCCTTAGTAAAGGCCACATAGCAGTCCGCCTGGAATTTGCCAAAAGGGATTTGAAGGACTCTCCATTCCAGGCATTATGTTTGGAGAAAACAAGCACTGCTCATCACCAGGCTAATACCATCCCTACAGTGAAGCACGGTGGTGGCAGCATCATGCTGTGGGGATGTTTTTTAGCAGCAGGAACTGGAAGACTAGTCAGGATAGAGGGAAAGATGAATGCAGCAATGTACAGAGACATCCTGAATGAAAACCTGCTTCAGAGTGCTCTTGACCTCAGACTGGGGCGACGGTTCATCTTCCAGCAGGACAATGACCCAAAGCAAACCACCAAAATATCAATGGAGTGTCTTCACAACAGCTCGGTGAATGTCCTTGAGTGGCCCAGCCAGAGCCCAGAGCTAAATCTTATTGAAAATCTCTGGAAAGATCTGAAAATGGCTGTACACCGTCGTTTCCCATCTAACCTGATAGAGCTTGAGATGTACTGCAAAGAGGAATGGGCAAAAACTCCCAAGACAGGTGAGCCAAGTTTGTGGCATTATATTCAAAAAGACTTAAAGCTGTAATTGCTGCCAAAGGTGCATCAACAAAGTATTGAGCAAAGGCTGTGAATACTTATGTACATATGATTTTTCAGGTTTTTTATTTTTAATAAATTTGCAACAATTTAAAAATATATATATATTTTCACATTGTCATTATGGGGTATAGTGTGTAGAATTATGAGGAAATAAATAAATTTAATCCATTTTGGAATAAGGCTGTAACATTAAAAAATGTGGAAAAAGTGAAGGAACAAAGTCTTTCTTGTCTCTTCTGATAAACGTAGTGCATCTTTGCTGAATTAAAGTATTCACTTCTACATAAATAGGTACATAAATATATGACCCTGTACCACAAAGCCAGTCATAAGGCACAATAAACACATTTCAATTCAAAAACATTCATTTAAATAACATTTAAATAATAATTTATGTTTTTTTTTATTTAAACACCACATGAAACCTGAATGAATAAGCTTTCCACTGAGGTATCCTTTGTTAGAATTGGACAATATTTGGTCAAGATACAACTAATTGAAAATCTGGAATCTGAGGGTTCAAAAAATGAATCAAAATATTGACAAAGTTTAAAGTTGTCTAAATTAAGCTCTTAGCATATTACTGATATAAAAATGAGTTTTGATATATTTACAGTAAAAAATGTACTAAGCTGTTCATGAAACATGAACTTAAATTAATATTCTAACGATTTTTGGCGTAAAAGAAAAATCTATATTTTTGACCAATACAGTTTATTTGTTATTTTTGGCTAATGCCAAAAATATACCAGTGCAACTTCAGAATGATTCTTGTGGACCAGGGTCACATATACATATACATACATATTAACTTACTTACAGATTGCTTACTTGTTGACCTAAACCCTCTCAATTATGTATGGCACTGTAAGAGTTTAATATTTTTGCAAGTTTATTATTTCTAATTTGAGTAGAAATATTTTTAATAATAATGGCAGACGTTTAAATCACTATTCATTTCTCACAAAACTATTTCAAACAGATGTTTGGTTTGATTTTCCAGATCTGTACATTGTAACAAATAAGGCTGACTACAGACCCATTTTATTTACATATACTCTATATTTGCAATGTTTATATAAATACTGAATAACTGATCTATTTAGTATATATTGTATAAACAGCTGATCTAATAAGAAAAAAAGATTACTACAACATCCACAAGAGGGCTCTGTTGTTCAATTTAAATGACAGCAGCAAGCCTACAGCCTTCAAGGACCGATACAAACAGTAAAGGTAACCTGACAGTGACCACAAAACAAACAAAAACTGTAAATGCACTTACGTTCAGGTGGTCTGATGTGGTGGTCATTACTTCATGGTTGCAAGAGTGAAGTCTCTCGAGAAGTACAGTATCAGCACCCTTACAGTACAGACGAATACGGCCTTCAGGATTCCTCACTGAGAAACACACACACACACGCGCACACACACGCATACACACCCATCCATCTTATATTACTCATTATATTACAGTCCTTGTGCCTCTGCAGTGATGACAGATGCTCTGTTCTTATTTTAGCTCCCATTATCTCATAGTCATAACATTATCTGACATCTTTTATGAAAATGTAAGTTGAATTGACCCTTTTTATCTTTTTAAGATATCTTTTTCAAATAATGTATAAAGTATGACTTTCTTTACAATTGTCTTTTAATTGACTTCTTTATATATTATGGCTGTTGTTATGTTGAATATATCATTAACAAAACCGATTAGGAGAAATTTCTGCAGTGTCGTCAATAAATCCTTCACTTGTCCATGTAAACATGGACCAAATGGACATAAATGACAATATGCAAAAAGAAATTAAATGCCTTCTGCAACGCAAGCACCACTTAATCAAACACAAGGGCCATAATTCAGCATTATGAGAGCGTGTATGACACACACAACACTTTCTGTATTGAATTTAGCACTAATGGTCCACTTATTTATGTTGCTTGGCAGGGCAGTATTTTATGCTGTATCCTGATTTCTCTGTCCCAGGGGGATTTTACTGGCTCTTTCTATTTTGCACAAGTACTAAACCATATGGCATTGCAGTCTAATCAGTGTTTAAAAACTGTACACTGAGTTTGCAACTGATAACCGCACAAAAAAGTGTGTCAGCTCTTTATTTTTTGTAGTAAATACTGTATGTGATTTTTAAAAACATAGTCAAATGCTTTTTTTTGTTACAGTATGTATATAAGCCCAAAGTTTACTTGTTTTTTACATGTATGCTTGGGTATGCATGCAGTGTACAGTATCTGGGCGATTGTTTGAAATTTAATTAAGATTACGATTCAGATAAAGCTGCGAGTCTCATGCACATCTTGTCATGGAAGCACGGTTCTGTGATCACTAGTAAATCTCCCTAAAGGCCAGAGAGTGCTCTCATGTGGAAACTGCAAATATGATTTAAAAAAATAGACCCAGCAAATCTAAGTTGTCAGAATTCAGAATGATACAAACAGCTGTCATTATCACAGAACAATTATCTTCAATAATTGCCAGATTAAATCACCTGCGATTATAAAAACAATTTTGCATAGCTTGTCAGTGAACTACGACTCTGTAGTAAACACTGCCAATCGGAAAGCATGTGCTGGAGATTTGGTGCTGATTACAGGACCGGTGGTGTGGTGTGGTATGAGGCTGTAATATAGCCCGAACCTAACCCAATCCCTAACCCAAATTTTGACCTGTGAGGTGCGTCCTGGAAACCAAAAGGGCATGGAAGGATGATGATTAAACCCTATGCAGAACAACAGAAACTGATTGATTGTTTTTTGAGGCCTATTAATTGGTTCTGGCCATATGAAAGCTGCAACACTCTAGACCAGACAATGCATACTTTAACCAACAACAACGAGAGTGTGTGTTTGAGTTACCTATGACAGACATTCTCTTGCGGATGTTGTTAAAGTCCAGGATGGCGAGGAGTGTGTAAGTAACTGCTTTGCCCAGCTCTTGTGTGGTGACTGTGCCAGGTGTGCGAGAGCGAAACACAAAACCGAAGTTTCGCGCAGCAGTTACTAAAGCTCCTTCATCTGGAGACTGAGCCTTATACACCAGCTCACCTTCAGGAAGAGAAACAGAGAGAGAATAAACAAAGAGAACTTCATGAAGAAGGACAGATAATCAGATATAATAATCATATTACAATCCAGAACTGCTCCATCATTTCCTGCTAACAATATTAAACAGCCAACAGCTTTCTTGTTTAAATTGCTCCATTGGATGGAACAGCTCTGAGTAGGGCAGATGATCGATCCTCTAATACTGTTCCAGATGCTTACCCTCGCTCTTCTCTTCGCTCATGACCGTGTGGCAGAGAGACAAGACCCTGAAGAACTCATGGACCGCTGAGTCTCCCACCATCACGGCTTCCAGGAGAGACTGGTCATAGAAACAGAAACCCCGATCGGCCAAAGGGTTCCACGAGCTGAAGTCCAGCGGTTGCACCCTCTGCCAGTAACAGATGTGTTGGCTCTTTATCATCAACAGTATTTCAAAATTGACTTCACAGAGGGAATTATGGAGAAACCGACCTTTTGCTGAGCAGCCAGAATGCCCATTACTTCACCTGTGAATCAAGAGACACACTAGAATCATATACTGTATGCAGAAGTCCCCAGCATATGCTACTTTGAACGCTTTGTAACAGTGAATCATTTTGGAAAGCAATTGGTTCAGTTGTTTGAGAAAAACTTGGTTTCTCCCATCACTATAGCAAATCTACATATTGACATGCATGTAGGACAGCATATCATAATGTTTTGATTGGACAACTTTTTTTTTTAGGAAACCTACGCCTTCCACAAATTAAATAAATACATATACAGTTGAAGTAAAAAATTATTGGCTCTCCTGTTAATTTTTATTAAATATATTCAGTAAAAAAAAAAAAAACATTTTAAGGTCAATATTATTAGCCCCTTGAACAATATTTTATTTTTTATTTTATACAGAACAAACCATTGTTATACAATGACTTGCCTAATTACCCTCATTTGCCTAGTTCGCCTAATTAACCTAGTTAAGCCTTTAAATTGCACTTCAAACTGAATACTAGAATGTTGAAAAATATCTAGTAAAATATTATTTACTGTTATCATGGCAAAGATAAAAGAAATCAGTTATTAGTAGTTAGTTATTAAAACTATTATGTTAAAAATATTTTGGGAAAAAAACAGAAAATGGGGAAAAATATAAAATAATAAAAATTTAACAGGAGGGCTAATAATTCTGACCTAAACTGTAATAATTTAATGAGTTCTACTGAGATATGAAGATATTTTCAGCCAGCATAACAAAAAGTGTTTTTAAACAAGATTACTTTTTTTATCCAGGATGCACAGTCATTTACTAAGTAAACACTTTCAAAAGGACACAAGCCTATAGTGATTTTATGATAATGACCATCTGAACAAGTATAACTGCTTGTACGTAGTGTTTCTCACCGTATGCGTGGCCGTTGATGGAGCACTTGTTGAAGGTCATGATGTTCTGGGTGAGTGTTCCTGTCTTGTCGCTGAAGATGTACTCCACCTGTCCCAGCTCTTCATTCAGTGTGGTGGTCCGTGCCTCTGCTGCCGTGTTACTGCGACTGCAGAACATCCGCCGGTCCCAATTAATGAAGTAACTGTGACCCAGACGAATCACCTCCACACTAACACATTCACACAGAGGGAAAGAGAAATATATATGTGACCTGATCTCCAGCAGAAACACTCAAATTGACTGCAGTTTGAACTCCCTTTAAAAGAAGCCTATTCTGCTTTCTTTCCAAGGCTGCATTTATGTAAATATAAAACTTGTTTTAAAATAAACAAGAAAAAAACAAATTTTATTGTAAAATATTATAATTTAAAATAATTGTTTTCTTACTGAATGTAGATTAAAATGTATGAAAAAGCTTAATTTTCAGTGTCATTACTCCAGTCTTCAATGTCATATGAACCTTTGGAACTCATTATAATATTACTGTTACCTACTGTTCAAGAAACATTTACTATTATCAGTGTTGAAGATTGTTGGCCTGCTCCATGTTTTTGTGCTATCATTCATTCATTCATTTTCCTTCGGCTTAGTCCCTTATTTATCAAGGTCCGCCACAGCGGAAGGAACCGCCAACTATTCCAGCATATATTTTACGCAGCGGATGCTCTTCCAGCCACAACCCAGTACTGGGAAAGGTATCATTCATATAGTATCATTCAAAAGTACCACTAAAATGTATTTAATTTTATTCACCAAGGACACATTAAGTTGTTTAATGGTAAAACTAAAGACATTTATAAGGTCAAAAAGAGAAGTATGCTGTTATTTTGAACCTTCATCAAATAATCCTTAAAATTGTTTCTACAAAACAATGAATAACATGTTCAACATTGATAATTAAAAGACTCATTATTAATGATTGAGTACCAAAAATAACTGATAGTGTGACACTAAAGACAGTAATGATGCTGAAAATTCATATTTGAATGAATAAATGTAATTTGAAACAACATTCAATAAAAAAACATTTTTTAATATAATAGTATTTCACAATTCTACAGTTTGTTTTATCAAATAATCAAATTAATGCAGTCTTGGTGAGCAGAAGAGGCTTCTTAAAAATACTTTAAAAACATACTAATTCAGAACTTGACTGGTAATGTACACAGAACACACACAATGACCTACAGGTTATTCGGTGTGCACCTGAGACAGACAACAGCACAGCAGCCTGCAGGATTAAAAGAAGTATCTGACAATGTTAATTCCTAAAGACTTCATAAACCAGCATATATGTACTGCACCATGATGCTGCAGTTTCTGTCTGACTTAGGAGAATTACGTTTACTGGACAGAGTTAGAGGTCATTCACAGGGCCAGCGCAAAAGGGCTCGGTTCAGGATTTTAGTGGTGTTATAGATGGACTGTGTTATATGGGAGACTGAGGTTATGGCAGAGAAAGAAATAAAGGAGAGTCTACCACAGGGTCTGACTCTTACCTGTTGGGGAAAGTCTGAGGAAACATAAAAAAACAACAAAATAAATCAAAATCAAATAAATAGAATAATAGAAGATGTCTCAAGCATAAAATGAACTGAAGCTGATACTTAAAAACGGCATCCAAATCTAAGAAGATACATTTTAAGATTTTAACAGCCATTCTTACATGAATGTGATATATTTTTAGACTTTTTAGAAAGCAATAGAGCAACAGATAAAAATAAAGCAACAGAACCAAATGAAAAGTAGACTGTGCTAACTTGAAATTCTGTTCAGAGCTGTTCAGGTCTCTCTATGCCTTTTTAAATTATAAACTAATCTGCAGCTGTCAGTACAATCTTGTATAAACTGGCATCTTGTGTGATACAGTTAACTCATTCATTCATTTTCCTTCGGCTTAGTCCCTTTATTTATCAGGGGTCGCCACAGCGGAATGAAACGCCAAATATTCCGGCATATGTTTTACACAGCGGATGCCCTTCCAGCCGCAACCCAGTATTGGAAAACACCCATACACTCCCGCATTGACACACATACACTACAGCCAATTTATTCAATTTAGCTATAGCGTATGTCTTTGGACTGTGGGGGAAACCGGAGCACCTGGAGGAAACCCACGCGAACATGGAAGAACATGCAAACTCCACACAGAAATGTCAACTGGCCCAGCCGGAACTCGAACCAGCAAGCTTCTTGCTGTGAGGTGACAGCGCTAACCACTTAGCCACCATTTTTTGTTATTATACTTTTTTGTTATTGATATATTGTCATGTATATTATAATTATACCTTTATATTACTATTTAAAATAATATATATATTTTTTTTTCAGTTTTAGTTTCAGTTT
The DNA here is from genome assembly GCA_903798125.1 of Danio choprae. Lineage (NCBI taxonomy): Eukaryota > Metazoa > Chordata > Actinopteri > Cypriniformes > Danionidae > Danio > Danio choprae. The sequence continues at coordinate 6,516,444 of CAIGQW010053747.1, forward strand.
TATTTTTTTCCATTTGGTCATTTAATCCTTAGTCCTTAAACTCATATTCTTCAATTATTTTTAGCTTTTATGATATATTCTAGTTAACAAAAATGTTTATAATAGGTTTAGTTAGTGATAATAAGGCTGACACAACAACATTAATATATTACATGTAGAAAATTGTTTAAATAAATAATATACTGTAAATTATAATAACTATAGTAAACATTTTTGGCTAATTCAAATGACCAAACATTTCATTGTGTTTACCCACAGACAATTACCAAAAAAACAAATATCCCAAATTGCACAAAATAACTGACAAACCTCATACGCATAAATAAAAAAGTAAGTAAATAAAAATAAATGTTCAGTTTGTAACTGTATAGTAATATTTAGTTAGAGCTTGTGACAATTCTCATGTTCTGAAGGTTGCACTTCCTTTCATTATTTATTTTCATCAGTTCAAGCCATGTTCTCTGTATGTTTTAGCTCGAGATCTCCACATCTTGCTCTCTCTGTCTCTCACCTGACGTAAAGCGAAATTGGCACCACTGTGTTGAGGATGATGACGTAGGACCAGAAGGACAGGAAGGCAGAGAACAGGAAGTTGTCCACTGGGGGATCCCAGGGAAGAAAACTCTGGAACAAAGCACCTACTTCCTTCTCCCAAACGGCATTTCCTATGGCCAAGATCACTCCCATGCACACCAGGAACCCAAAAATCTGATGATGCAATTGTAAACTGGATTCATTTACAATATATAAACGAATGCCGTTTTATTTTCAATCAAACATTAATATGCAGCACGTGTGCAAATTTTGGTAAGAGTTTCTCACCCACAGCACCAGTGTATTCATCAGTCTGTCTATACTGGTTCGCTTGAACTTGGTCCGTCCGCTGTTCTGCATTAGTTTGGTGTCAGGACCTGAAGGCAAGCAAAAATATGACAGGTTAACTAAAAACTAAATGCACATACAATAACTCTTAGCTATAACTGTCACAGACATATTGAGGTCTCCCCATCCACCCCTCCATTCTCTGGGTTTATCTGCTACACTCCAAAAAGAAAATGGAGCACTTAGCCCTGTTTGATTTAATGTTCACATAGTCCTTTTTCAGACAAACTTAAAGATGCTAAATTCAAAGCACCAGAGTTCATTTTTAATACAATACCAACCTGCTGAATGTGAACATATACTTGGATACCGTACACACAAAACACTTGTTTAATTACACTGTGCACTTTGTATAGTTTTCCTATATAAACATTGTATCTTTTGTTTTCTACAACATCTCGCGCATGACACAGCATCCAAAAACAGCTCTGACAGTAATGTGCACCAGACCATACTGACTGTGTTCTTTAATGTTAAAATGACTGAGATGACCAATCAAATCAAAGAAGAGAATTCTTTATTGTTCATGGTTACCAAAACATGAATTACTTTGTGATGTTTGAGGCTTTAGCAGTGAAAAGGTATGAGGTTGCCATATTGCTATTTCTGACAAGAAACTGTGAAAAATAACTTATCCGAATAATCGCATCAATATATTTTTCCAAGGCTGGGTTAGCGTTAGGTCCAGTCGCCAGATTTTGTATGAAACACATCCAACTCACACAACTGTATATCATACAAATACCTGGCAACCTACAACCCAATTGGGCTGTTGATCTCTGAAGATCAAAGTCAAATCCATAAACTGAGGTGTTGCTAAAATAAGTAAATAATAATAATAATAAAAATTAATATATATATAAAATTTAAGTACAAATTATTTAACAACAGTTGAATGGAATAATATCAACAATGCTAACATCCTTTGCAAAGTGTTGCACTGATTTTAATATTGGAAACGGTGTGAAAAATGACAGTACTCAATGATCTCACACACATCTTGTGATGAGACAAGTTTTCAGCATATTAGGAACACTCACTTTATGTATTTTAAAATTCAAATATTAGTTAAAACAAGTTTAGACTCCTTTGAATAAAATTACCATTACAACACCCCAAACAAATGACAAAAGAATATCAAAAATAATTTGACAAAAAATGTGGTCCCCCTCAAATGTTCAACACGTGGGTTATTATTCACCTAAACAAGCACACACACACACTGACCAGCAAATATGACAAGGCCGTAGCAGCTCTCAGTGTTGCGCAGCACGCAGCCGCGGAGCAGCATGTTCTGGTTGCTGAGTGGGTATTTACACTCTCTCCAGTACAGCGTCCCACAGAAACGGTCCAGCTTGTTGTTGGGAGGCTCACACACCACTTCTCCTGAAGAGGAAAATGAGGTCACACGTAACAAAAATATCAGAAGAGTGACATGTTATGTAATATGCATTATTGTCAACTGTTCAGCATCTTGGGCCTTTGTGCAGTTAGTAAGATTTGGAATTTTTTATAGTTGTTAAAAACAGGAAGTGGTCTGTGCTGACATGGGTATGATGGTATATGTTTATTTGTTTGTGTGAGTGTGTGTGTGTGTGTGTGGCAGTGTTAAAGAAATGGCAGAGAAACTGTCCACCACATATACTGCTTTAATCATGTTGACTCAGTATGTTTTTCCTCTCTCTCTCTCTCTCTCTCTCTCTCTCTCTCTCTCTCTCTCTCTCTCTCTGTCTGTCTCTTTCTTCAGTACACTAACTCACAGTGAACAGTTGATTTACTTTTGTATATTTAGTGTTTCTGTTCTTTAGCCAGTCATCTAATGGTTAATTATGCTGCTTTCTGCACTGGCATAGCACAGCATTGAATTCAGTCATTATTTTATAGTTAATCAAATGAAACATTTATTAAATAAAAAATATATATTAATCAGGATACCAGTCCATCAAATGTCTGCAGTGATGCTTTGCAATTCCTTTTTCAATTCCTTTATTACTTGTCATAGTCATTTATCAAATGGTGCAGTGAAGTTATGCATTTATTTGATTATAAATGTATGTTTACTTCATTTTAATTTTATTCATCAGGGTGGCAATTTATCAAGTGAAGTTCAGTGATTCAATGCATATTATTTATTATAAATGTGTTTTTTCCCCATTGTATTCATCCTGATAGCAGTTCATCAAATGAAGGTGCAGTGAAGCTATGGATTATTTTATTATAAAAGTATTTTATTTTATCATGTTAGCATTTCTTACAAATGATGTAATGCTATACATTAATTCATTTTCCTTTGGCTTAGTCCCTTTATTCATCAGGGGTCGCCACAGCGGATCCGTCAAATTATCCAGCATATGTTTTACACAGAGGATGCTGCAACCCAGTATGGGGAAACATCCATACACACTCATTCACACACATACACTTCGGCCAATTTAGCTTATTCAATTCACCTATAGCGCATGTCTTTGGACTGTGGGGGAAACGGGAGCACCTGGAGGAAACCCACGTGAACTCGGGGAGAACATGCAAACTCCATACAGAAATGCCAACTGACCCAGCCGGGACTCGAACCAATGACCTTCTTGCTGTGATGCGACAGTGCTAACCACTGAGCCACCGTGTCGCCTAATGCTATACAGTTGAATTAAAATATTCCAGCTCATAAAAATATGTTGCATTATCCACAATCAAACCTGAACCTTTAAGCATGGGTCTTTTTGGTTTTATGCGGTTACCTGATTTGAATGTGTGCTAAAATAGAGAACGAAATGCAGTAAATGTAAACAGACACAGTGCTATCAGCCAACCCTGAAAATATACCATTTCGATTCTTAATATTCCAGGCACTTCTGCAAATCTTAAACATACTGTACACACATTCTCTTATTCACCAGTTCACACAAGCTCTCACCTCTCTCTTATGCACTCTAACTATTCACATTTAACTAGAGTGCATTTAATATACAATATCACATACCATCAAACTGGGCCAGATTATTAGGATCTCCCAGCTCTGAGGTAACAGACAGAGACTGACGCACCTTCATGTTCGTCTCGCTGAAATATAAACACATTAAAAAGTATGTTTTGCACTAAGCGGCACTGTGAACATGAGATTATTATGCAGTCAAATATCATCACAAAATGAACAATTCTGTCATTATTTAATCTTCCTCTACTTGTTCCAAACCTGTTTGAGTTTCTTTCTTCTGTTGGAAACAAAAGAAAATATTTTGAAGAATGTTGCCGGTAGCCATTGACTTCCATAATATATGTTTTTTCCATATCATGGATTTCAAAGAAAAACCTTTGGTTGTCAATGTTTTTCAAAATATATTTTATAGCCAAAACAATTCTATAATGCTGTAGATTTGGAGCAAGTGATTAAATGATGACAGAATTTTGAGGAAAACTATCCCTTTACACAGCAAACAATAATCAAAAAATATATTTGTACCCATCCAGTTCTGCAGTTTCAATGTAACAGAGGCCATGAGGTTCACTGCTGGACAACAGGAGCAGGTCAGCCTGTAAATTAAACAAAATATAATTACTACACACACACAAAAACCTATTTTGTAAGTTCTTATTTCTTTCTTACTTCAGTCAGAGGTGATAATTCCAAATGATCATTTAGTTTAAACCTAAATAGCAATAGTAAAACCAAAAAACATTACAAAATGTACATTACTAAAATTAAGATGAAGAACTCACTCAAAATTCTTCTTTTGCTACTATTATGCTTATACAATGCAGACTCAGACTCAAATGAACTTACAAAAGATATACTTAAAATACATATAAAAAATATTATAATATATTATTAAATGAATAGGTGCATTTATCACATTGATGAGACATCTACTCTGGTGTTTATCCTCAGAGACAGAGTTACATAAACAGCGAGTCAGAGCTACTGGATCAATATTACAGTGCAGCTTTCAAGAGCAAATGGATCCGACACTGTGAGTCTGCATAAATGACCCTGGATTAAAGTAACGTCTAGGACTGCTGAGCTGGTCACCTGTCTTTTTATTTTATTACGCCATGTTTAATTCATTAATTAACAACATGCAGGTCGACAGAGGAAAACTCACTGCCACAAACTGATTGTTCTCCAGTTTGATGACGTCACCCACTCTGACATTCATCCATTTCTCCTTCTGAAGACTGAGAAAGTAGAAAAGTGCAATTTAATTGTCATAATTATAAAATAATAAGATAAAAACATTATATGTACAAGACAAAAAGGAGTTTCCAAATATCAAAATCATAAATATAATTGAACTTAATTGTGTTAACCTTTAAATTAGGTCCTGTTTAGTTAAAAGAAAAAAATCCTGCCTTAAATAATGACTACCAGACATTTTTATCATGATTTACAGTAGACAGATACTAAACTGTCATTCAGTGTAACATTTAGAACAAGAATCACATGTGATGGTCACATTGAAATTGTTGTTTCAAACCACTATGTTTTACCCATCATAATCATCTATTTTAAATTCAAATAATAGACATCAGAATAAGTATGTTGTTGCATTTTTATAAAAATATATCATTTACACTGAATGATGATGGAATACTTTTTCACTCATATGTTGACATTTTTACAAAAGCTATTTGAAACATTACAAATAACTTGTAGATCACTTGTACAATCATAATTACTCTGTACTATATTTATAAAAATTAGTATAAAAATTGTATTGTACTGTAATACAGATGATTACTTTAAAATGTGTAATTATAAAAACAATTTATATACAGCATGCTTGTCTGTCATTGTGAAATATATATATATTTTTATATGCATTCCTATTTGGATTATACAAAAATTTATTAATATTTTCAAGGAATAAATGTTCAGAATATTCACTATGCACAAGAGCTCATAGCACATTGATGTCTTTTTTAAGCAGATGTTTTCTTGTAAGCACCATGTAAAAGGAAGTGTGTATACTGAAATATGACTCACATGCCACCGATGAGGACCTGAGATTGACGGTTATTCACCTGGTTGTCACTCTTGTGACGAAACTGTGAAAGAAACAGATGTGTGTGTGAAATGTGTGTGTATGTCTGACTGATTCTTTGTGTGGAACTTGTGGTGTGTTTGGTGATTTCAATGTTACAGTATCCGTTTAAGTACTTTACAATAATAAAGAGTTCAAAAACACTAAAGTATTTACTATAAATTACTCTAGTATTATTTTTTCATATGGATTTGGAAGGGAGTTTGGAAGTTACAGTATGTGTGCACAGTATATGATGGAGACTCACATAGTCATCTGTGGCATCTTTAACTGCAGTGATGCTCAGCACCAGCACTAAAGGCACAATGGTGGTGAACCAGGACAATGAGGAAATCTGTGGAATCAACTGAGACAAAATATGCGCACAATTACCTTTAAGTCTTTTTTTATATATTTAATGCACCAACTAGAATTGGTAATACTGTAAGTGTGGGTGCACAAGCATTGGACAAAACGATTCTGTTAATGGGTGTCTGTGCACTTGCTACTTGGATTCTTAAAGATAAAAGTATACTTTAGTCTCCACAAGTGTACGGTGAGTGTGAGGAAAATTTTGTCACCAGAATAGCATATTGTATGATTATATTTTATAGTACAGTACATACATATTATATAATAGACACTGAAAAAGGATTAATCTTTCTAATGTATGTAACAACTGTTTCCAAATATGCTATCAAATCAAGTACACTTTGAAAATCTGTGTTTGACTGTGAAAATGTGCATATAAAAGACTTTCTTTGTACTTTTTTATCTGGCAAGGAACCTATAGGGTAACTTAGTATATATGTATAATGTAATATTTCAGTGAGAGCCCTAAAAAGGGTTAAGGCCTTGAGGAATAAAGAATATGGTCTCAGCCATGAAGTGACCTTTGCAAAGGACCTCACCTCACTGTTTATCTGCCCTTTAAAATTCAGCATTCACATTAAAAATTGATTTGGAGTATTTACCTGCAGTATGAGGAGAAACAGGAAGTAGGTATTGGCAACTTCCTGGAACTGCTCAAACAGGTTGACTGGAAGGAAGGTAATGATGTTGTACTTTGACGTCATGATGCAGTTGCTCTGCAGGACAGGGGAAGAAATATTAGATATTTAATGTACATTTGCATCCAAAATGATTTCATATGAAGTCATAAAGCTGTACAGGTTGTTTGTTTAACTTACAGCGTACTGGAATTTTTCATTGTACTCTCTATCGTTGGCTCGGACTCTCCTTTCCTCCTCTGTGAAGAAAACAAACATTCTAAAAACACAAATAATACAAATATTTCATGTACCTCGGGTACATTATGTACCATGTTGTATTTGTAATATAAAAACAAATCATCTTAAAAGAGATTCATCTGAAGTTTAACTGCTTTGACTGACTTATATTGTGTTGAACACAAACTTATATATTTAGAAGAGTTTTGATGATCATTGGCTTCTAATGTATGAACAAAAAAACGTGAAGACATTTAACAAATAATTGTATTTTCCAGAGCACAGTCTACAGAT
>CAIGQW010053747.1:6560859-6575859 GCA_903798125.1 Danio choprae
CTCCATCTCCGTCTCGTTCTGTCACCATCCGCCACCAAGGCGTTACAACCACAAATTACTCTCTACAATTGATTTTTATTCAATTGATTGTTAAAACAGAAAACACACACAAAAAAACTTACAATAGGAGTAGGCCAGTGGATGTTATTTAAGTTATCACTTATGTCTTTGTCTTTATTATTGAAAAAGTTTTTTTTTTCTGGAACGAATCAGATATGTACAGACAACATACTTTAGACACATATACTGTACATACAATTCTAACATAAGAACTAAAAAAATATATAATGGTTTCTGATACAGACTGATTGTACAATAGCATATAAATTGTTGCATAACAAGGGTGTAAACATTATTTAAAATAAGGTCTATTTAAAAGTATGGCCTTTTGGCCTCCAGTGCTTTCATGCCTTTAATTTTGGCAGTACAATCTTAAAAATGACTGGGTTGTTTCAATCAAATTTGGTTAAAATAAGGACAAACCCAACCACTGGGATAACTTTTTAAATTACATTTTTATACAGTGGTGGGGTTTCTCCATATTTTCCATAAATTTGGGTTAAGACAACCCAGCATTTTTAGAGTGCATTAATTCATAGTTATTTTAAATCTGTGAGGGAATTTAAAAAAACTTCAAAATACTGCGATACTTCATATTGGTAGGAAAACAAAATTGCAAGAACACAACATGATAGAACCTGTAACAGCAAAAAAAAAATTTATATAGTTATTGCAAATATACACATATATATGTGCCAGTGTTTAATTTATGACATGCATAGCACTTTAAAAAAGACAATGTAAGAAGGAAAGTGGAAGTCTTCAATGTGGTTGATGAGGACGGTGTAATAAGATGTCCACTGGACCAGAGGGCAGTTTCTTTATGAGGTTCCAAGCCTCAAGACGCATCAGACCCTCCAAACTCTGACCCTGCACCTCTAATAGTTCATCCCCAGGAAACACTTCACTTATTGGTCCACCTGGAAACAAGTAGCTTATTTAATGGAGGAGTTTGAAATGAGGAGATTAGCTGTGTTATACCTTTAGACACACACCCTTGGGGGAATCCTCACTGTCATCTTAAAGTCTCTTCCACTTTAAGTGGACGAGGGAAAGTTGTATGGACAGAGTTTCATCCCTCAATTTTGACTAAGGGAGGGAGTATATTGTACACTTTATGATGTTCCATATGCCACAATTTTACACAATTAAGGTGTCACCTCAGATTCTGTTTAATTTATCCCTTCAACTCACACAACTCTATGAAAAAAATTAACACTACAAGCATAGCTATATGCTATGAATATATGAACATTTTTATTTTCTAAACTGCAGCAATATTGGCAAACTGAGTTGCATTGAATAGGATTGATTTTTTTCAACTAAGAAAAATGGTCTTACCACGGAAGATTTTTTGTATAGTAAGGGGTTTGTCTCCTGAGCTGGAGCCCACCCCTCCTTCAAGACTAAAGCCAAGATCAGAGCTGGATTTGTTCAGAGTCACACGGACTCTCCTGCCTGTAGGGGGCATAAACACACAAAGTATCAACAATTGTATCAACAAATGCTTATTGATTTCCAGATGCAATTGCATTCGTAGTTGCCATAACTGGTGACTGGTTACACCTTACTCCACATTATACCTTACTCCACATTATACCTCAGATTCATTAAACATTCCACTGAATCAATATAATCTTCAGTGCTTCAACAGGATAGAACAGGAAGAGCTAGATAAACTTATAAATGGTTCTAAACCAGCTACATGTATGTTAGACCCAATTCCAACTAAGTTACTGAAAGAGTTGTTACCTGTAGTAGGAGAACCTCTTCTTAATGTTATTAACTCTTCTTTATCTTTAGGCCATGTTCCAAATCCTTTCAAGCTAGCTGTTATTAAACCTATTATTAAGAAACCACAACTGGACCCTAGCAACTTAGCTAATTATAGGCCTATTTCAAATCTTCCATTTATGTCTAAAATACTAGAAAAAGTTGTTTCTGCCCAATTATGCTCCTTTCTACAGATGAACACTGTTTTTTGAAGTGTTTCAGTCAGGTTTCAGGCCTCATCACAGTACAGAAACCGCATTAGTGAAAATAACCAACGATCTACTCTTAGCTGCTGACCAAGGCTGCATCTCGTTATTAGTTTTACTGGATCTTAGTGCTGCATTTGACACCATTGACCACAATATACTTATAGATCGCTTAAACTCTACAGGTGTCCAGGGACAGACTCTACAATGCTTTAAGTCATACTTAACTGACCGTTACCAGTTTGTTAATATAAATGGACAGCCCTCACAAACCAGGCCAGTGCAGTATGGGGTGCCTCAAGGGTCATTTCTAGGCCCTTTGTTGTTTACAATATACATGCTACCCCTGGGAGACATTATTAGAAGACATGGGATCAGCTTCCACTGCTATGCAGATGATACCCAATTATATATTTCAACAAAACCTGATGAGACATCTGAACTGTCTAAACTAACTCAATGTATTAAAGATATTAAAGACTGGATGACCAACAATTTTCTTCTCTTAAACTCAGACAAAACAGAATTATTACTTATTGGGCCTAAATCCTGTACACAGCAGATCTCACAACTTGACCTGCAAATAGAGGGATGCAAAGTTAGCATTAGCTCTACTGTAAAAGATCTGGGCATTATATTAGACAGCAATTTATCTTTTGAAAATCATATCTCCCATGTCACAAAAACCGCCTTCTTTCATCTGAGAAATATCGCTAAGTTACGAAATATGCTATCCATCTCAGATGCAGAAAAGCTAGTTCACGCTTTTATGACCTCTAGGCTGGATTACTGTAATGCTCTGTTCGCTGGTTGCCCAGCATCTTCTATTAATAAACTTCAGCTGGTACAAAATGCAGCTGCCAGAGTTCTTACCAGGTCTAGAAAATATGATCATATCACCCCAATTTTATCCTCCTTACACTGGCTGCCTGTTAAGTTCCGTATTGATTACAAAATATTGCTTCTTACCTATAAAGCTTTAAATAATCTAGCTCCTGTTTATCTAACTAACCTTCTGTCTCGTTACAATCCAACCCGCTCTTTAAGATCTCAAAACGCAGGGCTCCTGGTAGTACCTAGAATAGCAAAGTCGAGTAAAGGAGGTCGAGCCTTCTCATTTATGGCTCCTAAACTCTGGAATAGCCTTCCTGATAATGTCCGAGGCTCAGACACACTCTCTCAATTTAAAACTAGATTAAAGACTTTTCTTTTTAGTAAAGCATACACTCAATGCATCGCATAACGGTATGGTATATTAGTGTACTCCTTCCGTCTTAATACACCAGCCATTGTGTTAGAAACTCTCATATGCTTTACATTGTTGTTATATAACTGCTATCTTCATCCATAACAATCCTTTTCTTTCTGGTTTAAATACACTATGAACAGCAGCTACGCTAAATATTTTCTTTATTTTGTACTTCCACCTGGGGATACTCATCCCGAGGTCCCTACAGATTTGCAGCGCCATCGATGCGATCCTAGACCTCTGAAGAGATGATCCGAAGGTATCCTGGACCAGGCCGTATCCCGAGCTGATACCGTGGTGGCCATGGAGGAATGGAGCGCATGAGACTGATTCCTGAAAGGCTTCAGTGATGAACAAGTCTACGTTTGATCCTGTGGGCCAGCCTACCCTCCCGCTGGTGCCCTACCCACACCTGCAGCTTACACGATGGATGTCAGCTTCTCCAGCCCGGCGACTAGACTGCAGCTCCACATAGGAAGTTTGGCCAGAGGAAATGACCATGCCTAACATAGCCTGCTTTCTCTCGAGGTTTTTTTTTCCCTTCACTTCGTCAATTGGTGAAGTTTTTTTTCCTCCACTGTTGCCACTGGCCTGCTTGGATTTGTGGAGCTGCGCTTCGGTGGATTTGCTCTTCAGTGTTTGAACTTTCACCAGTGAAACTTAAGCCACACTGAACTGAACTAAACTGAACTGAACTGAACTAAACTCAAAAATGTGGACTTTAATTGAACTTGTTAAGCTGCTTTGACACAATCTACATTGTAAAAAGCGCTATATAAATAAACTTGAATTGAATTGAACCTTGCTGGTATAATTCTTCATGACATAGATTCAGAGGAAATATTTTATTGATATTTGGGTCCAAATTATTTGAAGATTTGTCCCCTGTTCCATCATGCTTTAACAGCTTTTCTTAAAACTTATGGCATGATTTGCTTCAGTTCTTGTGTTTTGCTGTGAAAATACACAAAAATAAAAATTCTGAAGAACCACTACACCCTGACAAGTCTTGAAAGAACTATGTATTGGACTGAGATCTGGGGACTAGTGAGGGCATTTGAGTTTAGTGAATGCAGTTCACAACGTGATTCAAAGTGTTCAAAGTGATTGTAGCCATGGGATTTATTACAACTTTGATTATACTCGAAGAGGTCTATATAAGAGTATATACCACCTCCGTTGTCATCTGACCATTACCCACCTGTGATTCCTGTTTTTTCAGTGACATCTTTTCTGCTGTTACCACTCCGAAGAACAACCACTGCCATTCCCTGCCCTTTTGCTTTTCTTAGTGTACGCAAAGCCTCCCAGTGGGCAGAGTTCTGGAGGGCAGTGCCATTGATTGACAGCACCTGAGCACCCTGAAAGATGGAGCCTTCCTGTGCTGCTACACCACCTAAGATTACTCTGTGGACCTAAAAGAGGAGATAGGAAAAAATCTTAATATTTTATATAGAATTAAAATCAAAGACATTTTAGTATTTTACATCTGGTTTTGTTGCTTTTTATGTAGACCTTTTGGTAATCTGTAATCTGTATCTGATTCCATAATTAATACATGTTTTCTGTAGTTCAAAATGTTTGTGCATTACAGCATTCAGAGATACTCACTGTGACTGGTTTATTCTGATCCACTCCCCCGGCCAAGGTAAATCCTAAGCCACTCCCCACCTCCTTGTGTAACACAACCACTTGCACGTCTTCATATTTCTGTTGTAAGTCAGAGCCAGGGATACAAGTTACGATTGCAAAACAAAAAAAGTGTATTTTCTCCAAACCCGTACATTAGCTTGCACAACTAAATCTGTAATTCTGTTTGTATATTCATTTGTTAACCAAATTTGCATGGCGTGTATATTTCATTGTCAAATTGTGTGCTTCAGGACAAAGTTATGTAACTTTTTACCTTCAGAGGGTCATCTCCCAAGCACTTGACATCATCCAATAAGCGATCCAGTTCATCGTTGCTCAGCAGAGTCACAGAAGAGAACACTGAGATGTCTGAGCTCAGCGACGCAGAGCGTGAGGATGGCAAATCTTCATCATCCTCTAACCAATCTGGCGAATTATAGTCCACCCCACTAAAGTTACATAGGTCCATGAGACTGCAAGGGGTATATATGAAGCATAAGAACATAGATTGTGAATTGCTGTCACTCAAAGTTAGTCTAAATCCTTTTTACATGATAAATCATTTTAATCTAAAACATTTTTAATACTGTAGTAGTTACCTTAAGGAGAAACTTCGACGTTCAGATTGGCTCATGTTGCTTGTGATGGTCACAGATGACTCTCCTGAATCAGAGTCCTCTTCAGTGTCTGTTTCTTCATCATCATAATCTTCCTCATCAGAGCTCCACCTAGCCATGCCAATAGTAGTCAGTGGGGTCAGATCCTCTCTTGTTTTGTAGTTGTTATTATTAGAATGGTTGAGTGAGGAATAGATTGTCTGGAAATGAGTGGAACTGTGAGGGTGATTGGGTAGCACTTTGGGATGGGTCTCATTGACTCCACTGTTTCTCTGTTTCTCAATGCTAATTGTATTAGGGGCACTATTAGGAGAGTTAATTGGTGTACCTTCATCATCATCACCATCATCCTCTGTTTTTACATTAATAGTCTGTTGCCTTAATAAACTTTTGAAATTTGAGTGTTGAGAGATTGATGGATTTTCCTCTTTTTCTTCCATTGTTCTGATCTGTCTTAGCCCCGAACTAACAGTGATGGCAAAATCGGGTTCATCAAAATGTTTTTTACCAGTTGTCCTACTTTCAACATTATCATTTTTTCTGCTAACTTGGTCACTTGTTGATTCATTCATTTGTTTAAATTCTGGCACAAGCTCAACACTCTTTCTGTAAGTCTCTTGACGTGGTTCAAATGTTGGTGTTACTTTGACAGAAGAATTTGAATGAGGAGCTTTACTTGGATTTAAAGTGCCTTCAGTCTCCTTATTGAATTTGTTTTTGCTAAAGAAATTTGTTCTTGGGCTTTCTGTGTTCCCTACAGTCCTTCCAAAATGAAGATTTCTTTCTGAACCACTCTTCCTCACAGGAGCGGCAGGCTTGGGATGCTCTGGTACAGATAATGTCCTTTTGGAATAAAGATCTTTTGCTGTTCCTTTAGTCTGTTGCGCCAAAGATTCAAACATGCTGATTGTATTCTTTACAGAATCCAGGGATTGTGCACGGAACTTTTCTAGTACACCTTCTCCTCTCCTTCCATCGGTTTTAAATGTGAAAACATCATCTTTCCCTTCTTTATGGATTTCACTATGTGCTGCTCCTTTTGAGGACAATGGGTTCTTGGGTAGGGTGGTCTCCACTTGCGAACCACCATGACACCTGCTTTCCTTCATGTCCAGACCCATGGTAGTTTCTTTATCTGATTGTTTATCTTTCAAACTTTCCTCTTTGACCCCTCTGGAATGACAGTTGAGATCCTCGCTGGGGGTGTTTGAATTACTATCTGAATATGCAGACTGGTTCCTGTGAATGCTATATTGACCATTTGCTGACAGCTTACTCCTGGTCCCTTCTAATGACTTTGGGGACCCTGTAAACCCCCTTCTGCTTGATTCTTCATTGTCCTCAGACAGAAGTGACTGAGCATTTTTGGAACTTTCTGTACTCCACTTTGGCTTTGATGACAATGAAGAACTTAATCCAGAGGAATTGTCCCTTTGGTCATTCTTGTTCTCGTTATTTAAAAAGGGTTCTGGCTTGGGACCAAAATATGTTTTTGAAAATCTTCTAGGGAATGTTCCAGCCTTTTCTGCATTGTTTGAAGGCTTCTCCTGTTGGCCGTGACTATAATCTGTAGAGTTTCCAAACACAGAGTCTGTAGTGTTTTTCCTTTGACTTGGAGTGGAGTCCACAGTGTCCATAGACTTGAGAAATATATCAGGACTTAAAGCATCAGATTTGCCATGTGACCCAAGCAGTTTATAAATTCTTTCCTTTATTGTTTGGTTTCCAGTTACTTCCTCAGCATTGGAAAGTCCTTGCTCTCTGGTCCAGAATCCGATTCTCTTGTCTGCCTGACTAAGACTTGATTCCAATGTTTGTTGTGCCCAGAGACTACTATCATCTCCAATAGAACCAAGGCTAAGTCTTGGCTTCAGTCTGGAAGGGAGGGACTGACCGCTACTTGTCTTTTCTATAGCCAAATTAATTTGATTTATTGTTAAAGATGTACATCCAGAGACTGGAGAAACCTTTCTGTCACTGCTCTGATCACCATCATTGGCTACATTATAAGCCCGGATCCTCCATGAATAGGTAATAGGTTGATTCTCTTGTGTACTTGAATTTACATTGCTGTTTGTTTCTGCTCTTTCTGAGCTATTGGATCGCTTCATATACTGACTATATTCTCTAGTCCCACCAGTCATCACAGTTGTGTTTCCGTGTCCTGCTCTGCTACTCATTACTCTCTGGTCTAAGCTTTTACTTTTGTTTGACTGATAAAATTTCCTCATCTTATCTCCTCTGCTTCTGTCACTTGCTGCCTGACTCTTGTCTTCCAGAGTGACTAAACTTTTATTATTTGCAACACTCTTTTCAGAACTGATTAAAGGAGTTGAATCCATTCCTGCATCCTTACTTAAAGTTTTACCGGTCTCATCAATGTTAGTGTGGGTATAACTAGCAGATGTACAGACTTTGCTGAGGTCCTTACTTGGATGACTTTTCTGACTTGAGTCTTCAGTATTTCCACTCTCAAAAGAAAAGCTTTTCTTCCTAAGGTCTTTAGTAGTAAGTGTTTTAGCAGAGCGGATTTTGAATCTAGCAGCTGCAGAGCCATACGGCTTTACAGATGACTGACTTTGACTTTGTGCTGCCATTCCATCGGATGTTTGTGCACCTTCAGTTTTGCTGCTAGTTGTGTCTGATTCAGGAAATTGACACACAGAAGCTCCAGTATGCAAACTCATCCTTTTAAATGTCTCTGAATCTCACACAGTGCATTCCTTAGAGTAGGAATTGAATGCTGTCATCTTTCCAGTGACATTTTTAATTGGAAGTATTTATCTGGCAGAATTTGTGAAGTAATTAGGCTGGGCTGTAGACAAAGTGCCTTAGTTATCTGGAGTGGTGTGGAAACCTGCTTGACTTTGTTTAGTAAGATGTATCATGCTGTCTGGATCCAAAAAGTAATGAACCTTGGTACACTTCAGTCCATATCTTGTTCTGTAACCACATGTGAAAGTTTGCTTTAAACAAATGAAATAAATTGTACTTTATTTAATTAAATCTCATGTTTTGCTACATGAATTAAAGTTCAGTAAGCATTCAGGAAATGACTTAAATTTTAGTTCAGTCCTAAAATGACTGAAAATTCTGTTATTAATTACCCACCCTTGTGTCACCTCAAACCCCCAAAATCCTCTTCAGAACACAAATAAAGATATTTTAGATAAAATCCAAGATCTCTCTAATCCTCCATAGACAGAAACGGTCTCAAGATGTTTAAAGTCTAGAAAGGCACCAAAAAACTTGGTCAAAACTGTCTATGTGTTTTCAGTTGTTCAAATGAAAGAACTAAACTACAACTACAAGAATACTTTGTGTGTACATCATGAACATGTTCCCTATACTGACACTGAGGAGAATAAAGTCATTATTTTTGTTTTATATGTGAACAAAAGTATTCTCATAGCTTGGTAATATTATGATTGAACCACTGATGATACATGGTCTTTTTTATTGGCTTTCTGGCCTTTGAACAAGTCCGAAACCTTGCTGTCTGTGGAGGATAAAGAGCTCTCAGATTTAGTTTATTATATCTGAAATATCTTAATTTGTGTTCAAAAATGAACTAAGGTCTCAGGGTTTTGGGACGACAATTAGTGGGTAATTAATAACATAATTTTCATTTTTGGGTGAACTAACCCTTTAAAAAGCATTTTCAGTTTAATTCTAAACAGATCAAAGACAATCCTGCTTGTAATGCCTGAACATACAAATGGCACAGACCTTTAATCATTAAGTTATACTACCTACCACTTAAAGTGTACAGCACATGCTAAAAGGTATTTGCAAGTCGCCTGCTCAGATTCATTCAAGTACCTCAAGATTTCAACACACTGAAACTCTGTATTTATTACAATGAGAGTCCATAAATCTCTTCAAGGCATACGGCATCCATACCCTCATATGTAAACATGTTGAAACTCTAGACGACACCATTATAGTACTTTAGACCATACAATGAAAAACATCCTGAAAAATGTTTAAAAATCAATGAACCAGTGTGCGCATCTGTGCATTTGGTTGTATGTTTACTCTGACAACATTCCTGATGTTACTTGTCACACTTTGCTGCTCTTTATGAAAACCCGATACAAAGTCAGATAACAGGTCAAACACACCAGACTACAATCCTGTCTAACACCACATGTGTTACAGTTTCATGCACACATGTTTAAAGGTAAACGATTGTTTTGGAGGATGCATTGCAATGGATTTTACTAAACAAACAATACATAATATAAAAAAGACAGCATTGTTACATCTCAAATCTGTGAATTGTCAATTTCCCGACACCTCTTACACCTCCTACACACCCACATTCATTCAAAGCAGGACACTGACATTCATTCAGACTTTAGCAAGATCTGATAATAGTCACATGCAACAAAACAATTATCTGTGCACAAATCTGCATGCAAATAAAATCAAATAAAAGCTTAACAAAACAATACTTAATCAAGTGATTTTACTGATTTTAAATCAAGGTTTTGTATTGCTCTTTTCCAGATTTGTTTGCCTCATCATTTTTGGTAATAAAGATAGCTTTTGTTATCTTAAACTGAACATTTGTGACCTTAGACCACAAAACCAGTGTTCATTTTTTTAAAATTGAGTTCTATACATCACTGAAAGCTGAATGAATACACATTTTTTTGATATATGCTTTGTCAGGATAGGACCTTTAAAGTTATTTATATTAAGTGCTTAGCAATGCTTGATCAAAGATCAGGTTGTTATATATTTGCAGTAGGACTTCCACAAAATATCTTCATATATCGAATATTCTAATGATTTTTGGATATAAAAGAAAAATCGATAATTTTGACTGATACAATAGGCTATTACCAAAAATATACCCGTGCAACATAAGACATATAGTATGCCAGGAGTTCTGTAGCTATGTTTAAAATAAAACACATGAGCAAACAGTAAGCAGAGATAAAAGGAGGTGTGTCGTACCTCTTCCAGAAGCGCAAATAAATCTCAACTGATTAAAAACAAATAAAAGAAACATTGACACAGTAAATATAGGTTGCTCAGAACCATACTGCTACCTTTACGTCACAGATAAAATGAGATGTAAAATAAAATGACCAGTCTCATATGGCCGCAACATTACAGACTTTCTAAAGAAAACAGGTCAGTGTCGGTTTACAAAAAAAACACCTGTTCTCCCATGGCACACGCACTTGCACAACAATGGTTATACGCGTTAGCAGCCATGCAATCTAACAAAATATGCTGAGTTTTAGCTCTTCAAACAATAGTTACGTACCTTATAGGACTTTAGTATCCCTTGCTTTAAGCTCTCGCTCCTCTTACTCATTGCAGTCTGTCATAATTTTTTATGATGCATTTCTACTGTAATAAGAACTTGCCGGACTGGTCTGACATGCTTACCCTTTTCCTCCCCTTTTGATTGTTGTGCCTTCCTCTCTCATTTCCCTATGTCTTTCTCTCCTCCCCTGTTTCTTTCTACCTGCTGCTCTCTTTTTCTCCTTCCATCTGTTTGTGTCTCAGTTTCTTTGTCTCTTGTACTCACACATGCACCTGTCAACATGCACACCCTTCAGTATATGTCTAATGGGAACATTCCTGGACCGTGGTTTCTCAGTGACTCAATAGGTGTTAAAGGGTAGCGTAGGTAAATTCTTGTGACAATCATCTGGTCCTAGAGTTTGGTTCAGAAATTTCACGAATTCAGAACATACCCAGAGTAAGTTAATGAAAGACTAAAACAGATGGTATTCCAGTTGAACAAAAAGTGTGTGTTTTTTAATGCAAATGCATCGCACTTGACCTTTTTTACGAGTGTGTGTGATGTAAGGACTTACAGGTCTAGTTAAAATATATAACCTATTCATGTTAAGTCTGATGCATACTGTGCAATTTTAGTTCCATAAGATTTTAATATTAATTTCATAATCATGATTTATTTTTATAATTATGTTTTATCGCCAATATTAAGGAACAGCTTGTAATAAACTAAAAAAATAACTTGATAGGTTGTCTATAAAAGCATGTTGACTTTTATGTAAAGGACTGGGATGTTTTTGCTGGGAAAATCAAAAAGATATAACATTTCGATTCTTTTCTGCAATCTGTGACACTTGAAACCAATTTGTTTGGGATGATGGCAAAACATTAGTAGCCATTCTGTATGCTAATGTGTCATGGGGAGAAAACAGATTCATTCAAGCTATTTAATATCACTTAAATATAAGTCTCAAATATGCTTTGTGATCAAACTAACCAACCAACCAACCAACTAACCAACAGTGTAATTTTAATCACCTCTTTGAACACATTTGAAATCGTTTTAAATTGTGGACTTGATGTCTCTTGATGTCTGAATTGCAGAGCTTGTGAAACATATCTATTTCCCTATGATCAGATCCTTTCTTAACTCAAAAATAATCATTAAAATTATGATTACAATTGATGTCAACTGATGTAAAACTTTTTGATAGTATAATAGATCTTCACTCCTTCAATAAACTCGCCAGTTGTGATTGACATATTCAAATGAAGTGTCCACCATTTTGAAAATTAACCGATATGTTACATAAAATAAAATAAATATGCACACTGAAACTCATCATCATTCTCATTTATTTTATCTTTCCATTTACCCTTCACCTTTGTTCACCCATGTTCTCTCTACATCTTTACTTGTTTTCAGTTACACAGTAAAAATAGCATTAAACATGTGACCTGTTATAAAGTAGCTGTGGTGAAGAGAAGCTATACTATTTTTATAAGGCCTTTTTTTATATATCAGAATCAGAAAAAAATGCAGCAGGATTTAAAGCATTACAAAGAACTAAAAGTGAGATTTTAAACATATATGACGTTTTTGCCAGATGTTCTGATGACCAGTACTTCAAGCAAGGACAAAAACTTCATATTGAGACATTTTTCAAAATAAGAATATGGAAGTAAAAAGAAAGAAGTGAAAAAAATTGAATATTCTAGCATCGACTATACATCAAGCTAAACCAAAATCACCAGCTGCGTAATTTTACAATCTGGCAAACCTTGACCCAGAAATGCCAACCTCATTTTTGCAAACAGCTACAGCATGAGTGTTTGAACCTGCTACTCATCATCAAGCATCGTTTACATCAATCCACGATGCAAAAGCCACATTACACAGCAAAACTAATCATACTCTACATCATTATATGGTGCAACCTACAATAAAAATGTAATAAATTAAAAATGATGATATATGCAATGTAAAACAAAACAAAATGCATTACCTGGGTGTATGTTTGTAAGACACTTGTGGCTCAACTTCCTGCAGCTGCAAGAGCAAATGAAGAGTGCAGCAAAACAAGTGTCTCGGAGGCTGAGAAACAGCAAATGGGCGGGAATTATGCTCTAAATGTGTGTGAATCTTGACAGCTAGACTTAGCTCTAAAACATGCAAAGAGCTATCTTTATAGGGACTTCCCATAGACGTAATGATTTTTATATTATATTATATTATATTATATTATATTATATTATATTATATTGGGGCCTCACAGTGGCGCAGTGGGTAGCATGATCGCCTCACAGCAAGAAGGTCGCTGGTTCGAGCCTCGGGTGGGTCAGTTGGCGTTTCTGTTTGGAGTTTGCATGTTCTTCTCATGTTGGTGTGGGTTTCCTCCGGGTGCTCCGGTTTCCCCCACAAGTCCAAAGACATGCAGTATAGGTGAATTGAGTAGGCTAAATTGTCCGTAGTGTTTGAGTGTGAATGAGTGTGTATGGATGTTTCCCAGTGATGGGTTGCAGCTGGAAGGGCATCCGCTGTGTAAAACATATGCTGGATAAGTTGGCGGTTCATTCCGCTGTGGCGACCCCAGATTATTAATAAGCCGAAAAGAAAATGAATGAATGAATGAATGAATTATATATCCCGCCCCAACCCTACCCCTAAACCTAACCCTCACAGGAAACAATATGTATTTTTAAAAGTATCTTCAAAGATCTTAATTTTGTCTGATTTATTAGCCATTTTTAAAAATTGACTGGTATTGCTATACTAGTGGGGACATTGTACACACATGCACACGCACACACCCTTTTTAAAGGGATAGTTTACCCAAAACAATATTTTTTTACAGAACGCTAGAAACCTGTAACCTTTGACTTCTAATATTTGTGTCACAGTGGAAGTCAATGGTTACAGGTTGTAAGCTTTCTACAAAATATCTTTTTTGTTCAACAGAATAAATAAACTCATATAGGTTTGGAACTAATTGAGGGAGAGTAAATCGTGAGCAAATTTTCATTTAGGGGTGAACTATCCTTTTAACCAAAATAACTGAATCAAAGACTAACATTAACAAACAATTAGCCATTTCAAGCATAATCCATGTAAATCAAATAGCACAAACCCTACATGTTCAAGGCAATAAAAAATGTTTTACCTTAAAAACGGTTGTGTTTATGCCATAAGCATCCTCAGTCAACGGTCTGTCTTGCATAACAGACACATGCACATTGCTGATTGCTGCTGCAGAGGAAGCTGGTGAAGTTTGTGGTTTCATATAGGCAAAAATGTAACAGCAACCGTTTCTTTTCAAACTGTAGTTACAAGTAAATGCAGGCAGAAGCACTGACATAAAAGATGGGATGGAATGATAAAATAAACAAAATAAGCCACATTGTTGAGCTGCTTGTAGACACACACCATAATTAGATGTTTCAGGATTTTCCTGTCGTCTGATGACCTGTTTGGCCAAAACAGCTTCTTTCTTCTCAAGAAAACTGGTCACAGTGCAGGAATTTAACTTCTTAGCTGCTGAATAGATTTGCCTTCATCATACAACATTAAAAACACATAAGATGTGTCATCTTATATTAATATCTCTGCATTGATTTTCATACAAATCTGACAAATGCAAGTTGCAAATAAAGTGTTGTGTTAGCTATTGTCACAAAAAAATTTTTTTTAAATACCACAATATAGAGTCTTAGTTTCATCTTTCTTTACCAGGTCACGAGATAAAGTTATGAAAGTGTTAAAATTGAGGAAATAACTTCATTCCTGGTTGTCATTTCATGCATCTGCCACCCACTTCTGTTCCTCCTGAAAGAATCGCATTGTTCAGTGTGTTGATGTGATAAAGGTCAGCAGTTCTTAGGCCGCTCACTTCATTTTCCTTGAAAAAAAGTCTAGCACAGTGAAAAAACATGTGCCAAATGTTTGGATGCGTTGACTGTGTATGTGCGTGTGTATTTCTGGAGAGCTGACTGAGAGGAAGATGACAAGAAAGCATTGTGGATTGGAGACAAGACATGGTGGTGTTTGTGTGAATTTAGATCCACTATATGCCATTTTGTATGAGTAACTAATACAGAATGTGAAAGGCAATGTAATGTGGTTAAAAGAGAAAAAAGAACATATTTTTTTCAGATAAGGAACAAACTGGCATGTTGTATACAGTACACTGTAAAAAACTATACT
>CAIGQW010053747.1:6578359-6581122 GCA_903798125.1 Danio choprae
CACTCAGAGATCAGATAATTTAGAAACTGAAGAACATCTCCAAGACACTTCAAGAAACGTGCCTGCAAAGCTTCAATACTGGAAACTGAAAAGTTATAGATTTGTGTAAATTGCTGTAAAAGTGAGGTTGCCTTCAAAAATACATGAATACATTTTCTTTCTCAGTTAACTTGTATTAACTAAATTAAATCAATATTTGGTTGATATTGAATACTATTATGATCATTTATTGTAATTGATAATTTATGATATCTTTATTGTATGCACAGAGGTCATGAGCCTAAATTCATATTTGACACTGGCATAACATACAATACAGCATACATACACTTACATATCTTTAACACACATAAAACACTTATTACTCCAGCCGGAGCTAAAAAGAAAAGCTCCTCCGTTCAGTTGCATCTGTTTATAGAGCACTGATGACCGGATTAGGATGGCGGCCGCATTGACGTATCGGAGCAACGGACCGAAGCGGACCATGAGGCGTACGTCTAACTATCTAGTCTATATTTTGAGACACAAAGTTGTGACTACATTGCTCTCTGGTGGCTTAAACCGAACAAAATTTTATTTTTTAGAGATTACATACAGGTTAGATACAGATTAATTTACTATATGTCTGAAAAATAAGACGCATGCAAAATAGAATGTAAACATACAAAAGTTAGTCAAACGGAGAATCAAAGTTGCTATTATTTATATACTCAAAAGATAGCGTTACAGGCACCCAAAATCCTTAACAGAATTATTATTATTATTATTATTATTATTATTATTATTATTATATTCTACAGTGCTTCATGGAAATTGAGGTTGCTGAGGTTACTATAGTCAGTGGCGTTCTAAAAAAGAATGTTCAAAAAAACGGTTGATGACGTTGACGTTGAGAAACTAGTGTGACCTGCGTTAAGTGTCTGACCATCGCTGACATTAGCGGTATGTAAAGATCTTTCTAAAAGTATAATTTTAGATTATTATATTTGGTTGTTTCAATGTGCTTTTGGTGAAGGACACTAAAGATTTTAGTATTTCTGTCTGTCATCTCGTTTCAGATTATTATATAGTATTATAGTTTTTCCACGTCTTTTTTCGGTTAGACTTTAGATTGTATTGAATGTTGGTTGGAATTGGAGATTGCTATATTGTTGACTTGTCAATTTTAGATATATATATATATATTTTAGTATGTGTGTTCTGTTATCTTCTTTAGTAGCCTATTTATAATCGCAGAATGCCATTTGTTATGTTGTCAGGTTGGTAGACCGATAGATACAATATCTTTGTTTGTTTGTATGTTCATTTGTATATTGTATATTGTATATTGTTGTCTTGTTTAACATTTGCAGATTGTTATTTGTTATATCATCAGATAAATGGATCTGTTATAATGTATTTGTATGCTGTCAGCTTGAACATATTCCATATTACTATTGTATTATTTGTGATTTATGCTGTCGGCCTGCTCAACATTTGTAGCTTTTGATTGTCATTTGTTCTATTTACAGTTTTATTCATTATTGTAGCACATGTATCTATTCTAAGTTTTTAGATTGTCATCTTGTAGAGTATTTATTTATAGCTGCGAAATATCATTTGTTAGTGTTACAGTAGAAAAGGGAGAAAAAATGGAGAATTACACACCTCAGCGAAGACTGGAAATGATGGTCAGGAATTTCTTTTTTTTTAAAACACATGGACGGGTGCATCGATGGACGTCCTTCCAATATGAAAGGGGTGGTGCTTGGTATAGATCAGTGGTTCTCAAACTTTTTCCCTTTAGAAAGAATTTGTCTCTCCAAGTACCACCTAATGACTAGCATCGAAATATAGTAGCATAGTTGGCCAGTTCAACTGATTCAACTGATTTGTAACAATTGATTTGTATCACGTTTGTGATAACTATTTTACCAATGATGCCGCATGGGGAAATACCTGAGTTTGCAGTAACTGAAATGCCAACTGGTCTGCAAAAGCACTTCTGTAGTGCGTATCTGCTTGAGAGCTCCACAATGTTTTTGATTCTTAGCATCTGATGACATGATGCACTAAACATACTAATCACAATGGAGTGATCATACAGGGAACAGCCAATGCTGATCACATCCGTGTTATCGTACGTGTCAAAGGGTAAAAGAGTGTTCATATATTTTTAATGATTATTCAGTGATTCCTCCGCATACCACTAGAAGGAAACCCGCGTACCACACTTTGAGTACCACTGGTATAGATAGATAGTTAGGCCTTGTCTGTGTCAGGTTTTTCCTTTTTCAGCTAATGGAGAGCAGGCAGAAGAGGGAGACTCACAAGAGAATCGGTGGACATTTATCTAAAAAAAAAAAATGATGAAGAACAGCAGGTAGGGCTTTGTTTGTACTGTGTTTGTCTTTTGCTGGTTGGAGTGGAGCAGAAGAAGGAGACTCACAAGGGGAACGGTGGAGATATACAGGTAGAACTGCTTGATCATATTTAACAATGGAGTTAGTTTCCAAAGAAATGTATTAAGATTAATTAAAGATATAGACCTGATATCTTTTTCTTTGGCAGATTGACATAGAGCATGTGGAGAAACAGGGAAACACACCTTAGTAATGACAAGTAAATCATAATAAATTAGGTACTGCCTATGAATTAACTTCATAATACATTTAAAATGATATATTTTAATTTTTGCAGAGTGACAGTCGGGTATTTCCTTTAGATAGATAGATAGATAGATAGATAGATAGATAGATAGATAGATAGATAGATAGATAGATA
>CAIGQW010053747.1:6616122-6632694 GCA_903798125.1 Danio choprae
GCGGAATGAACCGCCAACTTATCCAGCATATGTTTTACGCAGCGGATACCCTTCCAGCTGCAACCCATCACTGGGAAACATCCACACACACTCATTCACACACATACACTATGGACAATTTAGCTTACCCAATTCACCTATAGCGCATGTCTTTGGACTTGTGGGGGAAACCGGAGCACCCGGAGGAAACCCATGCCAACACGGGGAGAACATGCAAACTCCACACAGAAATGCCAACTGACCCAGCCGAGGCTCGAACCAGCGACCTTCTTGCTGTGAGGCGATCGTGCTACCCACTGCACCACCGTGAGGCCCCATGCATAATATAACAAAATATAAAAGTTTTATTTTTTTCCAGATATGTTTATATTTGATTTAACATAACACAATACCAGTGGTTAAACTTCAAAAGGGTTAGGAAATCAACATTTGGTGGAATAACCACCAACAACTCAATCACAACAAATAAAAACACTTTTTATTCTGACCAATTGTCATTTTCAGATTTGTTTAAAATATATTTTTTATTTGAAATATGGAAAAAATTTTATCAGACCTTTAAGCACAAATATTATCATTTAACTCAAATCAATACATCATAAAACCAGAGAAAATTGTCTCATTTTTTTCATAGCTGTACAGCAATGATAAGTAGACCAATGACTGGAGCAATGTGCGTGTGAGTGTGTGTTTGTGTTCATGCACAACTCCAGAAGAGTCTAAAAGCAGTCAGTGTGAGTCAAGATGGGACAGGAGGTCCTAAAGGATTGTTTATGTGCGTCAGACAGTGTGCAAAAACTGTGACATATTTATTAAATATGTGTGAGACGGGTCTAAACGGACTGCGAAAATGTCTCTGGTCATTACTGGGGTGAAGATCAAGTGCCTAAAAAGCCTGAGCAAAGGTGAGAGGGAACATTACACATTCATATGTGACACATTCCAGTCATTCTCTATTAGATTGGAGGTGATTTATGCTTACTGTCATTAGAGCAGTTATTATGTAAGAATTTACCATAGAAGGCAACAGACTAGTTTAGTGCAGTTGACAAGGAGTATTAAAAAAGAGAGTCAGTGATGTGTACAGTCAGTGATAATGCGGTATAATGGGAGGATGACTGTTACAGTCCAGTTGACTTCATGTATAAATAGAAAGGCTAAAGAGAGTTCACAATAATAGTACAAAAATACCAGGATGAAACAGTAATAATGAGATGGAATATGAAATACAATAAGTTGCATGTTATTATTGAAGGTCAAAGAAAATTATATGACATTATGTGATTAAGTAATGAGGTATATTTCTATGCCTTTGCATTATTATTATTATTTTCATTATTTTATGCTAACATTTAATACTATTATTACATGCTTGTCATTTTCTTATTTCTAGATTGATATATAGAATAATCTGTATGTATATATGATCATTTTTATTTATTTGAATTGATTTTGACTTTGATCAACGGGTTCTAAATCAGTGTCTGACACTCGAGAATAGGCTACAGCTTTATCAGACACTCTGTTTACTCTGAACATTTGCTCTAATTTATAACCATATCATATCAAGAGAACAAAATGACTGTGTGCCGTCAGATGCCAATGGCATTCTCTGCAGCTGACCAATCTTTCTTCTCAAGTTAGAATCTGTCTTCATGACAAAAGAAGCTTCCAGAACACAGAAACAACAACAGCAATAACGGCAAAGCACAGTAATAAACCATACAACAGTTAAACATTAAAGAAATGTAAAAAAAAATACAGATGCAAAAATTTCATTCTGATAAAATTACATTTACAAAAGTGATTTATTTTTACAAAACATAAACATATAAATTTTAAAAAGTGTCTAATATCTCAAATGAATTTTGTGGAAAATAACATTTCAAAATATGGGTGAAATAATATTCCAAAGTGCAAAACTGTCATTCAGAGTTCACTTAAAGCTATATATATATATATATACACGATTAATACAGTATACAGACAGTATTCATGCAGCCAGCTAAATGCCAGATGTACAGACCTCAGCCAATGTCCAGCTGTTACACAGTACAGGTACTCTGTACTACAGTACAGTATATAGGCTATTATCATATAGTGACATATTTGTTTTATCACAAAATGATGCTGCAGAGTACATAGGGACATGCTGTAAATGAAAATGACATTAGACAGCTAAAGTATACAACAAACTAATCTTAACATAATGCTATTTTCAACAAACAACCACCAGAGCACACTCTGAAATCAACATGTTCGGTCAAAACATTCCATGTAAAGCTGGAAGTTACAGTACACTCTACTGAACTACATGTCATCAACAGGAATTTCAACACTAGTCTAGTGGTGCAAGTGTGCAAACGTAACCTGTCCGAGTCGAAAGATCTATTATAATTGTATATCACTTACTAAATTAGACAAAACATGAAGCCACACCTCAACCCACCAGACCAAAACAACACATTTATCGTAATCCCATAAACAAGACGAGAAAAAAAAAACATGACACCATCAGGAAAACGGACAGAGATAAGGAACCCAGCCGAACATTAAGTAGACCAAACGACGACAAAGAAAAAACAACAAAAGTTTATTTAGGACTCTAAACTCGATCTATTAAGCATTATATATATTATATTTACCTTTTAAAATCCACAGGTACAATGGCTGGGATGTCCTGTGACTGTGTGAATTACTTGTTTCCATAGAAGGCAAAGCTGTGTTTAGAGTCAAGCCAAGTTCAACACCACACCTTAACCCAAGAGACTAACAAAAGCACGCAACCCACACCTGCAAAATGAGTCGTAGCCCGCACAAAAACAATTATCACGTCTGTAATGGAAAAGGATTACTTTGTGGGAAAAAAAAAAGTTTTCTACAGGCATCAAAACAACATGCCATTATTAATTACACAAGAAACTAACATACCAAAACTTTCTGATAACAAATAAAACTGCACAATTTAATGGACACACATACATATACTGTACTGTACACACACACACACACACACACACACACACACACACACACCCACACGCATAAAGCCTCTAGCTGAACAAATACTGCCACACAGGAATGAATTGTATTCATAGATTATATAAGAGATATAAGATTTACATATTCAACGTACCAAGGAAAGAGAAAATGAGGCAGCATGGAGGTGTGGAAAACAAACATGCGACAGACTGAGCGCAGTGGTGTGAGTTCATTAAATATGAGGTCAGAGTGAAACCTGATCGCAGGTGTGAGGTACAAAGAGAAGAGCTTCGAGAGACAGACAGGGCAGCAGGAAAAGAGAGGGAAAACAGAGAGATTGTTTGAGAGACATGATGGGACTGTGTCATTGGATCCAGGCCTCTGAACCCCTCAAAAAAACACACAAAAGACTCAGCTAATCACACAAGCATTTATTTCTTTGGAAAAGATGTAAAGGTCACGCAAGAAATCTGAATAGCTGCTGGAAACCTAAGACTGTACACAGACAATGGTGACTTGAACTGCTACATTAATTGTGGCATGTTAGAAGAAAAAATCAAACGTGTATATTTTAATAAAGTATTGAAAAGGTTATAAAGCAAAAAAGTCAATGACTGAATGAGTGAATAAAAATTATAAATATATATTTGTTAAAAAAATATGGAAATATGTTCTTAATTGTTAATGTTGTCTTGCTGTATCAAGGGTATTTGCATATACTGTTGCCACAAAGTCCATTGACACATTTGGGGCAAAATGTTTATACTGTATATAACTTGTATTCAGTGCTCAGCATAAATGAGTACAGCCTATTTTGAAAATGAATGTTTTTTTATCCATTTCTCAGTGAATATCGGTAATACATTTTGGTGCATTTGAACAAAAAAGATTTATTCCACAGATATATTTATTAAAATAACAATTTAGTCACCAATCATGTTTTGAAATAAAAATATTGTACATTTAAATTCAAGCAAAATATACTCAAAAAATATATAAACTGCAAAATCTCAACAAAATTGTATATATTATTTGCTTCTCTTGATTCTTCCTATTGCTTACGTTTATATTTAATATTTTTCCCTGACATATACATTTTGGTGTACTAATTTTTGGACTGTTATCATAAATTATTTTGTTAGATTAGCTCCAGATTTGGCTTGAGTACTGAATAAATTAATTAAATTAAAATATAATATAGTATAGCATCCAATAGAAAATATTAATTAAAAACATATTTGTAAGGGGGTACTCATATATACTGAGAACTGTTTACATAGTATAAAACAAAAATTATATAGTAAAATGTCATTTGTTTTATTCTATAAAGGTCTGATAACAAAAAAGAAAAAAATATTGTTATTTAGAGTTTTTTCTTTTTCTAAAAATCACAACTGGTTAGAAGGAAATGTTTTCATTTGCTATGGCTTTGAAAATTTTACTCAAACAGATAACTATAAATCATTAATCCAAAGATACTAAGAATATTATAGTGGTCTAATTTAATTTGTTTTCATTTTTTTGTATCATGTGTATATGTTAAAAACTCATAACTAACACATAACATATACATAATAATAATAATAATAATAATAATAATAATAATAATAATAATAATAATAATAAAGCATTTGCATTTCTAATATACAAATGAGTTTATGCCAGGGAACATTTGTAAATATTACTCTAACTTAATAATCATTTTGTGTACTGTACAATTACTTCCAGCACTTGACACAACAAGGTGAATCATGAGGACATTTTACCACAGCATTCTGAGTAACTCCTCAAGGCAACACGACTGAGCCAAATTTCATGTTGTGTACAATTTATTGCTACTGTTCACTATGTACAGTTCTGTATATCACGCAATGCTGATTACCATAGACACACAGAGCTAATGCTTGTTATCGTGCAACCTGCTTCATAATGAGAACTTGATGAGAGAGGCAAGACTAGTACTTTCCTTTCACAGACGCCACATAAAGAGTATGTAAACACAAGTTAAATATTTGTTGTTTGACTCTGAATTTTATGCCACAAGTGAAAGAGGTATTGATTGAAGGAGCAGTGAATGAGCAAGTAAATAGTGGACAGAGAAAGTAAACATACATACAGTACACAGCAGGTTGAACAAAGGGCCTTTTTTTGTTAAGCTGATTTTAAAAATGGGAAACGCCTTGCATACAGTAACCTGAGGTTATCTGGCAAAACTTGGACAACAAATTCGTTACAACACTAGTCTAGTTATTTATTTTTTTTAAAGAATTTTACATAACATAAAAATAGGCTTATTT
This sequence comes from Danio choprae, assembly GCA_903798125.1. Taxonomy (NCBI): domain Eukaryota; kingdom Metazoa; phylum Chordata; class Actinopteri; order Cypriniformes; family Danionidae; genus Danio; species Danio choprae. The sequence continues at coordinate 6,621,402 of CAIGQW010053747.1, forward strand.
TAATTTGCTTGCTTTTTCTTCTCCAACCCATTTTGAAACAAAGAGTGACAAATGAAAGCAAGTTTTGTTCACTCTAATAACTGCATGAAATCATTAAAGGTCATTTAAAAAAGTAAACTTGTGACTCTCTAAGAATGCAACTCATACTGTAGGTCTTTGACCTTGCAATGCCTGATGGGTCCATTAAAGTGCTTCCTGTTGAAAAAAAGACTCAATGTTCTGTTTTCATATTTGCAAATAAAATTCATGCAAAATAGTAGCTTAAACACACAATATGGTGCTTTATCACATCAGACCTGTTGAATTCCTAAGTCAGTCTGAATGTGGAAGGAAACCTGCCACAATCAAGCAAATGCTTGAGCCCTGTCTCACTTCCTACTCCTTATTTGGCCAGTTTGCATGCAAAATGCAGCCCTTTCTGTTATATAGCTTATATTGTGTGGTACAAATAGGCTATAAAACCAGTAAGCGCACAAGGCTGCCCAGCAACTCAATTTGACAACCTGGATGGAAAGATCAAGTTAATGATCATCTAGCTCGGCATAAAAACTCTTTATACAGTATACTGGTGAATTGGCAGACACAAATACAGCTGGTATTTGGCTTAACTACACCCTGTGCCAGCAGAAATGCCTCTCACAGGTTATTAGCGAAACCAAATATCTAGTAAGTGACATTAAACCTGATTAAGCATCTGTTGTGCACACAGAGAAGGGCGAGTGGAGGTAAAGGGGGTTTAGTGCAGCTTGACACGTCTGTTAATCTATTAAAAAATACATTTAGATAACCTGCTTTCACAAACTTAAATTTGACAATAGCCAATGAATGGATAAATGAAGGACGAAACCATAAATAATTTCCTAATCTGGAATGCAGAGCACATTTAATATTTTACCAGGCAGAAATACGTTACTGAGGATCAAAGTTCTCTTTTATGAGCATGGTGGGAAAATGACCCAAAAACCTCTGGCAAGATATGTCTTTTAATAAATGCTAGTTCTTATTCAGTATACAGTAACGCTTTATTTTACAGTGTCCCAGTTACAAAAGTACTTACTAATGTAAATTATGTATAATTACATGAAATATTCAGTTCTATATGTTATTTTTAAATGAATACTAAATACTTAAATATAAAATTACACTTTAAAACACAGTACAACCACCTTACTGTAGTTCATTACTAATATCAACCAAAACAAATCAAACAAACAAAACACTTGGTTATTGTGATGAAACCATAACCTCAAAACAGTCATGATTTTGCTACACTATAGTTTAACCTTAGTATTTGTGGGTACACAAATAGTTTATAGTATTTGTGGGTACACAAATAGTAGGTCAATCAATAAACAAGCACCAGAAAACAAGCTTTCTACACTTATACCACAATAAAGCCATGGTGGGGTGTTAGTGAGGAGTAGCCTGTATGGGTTTTTTTTTAAATATAAACTATTTAGACTTGAAGACTAAAACATATTTAGATAAAGTCAGCAAACATTCAAAAGTAGTGAATAAATTGCTACATACCAGTCTGTCATCCATTCGGATTTCATCAAATGTGCACATACTCCCCATTCGATTCATTGTAGCGTTTCGTAATTAAAAAGTTAAATAAGATAAATAAGAGCAGCAGAAGCCGGATGTCCCTTTGCGCGAGCGGAGTGTTTTGTTGTGTTGTCCGATACGCTGAATAATAAATAGGCTCGGTGCAGCTTTCACCGCAGGCTGAACGGTTTTGATAGACACTCCCCTCCCTCCCGTCCTTTACCTCCCTCTCTTCTCGCAGGTTTCACGGGTCGTTGTAACGCGTCACAGTGTGAAATCTGTCGTGTGACTTCATTTCTCCGGCATGTCTGTCCGTTTGATTCGCCTCAGCCTGCGGGACATGTTGATGTGTTTCACCTGAGAGACACGATCTCATTCCACTATCCCGAGGTTACGGAAATTAGGCAATACAAATAGACAGAATATGTGTAGAAACTAGACAGATTTTTTATTTTTCTTTAAAATAGCTGGAAAATGTCAGGCCTGCTTCAGGTAAGTCAGAAACACAAGAAAAGAACACACATACAAAAAGGCTACAGTACATTAAGTGTGACAGAAAAAAAGTACTCAAGGTCATTTCAGTTATGTAGTGGAATTTTAAAAAGCTGTCTAATGATTAGTAGTTAAATACATATTTTAAATAGGCTAGTTAATTATAAAAAAATTGGTGAATTGAAAAAAAAAAAAGCAAAATGAAAGTTATATAGTAATCACACTTCTGGGACTCAACATTTATCTGAATTCCATTTGAGACTATGTCATAATTATTTGTTGCGACAGGCTATAATTAGTGAATGCATTGCACACTGACAGTACATATTTCACAGCTTTACATCATTGTGGTACAAACTAGACACAACTGGTATTAGAGGAGGGCTGGAGATTGATAAGCAGTTTTGGAGTAGTCATCCAGACAAACCCCCCCCCCCCCCCCCTTATTTAATCGAACAACAATTTCAAAAAGATTTGAAAGATAGAGACAATTTATCTTTGCTCCAACAGAGCCCCCCGCCCCACTGCACTATTCTGTGCATTATACTATGCACATTTTTAATCTGTTTTACATAATATCAGGATATAAGGAAATACAAGTAGATACAAGTTTCCTTATATGTTCACTCATCTATTGTACATATATATAAAATGAATCACAATAGGCCTAAAAAAAATATAATATAAAGAAAAGAAATTAAATGGATAAAAATTAAAATAAAATGGAGGGAAGAAAAAAGGGAAAAAACAAATAATCATTTTGCGATCATATAATCGCAAATATTAAGTTTGGATCAATTTGCTCTAGCCCCTAATCCCTAATCGAATGATTAAAGGTTGTTGGACATTTGTCCTTCAATTTTAAACACTTTAAACTGAATAATTGTATGTATGTGAATTATATTTATAATGTTTTGCCAAATTTCCTCTGAGAAAATCAACGTAGTCAGAGCTTGTACAAATACCATAAAGGGAATCATTCAGTCATGTGCTGGAATGCCATAACATTGTGGAAAGAACTCCAAATGTCTCTGTATACAGTCTATCTTTGTTTATACATTGTTAGTACACATATTACTAAACATAATAGGTGAAAAAAAAGAAAAACAAATCCATATGTCATTCCACAAAAACAAACAAATTTGTACATATAAAGCCGTCACACCCATGTTATCAAGTTTGCTCCTTTAACCGCAACAAACTCCTCTATAAATCAATAAAATGTTGTCATACTTTCAAGCATTAACTCTTCTGATTTTAGAGAATGACTTTCAAATTTGATCAGTGCTAGCTCCATAAACAATTAGCAAATAAAAAAGTGGTTATTTAAAGAAATATCAGCATTAAATTATTAGAAGCATCTTAATGTTAAATTAAACTTAAAAAAAGAAGAAGAAAAAAACTATAATGATAAATGGATAAATTAAAAAAATTAAAAATGCACCCATAGCCCCCTAAAACTCTTAATGCAATATAATTGTAATAGAAAAAGATACTTACGTTTGTTTAAAGCAGTTTTAATTGTGCCAGTATTGCCTTTTAAGGTCTTCTGTCCATGGCTTTAAATTGTATTTAAATGTAAATTGGTTATTTGTTAAATGATACGTAGAAAAATGCATTTTTCATAGTAATAATTAGTCATTCATGAAAGTTAGCCTTTGGCATTTCTCTGAGAAACCGACCCTTCGTTTTAAAAATAGTTTCAGCAATTTGCACATACCTTATGACAGTTGATATTAGGCAATAATTTTCCACAGATTGGGATGGATCAGTGATACTATACACGGTGTGTGTCGAGGGTGTGGATTTCGACTCCTCTTTGTAAAAGACAAAAAAGGCTCAGCTGTTAATGGTCTGCTTTTGTATGTCATATAAAGGTGGTTCTAGTAGTATAGCAAAAGATGGTTTCACATGAATGATGATAAAAATATCAACATGTTAAGAATTAGATAAATAAACAAAGAAAAACATGACACTGATGGATAACTTCAAAAACTAGAATAAGCTTTTCTGGAAGCCCAACCCCTGTGTATTGTGTATTTCCATTCGCATTTCATACTTTTTGATAACCTTGATAAACCAGCTGCGATAAGAATCTAAAACGTCTGTTTCCAACTGTTTAGTTCGAATAACGAATATAATAAATGATATAATAAAAATCACTATATTCACTATTTAAATTTGAGCTTGACTTATGACAACATATTATTGGTTTCACGTTACGGCATTAAAAACAATGAAATCATAACAGCATTACAAAGAGTTATTTGCATATTATAGATTTTCCCCTTTGATATAAGATGCCATATAATTGCTAAATTGGGACATACTCAAAAACATTAAAACAGCCATTATTAATTTATGAATTGATAATCATCATATTTGCCATGTGGTTCATATGCAGGAGCTTCTGACGGTTTGGCGTCAACTGTTGGGAGACAAAATTCAGAAATGTATTTTGACACCACCTGCCATCATTGAAAAAAAGGGTCACACTGTACAATAAGGTTTACAGTAATGTATTTAGTAACATAAACTAAGTATGAACAATACTTAAAGAATTCAGATTCTCAGGCACCTGTGAGTAGGTTCAGTAATTTAACTTTCATGGCAATTAATAGGTTCTTTTCACTGCCCTAAAATTAAATAACTGAACATAAACTTAGGAGACAAAAGAAATGAAAAGAAAATTTCAGATGGTTTTGATGGCATCTGAACTCTTTACTAGTACATCATTTATTAACTATGGTTCAGTAATCAACTAATGCTTTATTAAAATCCAAATTCATGCTTGTTAACATTAATAAATGCACTGTGAGTTAACATAAACTAACAATGAACAACCGTGTTTACATTAAATAATGTTAACTAACAAATACTGTAATAAATGTATTGTTATGTTAGTAAATGCATTATCTAATACAACATCAATACAACCTTATTGTAAATTTGTTAATTTGCTGTGTGAATCTTGTTTACATTTCGAAAATCAATCAGATTTTTTATTTGACTCAGAAAAATTAAGCTTTCAGTGTAGGAAGCATCAAATGGGAACAAGTCGAACACAATTTGATGCGACTTATCCCAGTTTAACTGTTAACTTGTTTTAATTTGACAGGTTTTTATGTACTGTACACTGAAGAAAAAAAAAGACTTAATAATTGAAATCCTAACAAATCTTTTAAGTAAATTCAGGTAAGTTTGAGTAATTGTATCAAGTACAATTAACTTGTCAATTTCATGTAATATGTCAGTAACTAACATTTGAATATAGATTTATTTAAATTAATAAAGTTAAGTTCTTTTTTTTAGCTAAATGAACATTTCTTTAAGCAAATTAATTAAATCTAATTAGTTACAAATTTGATTTTTTTCTGTAATATTTTCACTTTGTTTTATCAATTTATAATCTAGGCGTTCTCGGCTATCCCAACCAAGTCATCACATTTCAATTAAAATTATTTAAATATAATAGGTTTATTTGCAATGATTAAAACATATTTGAAACATATTTAAAGATTGCAAGAAAATGAATATTAATATTTCCACTTTTTCCAGTGCATTTTTTACATGAAGTACATTTGTAAATTTTTAAATTTCTAGTTATTCTTGACATTTAATATTACAGTTTAAATATGATAACAGTAAATTTATTGAATTTTATTAAATACATTTTCAGTGTAGTTTAGAAAAGGTAAATACGTTACTTATATCAATAATATTTTGTAGTAACTTACAGGTTGACATGGTTGCTGAGTTCTGTTCAACTAAAGAATACAATGGGACATCATGCCCTGCCAGAAAAAAAAAGAAAGAAAAAAAGAAAGAAAATCTTTTTAAACACTTTGTAATACCACTTAAGCATTTAACATGAATGTCACTTACTGTACCTTCTGAAACATATGAATAATATACAGAGAACGGGCGGTTTAGCTCTGCTATAAGAGACAAAAATAGGCGCTTTAACATCATGCATGAAAGTTACATGTTAAGACATCTCATTGCAACACAGCTTCATTAGTCTTCAAACCCAGGTGATTGCAAAACTCTTAAATCCTTAATACATTTGCCATGTATCTTACTCTTGCTTACATAGCACATCTTCACTAAAAGAACATCTACACTTAAATTCACTCATTGGAACAAAAGCATCTTCAAAATGAACAAACGTAAGATACTATAGCTTGCAGTGTATTTGATTGTCGGTTTGTTTTGTATTGCTTTTCTGTTAGTCAAGGATAAATATGATGTTAAACTGATGTTCTGATGACAAAAAAAAGTCATCACTCAGTATCTCTGTTACAAAAAGCTCTGTCTGACAGCTCAATAGTGTTAAACATTTCCGTACTTCAGCTGTGGACTTACTGTGGCTGTTGATTCTGTGCTTTCGTTTTTTGAAATAAACAATGACAGCGATGATTAGTGATATGATGGTAAACAGAGATACCACTGTGGCCATCACTACTGCTGTCAGATTGGTTGCTGTTGTGTCAATGTTGCCTTCTGTCTGGCGAACAGGAGAGACTGTATGGACTATATGATTAAATACTATAAGTGCATTTGGTTAGACAATTTTGGTCACAGACAGGTACATTCACATATATTCAAGCATGTCTTACCTGTGGTTAATGGTGTTGTGGATTTAGCGGCAACATGAACTGTAAAATGCAAACAAGTTTGCATTAAGAATCTAATAATCAGTTGGATTTAGCATTCCTTTTATAAACACATCAGCCTGAGAATAATAATATGTCTGGTTTTAATGACGAAAACTGATACATTTATGATGCATGCAAAAATCTTAATATCTTTAAAGGATTTTTTAGACAGCAATACAAATATTCTTCAGCCATTTTAGTCATATAAAAAGCAAGACTGCGAGTGTATGCATTAGTAGTGAGAACTTTTAAAGGGTTAGTTCACCCAAAAATGATCCAAAAGAGAGAGAAATGGGAAGGAATATTATATGAGGCGATCATGCTGACAAATTAAGATATTTTTAAATGAAAATCAAGAGCTCTCTAACCCTCCATAGATGGCAAGAGTCACAGGACTTTATTAAACAGTTTCTTCTGTTTGGTGTATACTCCAGATTAATGTGCACAACTTCCTCTGTTTGAAACAAATAACAAGCATAAACAGAGCACAGCATAGTGCTCATGAATGTGCGGCCTGAACTGATACTGAAGAGAACAAATTGTTGAATAAAGTCATATTTGTATTTTTGTGTGCACAAAGTGTGGTTTATTTAAAAACTATTTTCGAGAGGATCACGTGCTTAGGATTGAACACGACTGGCACCGCATCAGCTCCGTTTATTGCACCAATCAGACGAATACTGACTCACTGCAAATAACCAGTTTTCCACTCCAGTCATCTTCGTCTTGAAGACCGCTTCCTGCTACAAAAAACACTCCAGCTCCGAAAAGCTTTTTACAGCTTTGCATCAAACCTATCGATATGGAAAAGAACCAACAAACAACAACAAACTTCAGCCAGAGCTCCGCTCTCCCCGGAACTCAGCCATGGCACAGCACCACCCAGCCCTGCCAGGTCTACAAATCTACGTCCCGCAAGATGCAACAGGTGTAACACCGGCCCACCAGCTCTTCCTCCATCCAAACCACAATGAGGTCAAAAAAATCTTCTTCTCCATTCATTTCAAGCAACCACATACCTCCACCTGACTCCTACACATCCGCAATCTCCAGCCAACGAACTCTGCCTAAACTCTCAGATGCCGGCATCCACGATTCCAAACCATCGCTATGAAGCCAAACTATCCCCTACCATTCCACCCGCAGTACATTGCATGATTTAAGGAGAAACCTTGCCAAAATAACGACTCACCAACAACATTTTTATACACCTTTCAAAAGCAGAGACTTGTGTGACCAGAGTGACACTAGCGTCATCTGTCAAACTGGCAATAACCACAAGATAATGACCAAATAATCTCACCTCACAAGCCTCTCACCTGTCCACAGATCCATAACATTCCAACAGCATGGAATAATTCGACTGCACAGGGTCCAGGCAATCCAATTGCATAAAACATCAGTCCACAACCCATTTATACATCAACAAACAGCCACGGAAAGCACTGCTATCACTCAAACTAGTCACTGAAGCGCGTTCAATAGAGTAGCGTTTTTAGATGTAAACATATTAGTCACAAAATGGCCGCCGACCTTTTGATTGACAGTTCATTCAACCAATAGCTGAAAGGAGAAGCGCCACCATCCAAAGAGCTCCCAGGACTCAAACAGTCCCGCCTTCTCTCTTGACAGTTTATGAATGATTCATTCATTCATTTTCATTTCGGCTTAGTCCCTTTATTAATCTGGGGTCGCCACAGCAGAATGAACCGCCAACTTATCCAGCATATGTTTTACGCAGCGGATGCCCTTCCAGCTGCAACCTATCTCTGGGAAACATCCATACACACCCATTCACACTCATACACTACGGACAATTTAGCTTACCCAATTCACCTATACTGCATGTCTTTGGACTTGTGGGGGAAACCGTAGCACCCTGAGGAAACCCACGCCAACACGGGGAGAACATGCAAACTCCACACAGAAACGCCAACTGACCCAGCCGAGGCTCGAACCAGCGACCTTCTTGCTGTGAGGCGAACATGCTACCCACTGCGCCACCGTGCAGCCTTATTTAGAAATTATTCTTTGAAATTAAACTTCCCCCTACAGCACTTCTGCTCAACTCCCATATCTCCCCCGTCCCCCCACCCCCCACAACCTATTACACTCCACATCCACTCTAAATGCTTTAACACTCTATGCAAAGGATACATTTCCACTCACACAGCCCGCACCCTCGATGTCATGTTCACACTAGCCTTTTTTTCTCCCGCGGAGTCACGCCAAGCCCGTTCCCTGGCCACCCCCCACTCCGTAACACTTTCAGCAATAGCCTCCACTGCTCCCTTCCTTTCCAACTCTTGCAGGACCCCCCCCCCCCACCCATACTCATACTCAGTCTCTCCCAAGAGCCTGCTTCCAACTTCGCTCCCGCAGGAGCTTATCTTTCCTCCTCCTTTCAATTTTATATCCAGCAGCCAGATATAGCATTGAACTTTGCCTTTTGGGGGGTTTTTCAATACGCAGCTGCTGTCCCAAGCTAAAAGCATTTTGGGGAGTTCTCGAGACCTACCTGAGCTCAAACTCCCCTCTCGCCCTTCAAACAGGAGGGAGCCCCGGGCTCGAGAATATTCTGAGCTCAGGGCTCTCTCCCGGGACAGCATGCTAAATACGCTTTATTATCAGTCATCAGCTAAGTGTGAACTCTTGAAGTATGGTTTATTTATAAACTAATTTCAAGAGGATCACTTGCTTAGGATTGAACACGGCTTGCAACGCATCAGCTCTGTTTATTGCACCAATCAGACAAATACTGACACACTACAAATAACCAGAGTTTTCCACTCCAGTCATCTTCATCTTGAAGAATCCCCCCTTCCACCCCTACTCCTTCCCTTCTTCTGACCGGGTGGCACGGCGACCCAGTGGTTAGCACTGTTGCCTCACAGCAAGAACACCACTGGTTTTGCCCCTTACCAGGCCGGTCGACGTTTCTGTGCGGAGTTTGCATGCTCTCCCCGTGCTCGCATGGGTTTTACTCGGGCTTCCCGGTTTCCTCTCACCGTCCAAAGACATTCACCATAAGTAAATTGACTACTCCAAAATAGCATCCTAAGAAAAATCTCAAGCACATTCACAAGCAGGGGAGTTCTCGAGACCTACCTGAGCTCAAACTCGCCTCTCGCCCTTCAAACGGGAGGGAGACCCGGGCTCGAGGATATTCTGAACTCAGGGCTCTCTCCCGGGACAGCATGCCAAATATGCTTTATTATCAATCATCAGCTAAGTGTGAATTCTTGAAAATATACTAGTTGCTTCATAGCATTACGAATGAACCACTGACAATACATGGACTGTTTAAAGGCATTTTTTGGTACCTTTCTAATCTCTTTCTGTATGTTTAGGGGATCTCAGAGCTCTTGGATTTCATCCAAAATATCTTAAATTGTGTTATGAAGAACTCAGAGGTTTTCATTTTTGGGTGAACTGTTTGTGTTAGTGAATAGTAGTATTGTTAGAAGTGTTGTTAGTGAATGATTTCATTAAAAACATCATTAAATAAAGTAATTAAAAAAATGTTCCTAAAATGTATAATAAAAAAATGTAACTGTAAAAACAGTATCACACTTGCTATCATGGAGTTGGTTTAATATTACTGCAGCGGATATTCAGAGCAGCAGTACCCCAGCTGCAACAAAATATGAAATTATTTTAAAATGCACCTTTGATCAGCAGCTTCACTTCATAGCAGACATTTTCATTCACTTTGCAATGATACCACAGTTCATCAGTCTTTACTGAATCTCTTACAAAAAGAGAACCATTCTCTAGTTGTCTCACTCTTTCATACAGAGGCTTCAGTTGTTTCTCTGTGCTGTTTGACGCCTTGGATGGAGAGCGATATTGTATTACATCTGTTAACCGGTGACCTTCGATGACTTTCCAAGTGAATTGATCAGTTTTGTTTTGTTGAGGATGTTCAGAGCATGGCAGCAGCACTGACGAGCCTGATCTTGCAGAGACAGACTCCAACGTTTTACACTCTGAAACCAGAAAAACACAGTACTAGTCATAAAATACATGTTCATGACTCTATAATGGGGATTACTTGCTTGCTTGAAAAATGTGCATCCTCACCTTTGACTGTCAGGTTAAATTGAGTTGCGTTAAGGCACTCTTGATCTTTGTAGACCTGACAGTCATAAAGACCTTCATCTGATAATTTGATGTCTTTCAGATCAAGTCTAACATTTCCAGCATGTTTCCTCACAGACCATCTCTGGTGCTCTGATGCTGGAGAGATGTCTGGAGAGATCAGGATGTCTTTAACTGGGTTATTCATGTGTAGTTTCACTGTTAGAGACTCCAGCGGGTGGGGTGTGGTTAAACAAGAAATAGACATGCTGTCACGCTGAACACGGCTTATGTTTAACTGATGAAGCTGATCACAGGGTTTCTGAGCTAAAGTGAAATTAAAACAAGAAATGAGACCTCTTTGGAGAACTGAGATGTGGAAAGATAGGAATTGTCACATGGTTTACAATAAATATATCTTTTTCTGAAATTATTCTGCTGAGTGTAAGTGTATAAAATATTCAATTCAAAAATGTACTTGGTATCACATCACAATACAGTTCTTAACACAATGA
>CAIGQW010053747.1:6637694-6656696 GCA_903798125.1 Danio choprae
TATATATATATATATATATATATATATATATATATATATAACAATTTGAACTGTTACCGTCTGGTCGGCGTTACAGAGCACCAAGCACAAAAACAGCCAGACACAGGAAAAGTTTCTTTCCTCAGGCCATCTATCTCATGAACAGTTAAATATTCCCCTACTGTGCAATAAATGTGCAATACGTTCTCATACGCACATGTACACAGCACCTTATAACAATTTACAATACAATTTACAATGCAATACTTTCTCTACACAGTTGTACACAGCACCTTATAACTTGTATATTTATAAAAAATCTGTACATACAATTCATCATCCAGAGCTTTTTGACTGATTGCATCTCTGTTTAACGTTTGTTGTCTTTTTCATATTTATTTCGTGTTGTCACTTATCACTTTATGTACACTGGAAGCTTCTGTAGCCAAAACAAATTCCTTGTGTGTGTAAGCACACTTGGCAATAAAACCCATTCTGATTCTGATATAAAGCATTTGTTAAGCTTAAAGTTATTATTATTTAATAGACCTGAGCTGACAATGAGCCATTGTATTTTTATCAACAAAGAGAAGTAATACTGTAAAAACTGTATTGCTCTGTTGCTACACATTATTGCAAATGGTCAGCATTGAGGTTTATATCAATGTTATGTAAATGTGTCACACTCTACAAGCAAACAGTTAAAACAAAGACCATCTTCAGTAACAAAATTTCTTCTACAGTAACCCTTTTCTTATTTCTTTTATATAATATTAGAACATAACCTATACATAATCACAACACCAAAAAGGTCAATTGAGGTCAACTGAAAATCCCAAATAAGTTAACATTATGTAACGTGTAAATGGCATTGATGATATACATGCTACACCCGTGGCACATTTACACACCCAAGTGCATAGATAATATGCATATTGTTTTGGTAAGGAATTTGACTTTATATAAAAGACACTTACCTCCGCATTCCAATAAAGCTGCTATAAAAAGATTTAAAAGTTGGAAATATGAAAGCTGAAAACTCCCCATCATCTACAAATGCTCAGTACAGGATAACAGACCTCTGTGTGAGCACAGGCCACATCACTGCAGTTTCACATAGTTGTCGAAATGTAAAGCGAAATAAGGAAGTAAGATATGAGTCTTGTGCTCAAACCTCCTCATGTCCAAAAGCCTTGATTATGCATCTATTTTGAAAGCTGCTATAAGAATATATAGAGGTTGAAAACATAAAGACAGGAAACACACCATCACATGGACATCTTTGAGCAGCTCACTGCAGACAAACTGAATATAAGCCTAAGCCACAAAAGTTTTTTTTTTCTGAGTTATTTTCAGATTGCCAAAGTAGGAAATGGGATTTCTGTGAAATGTCAAGAGACGTGCAATTTTATAGAGATAACATGACAATACATATCATTTATTCAGCCTTTTTTTGAACAGTTTTTCTCAGTCACTTTGGTACATTTCTCATATCTGAACTGAAATTCTCAATACCTGTTCAATCTTCACATCATTGTGTCACTTGTGCACATTAAAAAAGATGTTTTGCATTCCTCTGAAAGTTGCAAATGCTTTGCTACATCAATGCAAATGATTATCTGCAATTCTCTGATGTTTCCTACATTATCAATTGCTTTTGTCATGTTGATCAAAATTAATTATTTTGGTCTGTTGAATAGTCTCACCCCACAACATTTAATCGTTTGTTCATGGCATAAGTCTTTAAATGCAAAATGGCTGAACAAGTTGTCAATGTTTTGTCATAATGCATTTTTTTATACATTTCCATTAGACTTTTTTTTCTAAATCTGTCTACAATTGGTAAATTTCTCTAAGATGAATCTAACGAAGGTGCATCTCAAAGAAGATTGTCCTATGTTCACATTTCTACTTTTGTTTAGTTTTGTCTTTGTGCTATGCAGTGCTGTCTTTACCTTTCTGTATCACAATGGCATGATCTGTCAACAAATTACAGCACAAACAGCAAAATTTACTTTGTGAAAAATTGTGGAAACTGAAAAAGAAATATTGACTCAACAAATTACTTCCCACTAATTAGCCCCAAACAAAAAAAATCCACTGAATTAATTTAGGCTTATGGCCTGAAGTTAAAATTATAAATGTATATTCACCAAACATATTAAATTGTGTTTAGCTAATTTATCAAACAGAAGTGAAATATTTGTGTTTGGCGAGCATGAGCGTGAGTGAGACAGAGACGAGAGCCATTGGTTTGGAAGGAGCAGATTCAAACTCTAGCAAAGCAACAGCAGAAATCCGACAAAGTATCATATTCAGACGGATTTTCCGTCAACAAAGTTACGGTAAGTACTGATTTCTGTATTTATTAAATCATGTTTAAGTTTAACCAAGTGCAAGTCTCAGTAATTTCGACATAAAAACAAACAGCATGGGTATTAAGGTTAGCCTGACGCCTCCAACATAAGGTTGGACATTAATTTTACTCTGTGGCAGTAAAACTGAATTCACGCCTGTAATATTGACATCTAACCTATGGTTTTTAACCATACTGATCTCTCCGGGTAATTTAAGTTACTATATGTTGTTATTAAATTATTATTTTATGATAGAAGAGACACATAACATGTTTCTTTTTTTTCAGTGTAAGTTAACCGTAACGTGAAGCAACCATTGCTAGGCAAGGTGCAAATAACGACTTTCACAGTAAGTACTCTTTTAACAATTGCGTATATGTTGATTCCATATCAGTCTCAAATTCTGCTAAGATGTAACTTGTGTGTAGTTGCTTTATTGAGGGCTGCCATGTGCCGCGACTCGGTGTAATGCAGGCTTTTAACCCATTTGAACACTGTTCTGTTACCAGTAGTTATCAGTTCTACTGTAACATTAGCCTTATACCATACCTGCCATCACTCCCAGGAGTCCTAGACCCATTTTCACTCATTTCAGCCCACCCCCGGTCCTCAGCTTTTTGGTACAGTCTGTAACACCCCCGGGTCGCCAACTTTAGAAACCCAGTCCATAGTACAGTAACCTGGTTCTCAACTGTGTGTGTTATTCAGTCAAACACACACCGGAGACAAATTTTGCCAGGTATGCCTTATACATTTACTATAAAACAAAAAATTATTTAAAAGACAACTGCCTTAAGGGGCTGCACGGTGGTGCAGTGGGTAGCACGACCAAGAAGGTCGCTGGTTCGAGCCTCGGCTGGGTCAGTTGGCATTTCTGTGTGGAGTTTGCATGTTCTCCCCATGTTTGCGTGGGTTTCCTCCGGGTGCTCCGGTTTCCCCCACAAGTCCAAAGACATGCGGTATAGGTGAATTGGGTAGGCTAAATTGTCCGTAGTGTATGAGTGTGAATGGGTGTGTATGGATGTTTCCCAGTGATGGGTTGCAGCTGGAAGGGCATCCGCTGCGTAAAACATATGCTGGATAAGTTGGCGGTTCATTCCGCTGTGGCGACCCCAGATTAATGAAGGGACTAAGCCAAAAAGAAAATGAATAAATGAATGTGTCAGTGTTCATTCGCATCATCGTTTGTTATTGTCACGTGCTTTCTTTGTCTTCCTCCCGCCACCGTCAATGTTAATCTGTTCCACCTGTTTTCATCCCTTGTGTCTCTTTAGCTTAATCATTCCTTCATCTATTTATACCCTTTCGTCTGTGTCCTTCAGGGTCCGGTAGTTTGGTTCGTGTGGTCGTTTGTTCCTGTGTCGTTCTGTCTTCCCGCATCCAGTATCTGTTCCCCGTAAGTGTTCAATAAACCCGTTTTGTTATATATCTCGTGTTAAGTCTCGTTCTGTCACCATCCGCCACCATGGCGTTACATAATACCGGACCCACAATTAGCGGCGTGTTTTCCCCCGATTTTCTTTTCTTAGTCTTTTTGCCCCTCAGTGTTTTATTTTCTTCCCCTCGTGTTTCCCTGAATCCCATCCGCCCTTCCGTTCGTCATCACCGCCTGCTGGAGCAGGGGGAGAGCAGCTCTGAGGACCATGATCGAGCGACTGCCAACAGCTTTCCGGGCGACGTGCTCTGCACGCCTATCATCTTTAGCAGAGCACGATCGCCCAAAGATGGTCCTCGGGGCAACATCGCCGCAATTATGGAGTGGACACTGGCGAGTAAAATATTTCCACTCACCGCCTTTCTGGAGGAAGATCTCGTCAGTGCCACTCCAGACCCAGTGACCAGCCAAGCATCACCATCCACCTGCAGGGAGCGCTTGCCAGAGCCCACCGCAGACGGAGACCCAACCCCAGCCGATGAGCCAGCGCCCCCTAGAGCGACGGAGCGGAATCGAGCTGAGATGGAGGAGCTTAAACACCCGTCTGACCAGGTGCGCGAGCCAGCAACACCGCCAAGAGGGGGAGTCCTGGCGGCTACCCGCGGAACCAGCGAGAGTCCCGCCCACCCCCCCTATGCAGATGGACAGCGGCTGGACACTGGGAGGCTACTCATTGGCTTCTGGAGGTTTAATTTTAATCATCCGCTGCTTTTAGGCAGCAATATCCGTCCGCTGTTTTCAGGCAGCAACCAACTGTTCCTACACAGTTTTTTAATCTTTCTTCTCGAAAAAAGCCTCAGCTCCAGGGTCATGAGTAGCTTCCCACGGTCCCCTAGAACTGCAGCCAGTCATCCAGCTCCAGCACTGCTGCAGTCAGCCAGCCCCCCAGCTCTCGCTCCAGCTCCGGAAATGGAGCTCGCTTGTGGGCGCTGCCTGTCTGCGTCACCCTCTGGAGGGTGTCGCCCAGCGTCAGCTCCTACGGCCTTCGAGCTGCGGACTCCACCTCGGCCCTTCGACCCTAGGGCTCCGCGTTGGCTCACTCCTCCCTCGTCTTCCTTCGCCTCTGGACTCCACTCTTCCGGCTGCACCTCATCGCACCGTCCTACCGGCAGCGTTGAGCTCCTCCATCCCTCCAGCTACGCCTTGGTCCTCTGTCGCTCTGGCTACGCCGCGGGCTTCCGGAACCCCGCCGTCGCCTTGCTCGGGTGAGCCGCCTGCTTCGCCCGGCCCTCAGAAGCCTCGGTGTCACTTCGGCTCTCCGTCACTTCCGTGGGCTCCACCACCATCAGCGACACTGGAGTCAGCAGCCACTCCTCCTCCATGGATCCTCCCGTCCTCGACTCCACCCGGGGCCGTCCTTCTGGCTGTGTCCTGGGTCCTCCTGCTCCGGTTCCCTTCCTGTGTCTCCCTCAGACTCCTCCTTTGTACCCTCCCCTTCTACCCTCCTTCTTCTTTTTGTTGTTTTCCGCGAGGACGCGCCTTCAAAAAGGGGGGGTACTGTCAGTGTTCGTCCGCGTCATCGTTTGTTATTGTCACGTGCTTTCTTTGTCTTCCTCCCGCCACCGTCAATGTTAATCTGTTCCACCTGTGTTCATCCCTTGTGTCTCTTTAGCTTAATCAATCCTTCATCTATTTATACCCTTTCGTCTGTGTCCTTCGGGGTCCGGTAGTTTGGTTCGTGTGGTCGTTTGTTCCTGTGTCGTCCTGTCTTCCCTTCACTTTCGATCCTTCTCTGGGTTTCTCTGGTGTTCTTCACTTTCGATCCTTCTCTGGGTTCCTCTGGTGTTCTTCACTTTCGATCCTTCTCTGGGTTCCTCTGGTGTTCTTCACTTTCCATCCTTCTCTGGTTTCCTCTGGTGTTCTTCACTTTCAATCCTTCTCTGGGCTCCTCTGGTGTTCTTCACTTTTGATTCTTCTTTGGGTTCCTCTGGTGCTCTTCACTTTCGATCCTTCTCTGGGTTTCTCTGGTGTTCTTCACTTTCGCTCCTTCTCTGGGTTTCTCTGGTGTTCTTCACTTTCGATCCTTCTCTGGGTTCCTCTGGTGTTCTTCACTTTCGATCCTTCTCTGGGTTCCTCTGGTGTGCTTCACTTTCGATCCTTCTTTGGGTTCTTCTGGTGTTCTTCACTTTCGATCCTTCTCTGGGTTCCTCTGGTGTTCTTCACTTTCGATCCTTCTCTGGGTTCCTCTGGTGTTCTTCACTTTCGATCCTTCTCTGGGTTCCTCTGGTGTTCTTCACTTTCGATCCTTCTCTGGGTTCCTCTGGTGTTCTTCACTTTCGATCCTTCTCTGGGTTCCTCTGGTGTTCTTCACTTTCGATCCTTCTTTGGTTTCCTCTGGTGTTCTTCACTTTCGATCCTTCTCTGGGTTTCTCTGGTGTTCTTCACTTTTGATCCTTCTCTGGGTTTCTCTGGTGTTCTTCACTTTCGATCCTTCTTTGGGTTTCTCTGGTGTTCTTCACTTTCTATCCTTATTTGGTTTCCTCTGGTGTTCTTCACTTTCGATCCTTCTTTGGTTTCCTCTGCTGTTCTTCACTTTCGATCCTTCTTTGGTTTCCTCTGGTGTTCTTCACTTTCGATCATTTTCTGGGTTCCTCTGGTGTTCTTCACTTTCGATCCTTCTCTGGGTTCCTCTGGTGTGCTTCACTTTCGATCCTTCTCTTGGTTCCTCTGGTGTGCTTCATTTTCGATCCTTCTCTTGGTTCCTCTGGTGTGCTTCACTTTTGATCCTTCTCTGTGTTCCTCTTTAAAAGGAATCTGCTGAATGAAAAACTATACTTAGTAATAAAACATGGACTATATCATGCTCTAAAATGTTTTAAATAAAAGCAGAGTAACAGCACAAGCTTGTGGTGGATGTTTGCTAGAAAAACCTGTGTGAGAGGATGTGTGTGAGACAGACTGACACTGATTGTTGTATGAATGTGTGTGTGAAGATGAATATGTGAGTGTAAGGGTGTGTGTGTGAGAATGTATTCACGAGATTGTGTGTAAGTGTGAGGATTTTTTGTGCAATGTGTGTGTGTATGTGAGAATGCATGGATGTGAGTGTGAGCCTGGGCGTGAGAGAGAGTGTGTTTTTGTAAATGTGAGGATTTGTTTGTGAGGGTGTGTGAAAATGTGAGGAAGCATGTATGAGTGTGTATGTATGTGAGTGTGAGGATGCATGTGTTTGAATGTGTGTGAATATTGTTATGGTGTGTGTGAGAGTGTGTATGTCTGTGTGGATTTGTTTGTGAAGGCGTGTGTGTGTGTGTGTATATGAGTGAGTATGGGAATGCATGTGTGTGTGAGGATTTGTTTATAATGATGTGCTTGTGACTGTGAGGATTTGTTTGTAAGGATATGTGTGTGTGTGTGTGTGTGTGTGTGTGTGTGTGTGTGTGTGTGTGTGTGTGTGTGTGTGTGTGTGTGTGTGTGTGTGTGAGAGATGATGTGAGTATGAGAGTGAGTCTGTGCATGTTTTTTTTTACCTTTGCACAAACTCTAGCGTCACACCTTGGTCTCCTGGGTATGAAATGTTCAAGAAGTAGTTTGAAGCAAACATCAACTTTTAGACAATGTAAAATTAGAAATACAGGGTAGACGTCAAGATTATTTTATATATTCAATCTGCAAATCATTTGTTGTGAAACTTGAATGACCTCCAATCAGTATATGCATAAAATAAAATTTGAATAAGAATAAAACAAAAGAACTCTATATCAAATAAAATACTTCAGATCGAAATAAAGCAGGTGCTTTTACCTAAAGGAACTTTATTAGTATGGTTCCCTCCCTCCAGTTAGTTCAGCTGCAGATCCCTCCATAATCTGTACTCTGGAAAAGAGTGTGCTTCATTCGGTTCTTGACTTAAAAGAATCGGGTGTCGCATTCCAGGTTCAGTACAATCTGAGGTAGAAAGACAATATGACAAAGGGCAAGACAAATATTAATAAAAGTCTCAGAATAAAATATTTTAAGGCATAGTTTACTGCTCTGCCACCATTTACTGATCCTCCAATTGTTTCAAACCAGTTTGAATATCTTGTTTTGTGTTCAACAGAACAAAAAAAAAACACTAAATATTGTGAAACAAGTGGAGAATGAGTAAAAGAAGCCGTTATTTTCATTTTTGGGTGAACTATCCCTTTAAAATTCAAGTGTCAAGCATTAGTCTTTAAAACTGATGTATTGCTTGAGGAAAACTAAATCAAGTAGCTCCTGTTTTACATTTTTCCACTCTGAAACTTTAACTTTATCATGCAAATTGAATCTATAAACACATATTGAATATATAAAATAACATATATAGAACCAAACCTGCCTTAAGTCCCCCAGACTCTGTTTGTCCAGCTCACCAATCCTTCCATTTTTTTAATTTGTTCCAACATTCCAACAAGGTACCCGGTAGACACATTTAGAAATAGTGAAAATAGTTAAAAATGTCAAAATATAGTTGTTTTTTTCTATAAAATATATTTTAAATAAGCAATGACCTCACACAGTATTGAAATAGCAGCAAATCATATAAAACATTTAATAATAAATAAAACATAAAATATATTATTTCAGTACCCAACAACCAGTCTGACATATGCAAGTTACAAAATACAATACTGTACCAGGTGTGCTTGATGATGATGTCAAACAATTAGTAATACACGGATGTGAGAGTTATCCTTTCTTTCTGTAAAGCTGGGGTCCTTCAGGAGGCATCCTTGCATGAATCATTCCTTTTCTGTAACAAATGTATTTTATAAAGTTATTATTTTTACTTGTAAAAATACAAGTATAAATTAATGGTAGGTCTCGTTCGTCCATCATGTTTGTAGTTTATTTACAATTCACCCTCGTTTGTAGTTCTAATCGAATTCATGTCCAACGTGCAATGTACTGTGGGCAATATAAGCGGCACAGGTGTCAATTCCAGTTCCTGTAGGTTTCAAACAAGCCTGAAGGACTCAATTAGTTTGATCAGGTGTGTTTAATTAGGATTGGAACTAAACTGTGCAGAGCTGCGGCCCTCCAGGAACTGGAATTGACACATGTGGGTTAGAGTATGGACGGCCCTACACTTAAAATTCTGACCGGAAATAGTAAACCATCCAGGAACCTTTGACATACTCTTTTCAACATACTACGATTTGAGACATACTAATTCAATTTTCAAATACTATTTAGGACGGATAGTATGCGAATTGGGACGCAGCTTAAGTGTGCAGCACGCCTCCTTTTGAGTGACGCTCCCGGCGTTAGATCGCCCCCTGGGGGCTGGCTGCAGTACAAGTCATAAAGCCCGCCTCCCCCATGTTAACCAACGAGACTTGAGCCCAAATAAAAAAATCATTACACTTTCAATAAAATTTCCCGAAAGATGGTTTTGGTCAATAGAGGCACTGGTTATAAAGCTAAACAGTATGTTTTAGTCAGTAATTTAATGCTATAAAAACGAGGCATGTCATCATGATTGACA
The DNA here is from genome assembly GCA_903798125.1 of Danio choprae. NCBI lineage: Eukaryota > Metazoa > Chordata > Actinopteri > Cypriniformes > Danionidae > Danio > Danio choprae. The sequence goes on from CAIGQW010053747.1 coordinate 6,646,918, forward strand.
GTTGTGATTGACAGCTCTAAACAGACCGTCTGAGCTTCGGCAGGAGATTGAAGTATAATGTTTGATTTTTGTGTTATTTTACTATGAATTTGCTGTTTTAAACATATAAATTTCTAGAAAGAGAATCTTAAATAATAAAAAGAAATGTAAATGTTATATATTATTTATATACATCATTTACCGTTGGCTTTTTATTTAAAAACTCCTAATAAACATTAAAATAAATGTAAATTCCTCTTTGTCAAATATAATTAAGGCATTGAATAAACCAAGTGAAAACGGAGGCAACGAAAAAAATAAACAAAATATACAAGCGGTGATGCAGCAGACGTCGAATGATGTATAAATACTGCAAAGTTTACTGTACACATTTATAAGGACTATTTTATATAGTGCTGGGATATGTAAATATCATGTTGATATTTAAAAATATTGCTGTATTTTTTGTTAGTATAAACGCGCGATTTTTCCCGCATGGCAAAAAGCTGTCCATGATGTGTATATTTTGGTCTGTTGATTGTTAATTAAAAACAAAAACCTTTCTAAAAATGTATGTGTTGTTCATATGTTATTTTTCATATTTTACTAATGTTATTTACCCTATGAAGATAATAAATACCAACAATTATATTTTTTGTGCTCACTATAGCTTAGTCTAACTCAGGCTAGAGTGTATGTAAAATCGTTTATTTTGCAGTTCAACATTGTTTTGTAAGTGTAAGTGCTTATATTTATTTAGCGAGCCTTTATTATAGTGCAGATATGGCCGGTCAAATGAGAAGTTCGGGGGGTGTGGTTGATTTGACGTACAAGCGTTTGGTTGAAAGCTTGATTCCGCGGCTCCGCCTCTGGCGTGACTTGAAGTTATGGAGACATGTCAAAACTAAGTTGTCGGAAAGATGGCGCTGTACATCAGTTATTAACATCTACACCTACTCCACACCTAAACCCAACCATCAGTTATTAACGTGTCTATACTTACCACAGCCCTAAACCCAACCATCAGTTATTAACATCCACACCTTCCCCAACCCAAACATCAAGGTTTTTAACGTACAGCCGCGAGTTGCGGAGGCTTTCATACTTGACACGGTCGCCATTGTACTGTTATTTGCAACTACAGGGGGCGACGCCGAATAGGCTAACTGTCATGACAAAACCGATGAAGAAGTCCGCGAGTGGAGTTGCATGGTGGAGTTGCTAGTTAAATGAATATAATATTATATCAAATGAATTGGTTGTGGATAAATTTGGAGAAAACTCATGATGAAAATGTTCTCTAGTAAGTATTTTAAGTAACATCTCGCATGGTTCAATGGGATCTCGATAACTGCAAGTTACGCCCCTTCATCTTACGCCCCCGTCTTGCAGTCCGCAGACAGATACACTTTCCTCGACTAGACATAGAGACATTTGCCATGAATGTGAATGTGAATGAAATTAAGTTTTAACTGTTTTTCATGCGAGAATGTAGTTGTTTAAAACTGAAATCTGTAGTTTATTTATAAAGATGGTGCGTATTTTAAAATGTATTTTTGAAAATGCAGAGATGTGACCTCCGGTGATGAGTGCCCAATCAATAGTCATGAATCCGTCTAAAGCAGGCGTTCCTCGGCTAGTCATTCTGACATTTACCCTGACTTTGAAATCATTTTGGATGTGTTTAACAGTCTTTGGTTTTATTAATCAATTACTTTTGTTCCAGTTTACGTTTTGGCTAAGCATAAAAAGTTATTTTTAACTTAAAAAAATTATTTAATGTTTCCATGTTGACCTTATAAAATTAAATAAAGGTGCAGTGCACCCAAAAAATAAAAGCCCAGGGGGCAGTTTTATGGTTATTTGTTTTTAATGACTAAATCATAACACCATGGAAGCAGTCTGAAGAAAACTGGTTAGTTTATTTATTTCACAAAATAACTTGTCAAAAAAAAAAAGTTAGGAAATATATAAAATATAAAAACATCGGAAACCCAAGGAAAGTCCCCATGATTCACAAAAACACCCTGTGTGTGTACTGATATATTGGTGTTACGTAAAAAATCTTCAAAAATATTTTTTAAGGGGTTTTACACACATTGACATGTATTTCGTGTGATTTTACAGTGGATATGTAAATGTACAGTATTTTCCTGTTTTTTAAATTTTTTAACTGTATTTCAGAATAACGTGGAAAAAAACATGAAATAAAACAGTAAATATTTAAGAAAATATAAACAGAAATAATTTTTTTTACAGTGCATAGTTTACATCAGAAGACCCCTCCAGAGTACACTGTTATATTGACAACATGACTAAGCAATTTGACTGTCTTATCTGTACACAATGACAGAAGGACTTGTCATTCTGATGGCACTGACATGTTCTTTGTCACAGAGATTTATTTTTGAGTGATGAACTAAGGATTTTAAGCAAGAGACTGGCTTTTGCAGGTCATCCATGGTGTTTTGCTATTTGTAAGTGTTGTTTTAAAAAAAATACACTGTTTTGCAAATTTCAATTCTGATCTGAGAAATGTACCAAAACGACTGAGAAAAACTGTAATTGGTTGCTCATGAGTCATAGATCTTAGCAAGACGACTGTAACACAATTATATTCATTCATTCATTTTCATTTCGGCTTAGTCCCTTTATTAATCTGGGGTCGCCACAGCGGAATGAACCGCCAACTTATCCAGCATATGTTTTACGCAGCGGATGCCCTTCCAGCTGCAACCCATCTCTGGGAAACATCCATACACACCCATTCACACTCATACACTACGGACAATTTAGTCTACCCAATTCACCTGTACCGCATGTCTTTGGACTTGTGGGGGAAACCGGAGCACCCGGAGGAAACCCACGCCAACACAGGGAGAACATGCAAACTCCACACAGAAACGCCAACTGACCCAGCCGAGGCTCGAACCAGCGACTTCTTGCTGTGAGGCGAACGTGCTACCCACTGCGCCACTGTGAGGCCCAACACAATTATAATTAGCTGATAATAAGCTGTAAATTTGAGCCATTTTTTTAATTTGTCACTTGTGAATTTGAGTCTTTTGTTAATCACCACTCACCTCCAAACAATAAAGATGAATGACGGATGAATTTACTCAGGCGGTTTGCCAATCACAGTGTGCTACTGTAACGGAGGTCAGCTACAGTACCTAAACTTACCTTGACATTCCAGTAAAGCCGCTGTTAGATTATTCAAAAGCAGGAAATATGAAGAATGAATACATCTTATTATATTGTATAAAGACACTCACTTTAAGACAGTTTTCAGTACAAGCCATAAAACCAGCACATCTCCCTATATAATCAAATTGTTTCAGTACTCTAGATTTCATCTGAAAGAAGGAACCATTAGACTGTAAAGAGATCTAAGTTTTGTGGCCTGTTGTGAGCTTCTGCATGTGATGGACAGTTTTCAGCGGTCAAACACTATAGCCATTGCCTGTGTGGAGCTGATATTTAATTTTTTATGGGAATGAAAATAAATCTGTGAGGGATATTAGTACAGTGAGCCATAATCAATGGCTTGTACAGTTGTTTAACAACATACCAAGTGATCAGATGATGAAAAATTTCTAAAAGTTTTTTTTTCCCTGATTTAGGACTAATGTGTCACTGCAGAGACTGCCATCCTTCACAGAGCGGTTTTCATGTTTGCAATTAACATGGATATGGTCTATTTGCCAAACCTAAAACCTCTAAATGTATCTGTATTAGAAAATAACTGTTAAAATGAAGCTGCAATTCAAATATCTAGAAAAGATTGAAAACTAATCATTGAAAAGGTGAACGTACGTTAAGTAGCTACACTTAAAAAAGCAAAAAAAACAAATCGTGTCCTATATGATACTCACAGTTATCCAAACATGAGGTCAGAAGTAAGCCAAATTGTCTCTGTTGTAAAGATGACGAAAGTTAAATGTTTAGGCTAACAGCGTCATCAGAAACAATACTACTATTCGAACATCTAGAAGAAATATGAAGACAGAAAGCTCCCCATCACATAGACAGTGTACCTCACTGCAGAACTGAATATGAGCAAAAGCCACAAGAACTTTCTTTACCATCAAACAGCATTTTTTTTTATGTGCCAAAATAGGAAACGTGATTGTGTAAAATGTCAAGAGGCATACAATTTTGCACACATTAGAATAGAAATGATCACAGGATTTTTTAAAAATATACGGTATTAGATAAAATAACATTGTCAATTTGAAGAAACAATCTAGGCCAGATAGTAGTGTTGTAGTCAAAGATCACCTATACTGACATCATGACCAAAGTCTGTAGATTACAAAGGCAGGCGAGAATGAGTCAAGATCAACTTATTTGTTAGAATGATTCACAATTACTTCCTGAAACATTCTACCAAACTATACTACTTTTAGAATTTTTACCAAAGAAATTAAATCACTAGAAAAAAAAAATTATTTATTCTGCAGTGCGAAGGGGGCACAAGTGTGATTTGAGCCAATTGAATCAATTGGGGTTGGAATAGACTGGTTTATTCATTCATTCATTTTCCTTTGGTTTAGTCCCTGGTTGGCCAACTATTCAAGCATATGTTTTACACAGCAGATACCCTTCCAGCTGCAACCCAGTACTGGGAAACACCCATATACTCTCTCATTCACACACACTATGGTACATTTTTCTTTAACCAATTCACTAATACTGGGAAACACCCATAGACTCTCTCATTCACACACACTATGGTCAATTTTCCTTTACCAAATTTACTAATAACGCATGCCTTTGGACTGTGGGAGAAACAGGAGCACCTGGAAGAAACCCACACCAACATGGCCAGAACATGCAAACTCCTAGACTGGTTTATATACATGTATTAAGATCTGTACTATTAATACTATTGGTGCAATGAAAATGTTTTTTAATGTGATGAAAAACCGAATGATTTCCCGAATAAATTTTAGTGAACAGTTTTTTAAAGAACCTTTTATTTTTATAGCATGAATAATTTTTATAATATATATATTTTTTTTGGAAAAAGTGAAAAATTGATAAATGACAGTAAACAACATAGGATACAGAAAAATGCACAAACAACAACCATAAAAACAGTAACAACAACAAAAGGCAATATATCAAAAGCAAAGAAAGATATACGAATAATCAGAATGTGAAGCAAGCATTTTCCACAGCCTATATAGGAAGTAAAAAATTTGAAAGAAGGGAGGGGGGGTGTTGCGGAAATGCTATGTGGAAACCTTCACTATTTGGATTTCGTCAGAAAGCACTTACTCTGAAGAGTAATAAAATGGGCCAATGAAATGCCAATGAGTTGGCGGTGTCACCGCACGCAGCTGGCAGTAATCACAATCAATTTGTGTATAAGAATGCCAGCTGTGCATCGCAACAATACTTTTTCTAGATGAAGAAGCCGAACTACAGCTGTCAGCTAAGGCGCAATCACTGTGGCGAATGAACATAGCATTGTAGTTCCCCTCCCGCTACCTAACCCTCGTTCCCCGAGGGGGGGAACGGAAATGTTGCTGGTTAGAGGTTTGCCAGGCTTCAGCGTGAGCGCACCATCATCACCAGAGAAGCAGCCCTCCAACGTGTTACCTGGCCCTTACTTACCTTACTTATCTGTAAAGCGCTTAAGGCTTATTTATATTTTTTGGGGAGTCATAGTAAGTTTCTAGGAATTAAAAAAAATACGACAGTACATTGGGAAAGCGTGCGGTCCCGATGGGGAGGACGCTGCAGAGGCCACCTACTGCCCAAATGGGGAGACCTGGTGGCAAGTAGACATATTTCACTGTCTGGTTCGGCTCAGCTGCCAAATCACTGTCGGGTTCGGCTCAGCTGCCAAAACCGACCTCCGCAGAGTACAGCGAATAGTCCGGACAGCTGAACGAATCACTGGCACTACCCTTCCTACACTTCAAGAACTGCAATCTTCCAGAGTGAGTAAAAGGGCTTACAAAATCACTCTGGACCCCTCACACCCAGCGCACTTCCTGTTTGAACTGTTACTGTCTGGTCGGCTCTACAGAGTACCAAGCACAAAAACAGCCAGACACAGAAAACGTTTCTTTTCTCAGGCCATCTACCAGTAATTTAACAGTTAAATATTCCACTACTGTGCAATAAACATGCAATATTTTCTCATACGCTCTTGTACACAGCACCTTATAACAATTTACAATGCAAAACTTTCTCTACGCAGCTGTACACAGCACCTTATAAGTTGTATATTTATAACAAATCTGTACATACAATTCAACATCCAGAGCTTTTTGACTGTTTGCATCTCTGTTTAATGTTTGTCGTCTTTTTCATATTTATTTTGTGTTGTCACTTGTCACTTTATGTACACTGGAAGCTTCTGTAGCCAAAACAAATTCCTTGTGTGTGTAAGCACACTTGGCAATAAAACCGATTCTGATTCTGATATGGACTAACCCTGAGAAGGCCCACTATCGTGGGCCAACCTCAGTATGGATATGGCACTTCCCGTCTGCCGATCCTAACAGAAAAGGAGCTGCTTAGAGTCGTAAGCTCTAATGCAGTCACATAGCGCCGTTTAAATTACTGTTAAATTACTGCTTCCTCAGAGCGGGGTTGATCGTAACGCCAACCCCTCAGTGCGGAGGGGACAGCCTAGCTCCGGCTAGCTGAAGGAGGATAGCATCACACTGATCTGGCATGTCTGGGGTCCTTCTTGGAGAGAAGTACACCACACAGCAAATAGACTCCACTTCAGGGCGTAGGCATGCCTCGTAGAGGGTGCTCTGGCCTGAATGACGGTGTAAACCACCGAACCGGTAGGTCACCTAAGTCGTTCGTGCTCCATCTATGGACCACACGTGAGATTCCAGAGATCTGGGCGTGGATGCCAGATGGTGCGTGTCCCAGAGAAGAAGGTGCTTGTTCAAAGGGACATGCCAGGGAGGGGCCGTCACGGGGTGAGAGCTGAAATACAGGTCCGGTTGAGCTAGAGAGGAGCAAGAAACAGACTGTTCCTCGTCCTCCCTGACGTTGCACAGCATCTGTGCGAGTAGGCTCACTGGAGTAAATGCATATTTATGCACGCCCCGGGGCCAGCTTTGTAGTCAGCGCATTCCAGACACACCCATAACAGCTAGACAGCCGCGGGTGGAGCCTCCATTTTCCCGGTCATGGAACTGCCGTGAGAGTGCATTGGCTGCACAGTTGAGTTCACCGGGAATAAAAATGGAACGCAGCGATTTCTGCCGCATATGGCTCAGCAGACGGCGAGCGAGCTGAGACATGCGGCGAGAGCGGATACCCCCGTGAGATTGATATACGGCATTGTTGCCATGCTGTCCATCCTGACCAACACGTGTTTGCCCTCTAGCACTGGAAAAAAACGGCTCAACATGAGATACACTGCCCACAGCTCCAGGCAATTAATATGCCAATGCAACCGGGTTCCTTCCACGGAGCCTCAGCTGCATGCTCGCTGCACACAGCCCCCCATCGCATAATGGAAGCATCCGTCGAAACAGTGACATGCCTGGACACTTGTTCTAGAGGCACACAGGTCTGTAGAAACGCAGGGTCCGTCCAGAGGCTAAGGGTGCGGTGACAGCAGAGTGACAGTCCTCCAGTGCGAGCCTCTGAAATAATATCAGTGCGACCACAGTTTTCCTGTCGACTCTCTCATACAGGTCAGCATCGGCTCTGCGGAGGCGTGCCGTCATGGTGATCCAGTCCAGCTTCAACCTGAGAAAACAGAAGCTCTGCAAGGGGGCGAGCCTGCTCTTTTCTCGGTTGACCTGAAACCCCAACAGGTCGAGGGGCCGGAGCACCCAGTCCCTGCACATAACCAATTGATCCCGCGAGTGAGCTATAAAAGCCAGTCATCAAGATAATTGACTATGCAGATACCCGTGAGCCGAAGGGGCGTTAGGGCATCCTTCGCGCCCTTGGGAAAAACCCGCGGAGACAGGGAGAGCCCAAAAGGGAGGACTTTGTAGTATCATGCTCGACCCTCGCACGCAAACCACAAGAACTGCCGGTGGCATGGGAAAATGGAAACATGAACATATGTGTCCTTCAGGTCTATCGCTTCAGACCAATCTTGAGGACGGATGCACCAGGGGATGTGCTTCTGCATGAGCATTCTGAGAGGCTGCTTGTAAGGCAGTGGGTCAAAATGCGCAGAACTAGGATTGGTCATAACCCACTGCTCTTTTAGCGTACAATGAGGTACAGACTAAAAAGCCCATACCTCATCTCGGCTGGAGGGACCAGCTCGATTGTGTTCTTCGCCAGTCTGATTGCGCGAAAGAGCCATCGCAATGGGCTGGGCATCGCTAGCCAGGCTGGCAGAGCCCACGCGAGTGACATCATTGGCGTAATCGCTGACGCACCAGCAGTGGGGCAGCACGGGATGAAAGAGCTCACCCTGGGAGGTGTGCGTCCCGAGGAAGAGCGGAAGATAAGAGGTTTTATCTTAACTTCTTCCCAAGAGTCCGCAAGGCGGCTGGGAGTGTGAGAGAAAGGAGCCCGTCCTCTGGCACTCTCAGAGCGTGTGGTGAAAAGCACTGATCCTGCGAGTTGGAAGGCATAGCGTCCCATACTGGCAGTGTTCGGGCTGTTGCACCCAGAGAAAGGAGAAATTGCTCTTATAAAATTTGGTAGCCCTACGGCCATAAGTTAGTGGTCCATCTCAGGGACGCTTCGCTTACCGCTCTTGAAGTACCGGTCCAGCAAAACACCCAGGGATGGGAGAAGCCCAGCTTGACCCATAGTGGAAGTTTCCACATAGCATTGTAGTTCCCCTCCCGCTGGGGAATAAAATTTACCACATAATTTACTCTTCCTCATGTGAAACCTTTATGAGTTTCTGTCTTCTAATGAAAACAAAAGAAGATATTTTGTAGAATGCTGGTTGCTGGCACACATTGACTTCCTTTTTTTAATAGAAAAAAAATACTATGGAAGTCAATAGGGGGGGCTATACCAGCATTTTTCAAAATTTCTTTTGTGTTCAACAGAAGAAAGAAAAAAACTTAAATAAGTTTTGAACCAGTGAAGGGTGAGTAAATGACCTTTATTTTTGGATGAATATGCTTTTAATATATATTTTTGCATTCCTGTTTGTACTCATTAAAACAACTTTCTTGCTCTTTTGATACAGCTTAATTCATCATATACACCAAAACAAGGCATCAAACTAGTACAAAACCCAACACAACAATGAAATTACAAGATAACAACTTGGATGATAAAGGCAATTATTCCTTTAGTAACATCGTCTCTGCAATGAAAAGATAATTACACAATTTGTGCACTTGTAAGCCTTTTGAAAACTATTTAAAATAAAATGATTTAAAAGCTATAAAGTTAAAATTACCATGTATTTATTATTATTATTTCGGTCTGTGTGAATAGTGTCTGTCTTGGTCTGACAATCATTGTATTAATATCATATGTAAGGCAGTTTAAACCGTATGGAGCACTGGAAAATGACACTGAAAGCTACATGCAGATGTTTATAAAAATTAGCTGGAAGAAAGTATTTTATTCTGAATTTGTAGGTATCACTATTTCCTTCAGGCGATGCGAGTCCTTCCTCCCTACAAAATAATCAAATACAAAGCAACTTTACTGACCTCACAAATACATTTGACCATGATTGCAGATTAATGGAGATCAATGTGAATCATCAGATTGTGTCAAAACTCACCAGCTTTTTTTACACAGATGATCTGAAGAAGAATCACAGTAGGCGCAGCAAATACTACGATCTCAACAATAATCAAAATCACTACAGGAAACGTGGA
>CAIGQW010053747.1:6661696-6676285 GCA_903798125.1 Danio choprae
GTAATTTCTAACTACAACTGATCAAATCATTATAAAACTGGTAAGTGTCATTCTAAGTTGATCTCTCTCTTTTGTATGTTGTAGTGCTGTATTTATACCATAGTAATTGTAGTGTATTGAGTGTGAGATAGGACTCACATATCAGGAATGTTTGTATTTTGTCTTGGCCACACTTTTTATAACCCTGAGTTAGTTTTTGGTTGGCCGCCTTTTGTTTCTAATAAGTCTCCTGTTTTCGTTACTGCAGACCAGTTCAGTAAAAAGAAAGAAGAAATGCCCGCATGTGTTTAACGTTTTTCCTTATCGCAAACACAACAGTAATCTGATAGTGTTTACGCTGCTTTGGCTTTTTCGGGGTTAATTGTTGTGATATACCGACTGCAACAGAGAAATACTGGGAAATGTCTCTAGACTGATGGCATTTCATGCCGGTCAGCCTTATCATCTTAAAATGTCAGCAATTTCACCTGTTTTGTCATCACTTTAGACATTACGCTAGAGTATCATTAAAACACTAGCTCTAAAAGGACTGTAAATTAGTAACAGCTTCTGACGTCAGTTGCAGATGTGAATGAATGGAGGAAGAAAGTAGTTCCTCATACAAAAGAATTTTTAGACTCTCCATGTTTGATTTTCTTTTTTATATACACAATTATGCCGTCAAACTGCCGTCACTGGTGGGACACTAAGGTACTCAGCCTGCTGCCTCGTGCCAACGCACGCCTTCCACCAGTGCCGACATATCATCGTACTTTTACACTGTAAACCCTAATAAGTTGAAACTACTCAAATGATTTGAGCAAAATTGATTCCCTCAGTTTGTTTGAGTAATGGGAAATCGACAACTCAATTAATTGAGTTGACCAAATGTGGTAAGTACAGATAACTTACAATTGCTAATAGACTAAACTTCCAAATTTTATATTTTTTACTTACTCCCAGGGTCGTTTATATCGAAGTTGATATTAAGCCGCAACATGTTGGTGTTTCATTTTTTTTATGGTTATTTTTTAAATAATTTTTATGAGGTGGGTTGTTAGCCCAACGCTCAACCCCAACCTGGAGGACCAGGACATACACACATACACTATGGACAATTTAGCTTACCCAATTCACCTTTGGACTTGTGGGGGAAACCGGAGCACCTGGAGGTGCCACACGAACTCGGCGAGAACATACAAACTCCACACAGATATTCCAACTGACCCAGTCGAGAGCCGAACCAGCGACCTTCTTGCTGTGAGGCGACAGCCCTACCCACTACTCCGCCGTGTCGCCCTTGTGTGTATATCAATTAAGAAAAATGTATATAAGCATTTAAATATATACTTACTAATTTAACTTTTCTCTTTCGTCAGATGGTTTCAAGTAGTGCCTCTGTCCTGCTGCATTTCAGCAAAATTCAGCATCACAAGCAAAATGACCACCTTGTGTCATATAACATTTATTGAACAATCAGCGCGGTTGTCAAGGCAGAATTTCAAGTGCAACCAATCATTTTAAACAGAGACATGAGAGCTGCAACCCAGTACTGGGAAACATCCATAAACACTCATTCACACACATACACTACGGCCAATTTAGTTTATTAAATTCACCTATACCACATGTCTTTGGATTGTGGGGGAAACCGAAGCACCTGGAGGAAACCCACTCGAACACGGGGAGAACATGCAAACTCCACACAGAAATGCCAACTGACCCAACCAGGACTTAAACCAGCGACCTTCTTGGTGTAAGGCTACAGTGCTAACCACTGAGCCACCGTGTCGCTCTACATGAAATAATTTTTATTTATTATTATTGTTGAACCATTTCTGAATGAATCTACGTTATAAACAAATCACCAATGATTCAATGAACCATTCGTAAAGAGGCCATTTACTTAAAAAAACTACATTCCTGAATGAATCAGCCATTTGAATGAATCAAATCAATAAATGACTCATTCGATATTTACTACCACCTACTGGCTGAGTAGCTATTGTTTCATTCATATTATATTGCTACATGATGTCTGTTGTAAATTCAATGGACATTCATGTAAATTCTGTTGAATTAAATAATTTCAGTTATATTTCTGAATCTTCTTTTTGTTTGCATAGCACAACGATGGCATTAAATGTTCTTTAAACTTAATTCTTCAGATTTAGTAAATTTGTTCAAAACCTAAAACTAATAAAAAGTACAGTAAAATCAGGGTATCTTCAGTCCATTCCATATACGTTTTCAAACAAGAAAAGGAAAACTAAGAAAACGGCAAAGAAAACGTTTTTCGGTTTTTCGTTTGCTCACAAAAAAACGATATTTTGGCTGGATTTTTGTTTTTGGTTTAGAAAACAGATAAATGACTTTAAACTTCATTATAAACAAATAGGCGATGCTGAAACACCCTTTTTCCTCTGATTGGTCAACTAAATCTGAGGTCGTGTTTTTAATTATTATTATTTAATTATTTCTAAACTAAGATTACATATTCTATCATTTGATCAGTTAGCAGGCTTACATTCATTGCGTCTTTGACGCATGCGCTGTAAAGCTCTGACAAGGCGCCTTTATTTAGCCTGTAGCCTATATAATAGTTTAGATTTTTTTTTACATATAATGTTCCATTGGGACGATGCGGTGGCACAGTGGGTAGCACAATCGCCTCACAGCAAGAAGGTTGCTGGTTCGAGTCAGTTGGCAATTCTGTGTGGAGTTTGCATGTTCTCCCTGTGGTCACGTGGGTTTCCTCCGGGTGCTCTGGTTTCCCCCACAGTCCAAAGACATGCGCTATAAGTGAATTGGTTAAGCTCAATTGTCCATAGTCTATGTGTGTGAATGGGAGTGTATGGGTGTTTCCCAGTGATGGGTTGCAGCTGAAAGGGCATCCGCTGCGTAAAACATATGCTGGATAAGTTGGCGGTTAATTCCGCTGTGGCGACCCCAGATTAATAAAGGGAGTAAGCCAAAAAGAAAATGAATGAATGAATGTTCCATTACTTAAAATGTATTTATCTTTTTATATTCATAGTTTATATAAAATATAAAAATATTATAATTATATAAACGCTTTGCTCTGATCATGCAAGGATCATAATGCATTGCGCATTTGTCTTATTCTTCAGTAGATCCAGAAATTATGCATTTTATAAACTGATCGTTTATAAGGACTAAGCTATTAATAACTGTAATTCTCTGAATGGAAAAGGCTTTATTAAAGTCCTGTCGTTTAAAAGGTTTTCTACAATTTAAGCAGAATAGTGTGTTGATTTCTGTGCGCATCACGCGTGCCATTACCGAACACACTTCCCTTTTTTATTATTTCACGCAATAGTAAATGCGTAAAATAAAATATTAACAGTTGACAGCACCAAATTGTAGCCTCTTTGCCCGCACTGGTGAGGTTTCTGTGTGAAATCAGGTCCCATGCCATGCACATGGTAAGTTTTGTTTCAGAAAGTTTGACATATTTCACTTTTTCAGAACACTATTAATACAGTTACGTCCTTTTTCACCCCTATCTATTGAAAATGTCCAACATGTCATTGGGAAAAAAATTATTATTCATACTTGCATATAAAATAAATAGTGTATGAAGATAAGGTTCCAACAATGAAGATAAATCCTTCTCAAGCTATTTGTATATTATTAAGAATCTTTCTTAATTTTGCTGTCACATCGCAGGATATTTTAAGCTACAATCAATAATTAAAAAAAAAAAGTGAAGGAATTGATAGTTTGTGACCCCTTATATTTTCTCAATCATCAAACTTCACAAATATATATATATATATATATATATATATATATATATATATATATATAAAACCTTTAAAAATGTTATTTTCCAAAATAAACATTTTACTTCCCATTTGTTATCTACCCATATCTCCCTTATCTATAAATCTGAAATAGCCATATATGAACATATATAAAATTATTGCTACTACTATTGAACATACAAATTTAAAATTCAAATGGTTAGAAAATATGTGTAAATGGCCAAGAACATGAAGTAACTGTAAAACACATTGACAGCAAAACGAACAGATAAATCACTTGGGTTATATTTAGCTTGGTTGTTAACCTGCTCTGAATGAATCTCTGTGTCTGTGCCAACTTAATTTTGCCTGCTTTCATGCTGCCAAGTCAAGACTAAATTCAGCTGGGGTAGTTTGAAAATCCCAGCTCTTATCTTAAAACCGGCTAAATGTACATTATACATTACTTTGCTTTTGCTCACTACCCCTCAAGTAATTCTAAAATAACTATAATCTTGACTCCACATTGCAGATCCTGTGATATGACTTTTCAATGCTAAATGATATATTATGTCGCCCCAATCCAAAGAAAAACACATCCATAGAAATATCAAATCATTTATGAAAATCTGCCAGAGACAATTTAAAAGTACTACACACATTTATTTTGAACTATGGGGGCAACCATTATTTTAGGTGTGGAGTGCATGATGCCAGAAGTTTGCACTCGGTGAGCTACTTGCACTGTTTACTGCAGTGTAACTCAGAAAATAAAATAATGATATAGGATGCCACATTGTACGGCTTCTAGTTGTAATTTTCAGTCAAAGGGCAAACAGGAGAGGCTATGTAAGTCTTCGCTGCTTTAAAAAGAGGGAAAAATGGGAAGACAGGTGAACATATACAAAACTTTCTAAAGATATGTGCACCTTCATTCTCTCCACTTTAGACCTGGTGACTTTTAGAATTTTGTAGACCAAAAGAACTTATAGCCAGAGATGGATATGAGTGCATCTTTCTAGTGTTATGAACTGCACATGTAAAATAATGATTTTCTACCACATATTTCAGAAAGATGCATATTAATTTATGCTATATTAGACAGTGCATGCTTATTGCGCATTAAGATAAAAAAAAAAAATCATTAACAAGAGTTTTATTTCACAGCACTGGACTGCCATAGATATGGTCTGGAATACATGCATAGGTTTCTGCTTGTTCACACCAACTGTTGGGAGATCTGGTCAGCAAAATAAATGGTTTAAATACACATGAATTGTACATGACCTGCATTTATAAGTGAGGCCTGTGTTATAAAGTTGAATGAGAATCAATTAATAATAAATATTGTGTTGAAGTAACTTACACGTGGTCCTGGTTTGTTCTTTTATTAACTAAAGAATACAACGGGACATCAAACCCTGCAAAAAAATTAACATTTTATATATATATGTATGTATATTAAATATACTTGATCAAGTTCACATATTTTGCAAAATAATAAGCCTAAATATCCTTTACCTCCTGGAATTTCCGAATAATACGGGGACAACCGGGGCAACCAGTAGTTTAATTCTACTACAAGATACAAAAAATATTTTATCACCTGGTTCAATTCTTACAGTCATTAAATAATCACAGTGTGTATTTCTTTCCAACACGATGAATTATGCTGTTCAGTACTTCAAATTTAATTGTAAAACATTCAGAAGACCGAAAACATTAAAATCCTAAATAAATGAACATTTTAACTTTTTAAATTAGCATTTCATTTCTGACGTATTAACAGCACATCGTACAACTGCAAAAAGAACATCAATTAAATTCAGTCCTTTAAAAATAAAGCTCTGTGAGTGAGTAATGATTCTGAAGTGTGGTGATCCAGGTTTCTCTTTGGATAAATAGGCAGTACAATATAAGGTAACCTAAGCAAACATGTTATGGTGACAAAACAGTCATCACTTCATCTTTACTTCCATAAAAGCTGTTATTATAAAAAAGAGTTTAACTTTTCAGAATTTCAGCTCTGGACTTACTTTGGTTGTTGATTGTTCTCTTTCGTTTTTTGAAATAAAGACTCACACAGATGATCAGTGATAAGAGGACAAACAGGGATGTGATTGTGGCCATCAGTACTACTGTCGGATCAGTTTTCAGTTCTGCATGCCTGTCCACATGGCTTTGAGTCTGACCAATCGTACTGGTAGCTGGAGTTGAAGGATCTGAGATTACAAGATAAACATGAATATCATCAACTGAGTCAGACACACAGAAATTTGGTTCCCCTTCATGGGAACTACAGCGTGCAGCTGGAACAGACTACGGGAGATTGTTAGATGACCAATCACTCTGAAGAGAAAGAAAAAGGCCCAATGAATGCCAAATGAGTTGGCAGAGCTCGGCTCCGCAGGTGTCAGTGATTAGTCATTAAGGAAGTATATTAGCTGGCGTCCACGGAGTGAGCATCAGATTCTTTGCTTCAGACCTCTCACTAGAGACTGAAGAGCTCCTGATCTGCAACCTGATTTCACACAGAAACCTCACCAGTGCGGGCAAAGACGCGACAGCGGTGATTGAACTGGGCTCCTTTTCCGTCCCCTGGGCGCTTCACTGGTGTTTAAAGAGCAGTTTTCTCTAAAAGAGCAGATACCCTAAGAGAGCAACACGGCCGAGCAGCTCGTCGTTTAAAGATGTCGTTCTGGCCATGCGTTTCTGGATGCAGTGGTTTCCTAGCCCCTGATGACAGGCACGAGTATTGCATCACATGTCTAGGGGTCCAGCATGTCGAGGTGGTGCTCGAGGACAGTTCTTGCCGTTATTGCGAGGGCTTAACTGTTGCGCAGCTGAGGTTCCAGCGTACTCTAGCATTAGGGTGCGCCACCCCTGTTGCTTCCCACAAGTTGGTTAGTGCACAGACAGGCCTGAGGGTTACAGTTGGGGCTCATCTGTCACCTTTGGGCCCGCGGACCTCTCACTCCTCATCAGTGCACTCTGTCCAAGCTTGGAGTGAGGGCGCCAGTCCATCCTCTGGGATGGCTGTGCTCTCATTATATGACACTGGAGACCAGATGTCCATTGCTGCATTGTATGGCGGGTTAACATGCTCCGATGATGATCAGGACCCGCTGCCACCCTCCGGGATTGTCAGCGAGTCTCCGGATTTAGAATCAGACATGTTAACCATGTTATCTCGGGCTGCTTCGGCCATAGGACTGGAGGTGGCTTGTCCCCCAGCTCCACGGCTGGACCGCTTAGATGGGTGATACGTGGGGACCAAGAAGAAGGTGAAGCCTTCCAAGCCCCCTATCCCCTTCTTCTCGGAGGTACACAGTGAGCTCACACAGGCATGGAGGGCACCTTTTTCTTCCCGGACCTCGTGCGCTCCCGCTCACACCACCCTCGACAGCACCCTCGGAGCAGCCAGCGGGTATGAGGCAATTCCTCAGGTAGAGCGCGCTATAGCAGTCAATCTTTGCCCGCAAGGCACCTCCACCTGTAGAGGTCCAAAGCGTGCAGGATGTCTGAGTCTCTCATGGCTAGAGCCTACACCGCTGCTGGCCAGGCTGCTTCCGCCCTGCACGCTATGGCCACCTATCAATGCTAACAATCAGAGAAGTTGGCCAAGATGCAAGAGGGTGGTCCAGGAATGCCACCTGCTAATGCTTAACATGAGGGACGCTGACAAAGCTCGTTTTCTCAATGCACCCATATCGCAGGCTGGCCTGTTCAGCGACATCGTTGGGGACTTTACCCAGGAGTTCTCAGCGGTGAAAGAGCAAGGCGATGGGTAAAGTCATCTATCAGCGGTCTCGGAAAACTGCTTTTCTCACTGCCCCATCCACCTCGGTTGCTCCTCGCCGAGGGCGCCCACCCGCAGCTACAAGACCTGCTCCGCCTCCGCTGCCCACTCCACCAGCCAAGCGGCAGCGCCGAGCCACCCGCGTCTCAGCTCACTTGCCGTCTGCTCTTCTGGAACCACACCCCGGTTGAAATCACATCACGGGCAAGCTCAACCGTGCAGCCACATCCCAAGGGCGATGGAGACTCCACTCCGGCTTGGTCCAGCTGATATGGAAGCGCTTCAGAAAAGCCCAGGTCAACCTGCTTGCTTCTTCAGAAAACGCCCATTGCCAGTTGTTTTACTCCCTGACGAAAGGCCCCCCTCAGCATGGATGTGCTGGCTCACAGCTGGTCACCAGGTATGCGCAAATATGCGTCTCCCCCAGTGAGCCTAAATGCACAGACACTGTGCAAAGTCAGGGATGACGAAAAGCAGGTCTTGTTTGTTGAGCCTCTTTCGACCAACCGGACCACTCCTCGCGACGGCCCCTCCCTGAGGCATTCCCCTGGGACAGGACCTCCTCTCCCAGGGACAGGGCACCCTCCAGCACCTGCGGCCAGATCTCTGGAACGTCCACGTGTGGTCCACAGACGGAGCGCGGAAGACTTAGGTGACTTACCAGCGTAGGTGGTTAACACCATCACTCAGGCTAGAGCACCCTCTACGAGGCATGCCTACGCCCTGAAGTGGAGTCTATTCGCTGAGTGGTGCACTTCTCGCCAAGAAGACCCCCAAACTTTCCAGATTAGTGTTGTGTTATCCTTCCTTCAGGATAAGCTGGAGCATAGGCTGTCACCCTCCACACTTAAGGTTTACGTGGTTGCCATCTCTGCTCATCATGACGCAGTGGATGGCAACACACTCGGGAAGCATAATCTAATCATCCGATTCCTCAGAGGTGCGCGGCAATTAAATCCATACCGCCCCCCTCTCATGCCCTCTTGGGATCTCTCTGTAGTCCTGGCGGGCCTGCAGAGAGATCCATTTGAGCCACTCGATCCGGTATCTTTAAAAATTATGTCCATGAAGACAGCTCTGCTGATTGCGTTGGCATGTTTCAAGAGAGTCTGGGATTTGAAGGCATTTTCGGTCAGCGATTCGTGCCTGGAATTCGGGCCGGCTTACTCTCACGTCATCCTAAGACCCTGGCCTGGCTACGTGCCCAAAGTTTCTACCACCCCATTTAGAGGTCTGGTGGTGAACCTGTAAGCGCTGTCTACGTAGGAGGCAGACTCAGCCAATTCACTGCTTTGTCCCATTCGCACTTTGCGCCTTTACGTGGATCCTGTAAACAGCTCTTTATCTGTTATGGTGGTCGGCGGAAGGGAATTGCCGTATAAAAACCAGTATCAGGTTAGCCCACTAGATAGTTGATGCCATCGCCCTTGCTTACCAATGCCAGGGCGAGCTGTGTCCCCTGAATTAGAAGTCACAGAACTCTTTCACAGATATGTGTAGAGCTGCGGGCTGGGCGACACCTAACACATTCGCGAGATTTTATAATCTTCAAGTGTAGCCAGTTTCCTCGCAACTACTGGGTAATCCCAGTCAATCAGGAGGAAATTAAGCTCAGTGTCAAAAACGCTTGCTGCACCATGCTCCCTAAGCCAGAGATACGTGTGCTTTTTCTATTCTGCTAGTAAGTTCCCAGCTAGCATACCCTAGAGAATCCCTCCGAGGCCCCAGCACCTTACTCAGCGGAGGAGCCGGGTGCCTGGCTCAGTGTGATGGTATGCCCACTTTTGGTCTACCCACATGCTGAGGTTCAGTGCCAGCTATGCGTGGTTCCCGGTGGTGATCCCATATGCTTGTTTCAGCCATGCAGTATTCCCCTGACCAGGCATACCCGTGTCTTCCCTACCTGCTAACCAGCTTATCATATGTAGCACTCTACCTCCCTAGGGCTAGTCCATATTTTCCTGCCATCAATTCTCCCCTCTTGGGTAGCAGGTGGTCTCCGCAGCATCCTCCCCCTTCGGAAACTGGCACTCTTTGCCAACGTACAACGTACTCTACTTTCTAAAATCTCTAGTCTATATTAGCTAGGTAAAAAAACATTTACGACCCCCGGTTTTAGTTAAATTCTAATATTCCAATGTAATGGTAATTAAAGGGCCTAGGGGACATTGGAAGGTTGTGCTCTCGGTGATGCTGGTGCGCTCACACTTTGCTTGGCAAATCGCACATCAGGAGCATGACGGGCTTAGCTAGCTCATTTGGCATTCATTGGCCCTTTTTCTTTTTCTTTAGAGTGATTGATCGTTTAGCAATCTCCCGTAGTCTGTTCCAGACCCACGTTTCTGTTCCCTATTTGGGGAATGTGGGTTACATTCGTAGCCAGGACGATCCTTGTCTTGTGGAAAATGTATTCAATTTTAAGCGTTTGCATTTTTTTACATTTTATTATCATGCAGAATATGTTAGGATCACCCTCAGGTCTTCCAAGAGATTTAATAATTTTGTATTTCATCATCACAGATTTGGAGGAATTTTAGATTTACATCACTTCAGCAGTAATTACAGCCCGAAGTGTTTTTGGATTGGATGTAAAAGGTTTTGTATTGCTGGATTTGAGATTTTTCAGCTGGAGAACCCTGAAGAACCACTCCAGATCTTTTCAACAATGTTTTAATGGGTTTAAATCTAGTCTCTGACTTGGCCAAGCAAGGGTTTTTGTGGAGATTAGCATTATCCTGGCTGTGTGCTTGATTGTCTTGTTGCAACAGCAGGTAGAGCTTTGGCTCAGAGAGAGAGAGAGGTTGTAGTCTAGAAAGTGTGTGCATTGGTTTAGGGGTTTTGGGGTGGTTATAGTAATTTTTAGCAAAAGATGTATTTTTCTTCCTCAAATGTGATGGTTTCAGCACTTCAGATGGAGGTTGGAAGCCCATTCAACCCGGATGAAGGATTCGAAAACTGATTTTTTATGTTTTGTTTTGCTTCATTACTTGGCATGAGGAAGCACACATTTGTAGTGGATGATTGTAGTACGGAGGAACTGTTACAGTATAAACCTAAAAGTAAATATCTCATGTGATTCTGGCCATATATACGATTTTTTTCACCAGAGTCTTAAAATCTTAATGGTTCTGTGGGTCTCATTTATCAACTCTGATCTTTAGTTATTTTCTATTGGATTCAAGTCAGTTGATTGGACCCTATTCTAGCAGCTTTCTTTTCTGTATGTATTGGTTACTTTGGTTGTTACTGACATCTGGTGAAACTTTTAACTCAACAGCACCTTTAGAAATATGTTTTCTGAGAAAAATGGTTAATTACTTTTTTAGCCACTGTATATAATAATAATAATAGTAATAATAATAATAATAATAATAATTCCTTACATTAATATAGCATTTATCTGCACACTCAAATTGCTCTTTTGGGGAATCTCCTCATCCACCACCAGTGTGCAGCATCCACTTAGATGACGCAACGGCAGCCATATTGTGCCAGACCACACACCAGCTGATTGATGGCCATGATGGACAACGGCCAGTGGGCAAAGTTGGCCAGGATGCCAGGGTTAAACCCCTATCCTTTTCGAAGGACATCCTGGGATTTTTTATGGCCACAGAGAGTCAGGACCTCGGTTTAACGTCTCATACGAAAGACAGTGCTCACTGAACAGTATTAATCCCCATCAATATACTAGGGCATTAGGACCTACGCAGTCCACAGGTGGAGCACCCTCTGCTGGCCTCTCTAACACCTTTTTTGAAGCGCTCTTGCTCTTGAGCACACGCTGCCAAGGCCTTGGTCTTTTATATATTTCAGAGAACATTTGTTTATAGATTATTTTAACTTACTATTATAACTTTGTCATTTGAAGTGATTTATAATTTTCGTTCAAATAAAAGATAATATTTAATTAGAAGACTCTGATTTCATGGATCTCATCTCATCCAAATTTTACATCAATTGAGACTTCAGGGTAAGAACTATTACACTGAAACACACCTTTGATCAGCAGCTTCACTTCATAGCAGGTTTTGTCATTCACTTTGCAATGATACCACAGTTCATCAGTCTTTACTGCATCTCTTATAACCAGAGATCCGTTCTCTCGTTGTGTCGCTCTCTCAAACAGAGGCTTCGAGAGTTTCTCTGTGCTGCCTGAGGTCTTGGATGGAGAGCGATATTGTGTTACATTTGTTAACCGGTGACCTTCGATGACTTTCCAAATGACTTGATCAGTTGTGCTTTGTCGGGGATGTTCAGAGCATGACAGCAGCACTGAAGAGCCTGATCTTGCATAGACAGACTTCAACTTTTTACACTCTGAAACCAGAGAAACAAAATTAAATAACACAACTTGGGATCATTTGATAATTTCAGAAATTTTGTTCTCACCTTTGACTGTCAGGGTAAATTGAGTTGCATTAAGGCAGTCCTGATCTTTGTAGACCTGACACTCATAAATGCCTTCATCTAATAATCTGATGTCTTTCAGATCAAGTCTAACATTTCCAGCATGTTTCCCCACAGACCATCTCTGGTGCTCTGATGCTGGAGAGATGTCTGGAGAGATCAGGATGTCTTTAACTGGGTTATTCATGTGTAGTTTCACTGTTAGAGACTCCAGCGGGTGGGTTGTGGTTAAACAAGAAATAGACATGTTGTCACGCTGAACACGGCTTATGTTCAACTGATGAAGCTGTTCACAGGGTCTCTGTGTTGCCACTAAAAAGTAATGAATACATACTTAAACAATGAGATGAAAAAATATATATATCACTTGCAATAATTTAATTGTCAATGATTTTTCAATCACTTCCATTTTCAAGTTTTTCTAAATGTTTGTTTTATGAATTAACAGATTATTATTAAAAGTTGAAAGACTGATTGTAACACTTTCTTGAGGAAGATTCTGATTATGGAACAGTCAAATCAGAAGACTAAATTCGTCTACAGAGAACCAGGGTGTCACAACAATAATGAACCACTCACACAGCGAATAAGTTTTAACTGATTGTATTGTTAATCGAGCTACACATTAACAAGGCTTCTTGTTATCAGCTCCGTCACAATCATTACCTAAATAAACGCGATTTCTCTCACATAAACGATTTCTTCTAACTTCTCCTCTTGCTATATTGTCTTTAGACACATATAGATAAAAAATCTCTAATTTGCTCGTTAAATACAAACTTAATCTAGAGAGACCTAAAACAGCCTCTGCTCTCTTCCGCTCCGCTGATCCGAGTGCGCGCAGAACCAGAAAAAACGTCACATGACATTCTAAATCATTACACATCGCTTTTACAGCTAAAAACTATTTTAATGTCTTCTAAATCGCCTATAAAATAACTTGTAAAGCAGAAAGAAAAAACTAAATGTTCAGCATATTTAATTAATTAAATCTCATTTTATTTCTATTGGTAACTAGATTACACCATGTTGTGGGCTAAGGCTTTAATTTAACCCTTAAGCATACATTTATTATAAATTTATATACCTCTGAAAGAACAAAAAAGCTTTTATTATTTATGTCCTATGTCTCAGTTTATGGAGTTGGATTTAAAAAGAAATTAAATTTCAAGTCCTTTCCGGATCACTGACGCGGTTAGAATTCGCGCGCACTTGGATCGGCGGAGCGGAAGAGAGCAAACGCAGTTTTAGGTCTCTCTTTATTTTATAATTATTTAAAACTTTTTTTATTTATAACTTTATTCATAAATATTACAGCAGTTGTCTACAGAAAAATACTAATTGGTAAAGTCAAACTCCGAGCCTCTCTACGTTTTACTCATTTTAAGATAGAAATGGGTCATATCATTTAAACATGAAAAGAAACTAAAAGTATATAAACCGGCACATTATTTTAAAGCTGTAAACGTTTTTGAGTTATTTGTTTCTATTTGCACCTACATTGTGTTGTATTTGTTGATTTTTATTGAACAAATAAAAAATGCTTTTGAATTTCAGTATTTCCATTCATTTCCTATGGATGCCCAATTTTTGGCCAAAGTGAAAGTTTAAGGATGTTGAACATTTTGAATTGAGTTCTCTTTTTTGTTTGTGTTCACGTGGCAAACTTTTAAAAGAAAAAAGCCAAGTCTTGAACTGCTCAGATTAAGGGAACTATTTTTAAAAGATCAAAATTAAATGACTTTACTCCATAATGTCCGTCAGGAAGCTTTAGGGTTACCCATAACTAATGAAGTGCAGGTTGATAACATTATTAGATCAATACAAAATGTTAACTGTAGGGATCCTCTCCTATTTGACATTAACATTTTAGCTCCTGTCATTTCTCTTTTAATTAATTTGTCATTTAAATAATTTTCTTATATTTAGAATAGAAATAAACTGTTATTGTTTCTCTTATTTTATAAATTGGAGGATAATTTTGAAGTCAGCATGCTTATAGCTCTATTAGCAAACTGCCAGCAATTTCAAAGGTTGCGGAGAAGGTAGTTTTTGGACAAGTAACATCTGAATATTATTTTTTGTCTACAATTACATTTCAAAATCAGAAAAATCACTCAACTTAAGCAGCTAGTCTACATTTAATGTCTAATAAAAGTTGGTGCTATATTTTTTAGATATAGAGAGCTCAAATAGAGAGCAATGTGTAAAAACAAAAAGGGTTCATCCCAGTAATTAAAATTGTTCACTGTGTACCCTAAGGATCAGTGTTAGGCCCTTTATTATTTAGTTTTGCTAAACAATCTGCAAAGACAAAGTGCAAATGTATGCCGAAAATGCAGTTATTTTTACATAAGCAAGAACAGCAGGGTTAGCAACAGACAGGTTATAGTAAAAGGCACAATGTCTTGTATAATAGTAAAACAAAGCAATGTTCTTTTCCTGTAGACTTTTATAAATGATGTTGATGAAGTTGAATTACAGTATCTCCATTAAAGATCGGATCCAAATCGTAGTTATAAAAAAACACACACATTTTCTGAAACCAGATCAATCAATCAATAAGAGGTTGGTATAATTTTTGTTAAAGCAATATTTTACTGTGAAATACTACAGGTTACAGTGAAAAAAGAT
>CAIGQW010053747.1:6676685-6710370 GCA_903798125.1 Danio choprae
GTTTACACAGCCATAACACACTGATGTTTTGTATGTTTACTAAAGTTAATTTATTTTATATTAAAGACTCTTACCTTTGTATTCTAATAAAGCTGGCATTAGAAGATACAGGAGCTGGAAATGTGAAAGCTGAAAATGCGCCATCATATACAGTAAAGATGCTCACTGCAGAACAGATGAATGCTTTATGGGCACACGCCACAACGCTTCATTTCCGCAGAACTGTTGTTTTCAGTAATTTTCCTACGGAAGTCAGAAAAATGGTGTCATCGTGTGTTCATGTACTGTAGATATATTTGATAGCCCTCAGTGGAATATATATAGAAGACGAAAATATGAATAGTGAAAACCCTCATCTCAGAGTTTCGAGCAGAGCAAGCCACAAAGCATTTTATTTTTTCACATGTTGTTTTTAAAGTGCTTAAATAGGTAATGTGATCCGTGCAAAATGTCAGAGATGTGCAATTTACCACATCGTTCAAATGACTAGATCAACTAGCAACATGATTTTGATTTTAAAAATGTGTAAAATAATTTAAGATAGTTTTGTAATATGGTTTTGTATCAAAGATAGTTGCTATAAGGTTCATGTTGGTGTTCAGTCCAAAAATGCACTTTTTTATTGTTTTTTTTAATACATATTTTCATTCTCATTTTAACTAATGACTAACATTCCAAGAAGGTTTTGTTTAAAAACTTTAAAGGAGTAATTCACTTACAGAAGGAAAGTTCTGTCATCATTTACTCACCCTTCACTTCTTCAAAACCTTTACAAGTTTTTTCTTCTTCTGTTGAACACATAAAAAGACCTTGTTATCCAAACAGTTGAAGGTCACCATTGAAAAAAACCCATACACTGAAAAAAATAAACTTGAGTGTTTGTAAATTTTATGTGGTTTAATTAGTGAAATCAACAAAAAACGTTAAGTTCGTGTCTTTACATGAATAAATGTAGTTTTGAATTCATCTGTGTTTGTTCAACAGACAAGACAGTGTGCATTTCTTCATTTACTCAATTTTTCTACGTGAGCTCAGGCAAACATTTTTTGTACTCGTAGACAACATAACATAACCTTGTTTAATTTACAAAATAACTACTTCCCTTCGTGTTTGGCCGGGAAACCCCCTGCATTTGACAGAAGAAGAACATGCCGACTCAATAAGGTAAGAATCAAATGATTAAAGTTAGTTATAGGTTCATTAACATTTGTTTTACAACAGTTTTGGCATTGTACAGAAACAAAGACTATAAACGGTAAAACTGGTATGTGGCAGTTAGTTGCTGCATGTGTTACTGCAAATGGCGGATTTGTTTTTACTCTCATTTGACGCTAACATTTGCATGTATATCTGACTATAAAGTAATGCATGTAGTGTAAAATAATGTTAGTTTGTATTTTTAGAGCAGGATTAGTAGTTAGATTCTTTCAGTTTAACCTCTTTACACAAGAATCTAGCTTCAATATTTGACCAGACTGTTTAAGTTATATGTTGCAGTGACATTAACTTCTTCATTTATGTTAGAAGTCCAAAATAATTAATCATTATTTTACATATCTTGAATGGAAACAAAAACAAGTAGGCCTGCATAATGTTTGTAATTGTAATATAATATTAATTCAAGTATGCTTCGATTTCTTTGTGCTCATGTAGATGCACTGATGGCATCTGTTAGAACAAAAAAGAACATGTTTGGAGAAGCACTGATTCATTCTCACGTTTGTAAAATATTCTGTCAAGATGGTGGTTTTATGTTCTTTAACTTAAATTACACGTAAAGGGCCTTTCAGAGAAGCTCTTAAGCCCTCTTTTCAAACATTATTCAAGATAATGATAAAAATCATGAAAGTTATGCAAATTGAAGTATAAAAATAAAAGTGCCTCAGATATCCAGTGCTAGTTTTAGCATCTTTGTGTTCTCTCCTTTGAAAATGCTGGGGAAATTGTTTGTTTTTATTTCACTACATGTTTAGATAACTATTTAAATGAAATTTTACTAGTTAAATTATTTGCCATGGATTTGGATTATTGCATTGATCAGTTAAAAATCATTACACACTCTCCCCAACAGGTGATTCACTTGACAAGTGCACTGGATAACGGTATGTAATATTTAAGAAATTGGTTTATTGTGTTAACTGTTTATATGCTGATTAAATTCACACTTGGACAAGTGGAAGATATGTTAATGGTGACAATCTCAAGATGTCATGTTATATATTTGTAGGACAACAGCATTGACTCCCGAAGATAAACTGTTATCAGAGGCTTAATACTCTTCCTTGGTGAAAAGACAGAGGAGTTACTCAGTGAATACCAGGTAAAGAAACATTTTTTATTCATGTGAACAATTTTAACAAAATAAGTGAGATCATACAAAATGCTTGTTATTTTTTATTTATTACTGTTTTGAGTAACATTTTTCGTACAAGATGTTTACATATAGTTCAAAAAACAAAAACCTAGCTCAAAATATTAAAATAGCCCCCTGCAGAAGTTTACATACATTGGTTTTTAATACGGCTTGTGGTGTTCTGATGATCTACGAGTGTTTTTTTTGAAGGATGGTCATCAGTCTTATGTTTAAGTCACTGCTGGAAAACTGAACAATCTGCAGGACATGGAGGATTTTCCTAAAAAACAGCAATCAGTTTTACTGTTCAGAACAAACAAAAGACTCATGAACAATCACCATTAAGCCGAAAATACACTCGTAGATCATCGGGAAACCACACACCGTATTAAAAACCAAGGGTATGTAAACTTTTGCAGAGGGCCGTTTAATTAATTTAAGCTATGTTTTTGTCTTGTGGACTTTTTAAGTACATTTTTAAGTTTAAGTAAGTAAAATATCTTAGGATATTTTTATCTTAGATTTTATGGTCCCATATTTTTGTTCAGAGGGACAGCCAACTATGTGCATTCTTTACATTAGCAAATATAAATTACATTTTTAAATATTTCTGGTATTTTTAACAGGTTTAAGATGACTATGATTCCATAGCCATTCAAGAGCACCTCAGTTCACTTGTTCTCAACATCTTTGTGGTCAACCAATCCAGGGATGAAGGTCACAAGAAAGCTGAAATAGCCATAGAGAGAGCAGATGTCCTTTTTGGAGCAGATTCTTGCACCTACTGTACCTCATGGGCCTCATGTATACACTGGAACTAAGCTATCCTAAGGAAACTCCTTTAAAGTCTTTCATAAGGGCTTCTTCGAGCTTGAGGATGAACAGTAACATGTTCCCCAATGTCCACAATCTCAAGGTCAGCTTGTTGGCCTAAAAGCTATACAGACATTGTTGATTTTGTTGGGTCATTTCAGTTAAATTGTACTGTTCAGATTCTTCAAGTTCACCAAAAGCACTTTTTTGAAATGGCGTTTTCACATTTGGACCATACTTGTAGGTCAGTTGAATGGTTAGTTCACCAAAAAAAAAGTTTCTTTCTTCTGTTCTTCTGTTTCTTCTGAACACTAAAGACAATTTTTGAAAGAAAGCTTAACCTGTAACCACTGACTTCCACAGTAGGAAAAACAAATGTTTGTTTGTGTTCAACAGAAGAAAAGAAACATTTGAAACAAGTAAAGGGTAAGTAAATGATGACAGAATTTCTATTTTTGGGTGAACTATCCCTGTTCTTGTGAAGAGAGATTTTTTTTGTTTAGTTTTTTGCACAGTCTGAATGTAATTTTATTTACAGCATTATCAATAGGGCGCACGTTTAGTATGATGCATTTAAAAAAAAAAAGTCCAGTCCTGTGAAGATTTTTCACTTGCTTGTTTACAATGCTTATGTTACTGTTTTGGTTGCGGTTAAGGATTAATAAACACAAGCACTATTGTGTAGGAAATAGTCTGTACCATCCATTTTAAGTCTTTTATATTCCATCATTTTATATGTTTTAAAGGAGTCAAAAATTGGTATGTTGAAATGTATATTGAAGAAAAAAATAGAAAAAAATAAAACCTCTCAACTTTCACATAACCTCTCATTTCTTTACAGAAATTGCCAGCATTGTGTAATATTTTATATGAGTCTACTCCTAAATTTGTAATATAGACAAATTCAATATCAAAAAAAAGATGTTGGTTTCAATACAAAATGCAAGTTTATAACTCGTTAGGTTATGTAGATCACACACAAAATAATGGTTAGAGAAAAAGAAAAATTAGGTTTATGTGAAAATTTTATTTCGACAGATATAAAAATTAAGTAAGTTCTACAAGGCCTAGTATTGTTTCATCTATCAGTTACTGTATGTTGAACATATGTTGTTCAGTTAGGCTGATCAAATAGCAGGACACCAAACCCTGCAAGAAAGGTATTCTTTGTCAGTCACTTAATCAAGTACAGGAATAACAAATTTTTAAGGACCTACAATGAATATCACTTACCTCCTGACATTTCAGAATAACAGACAGACGACTTGCAGTTCAGTTCAACTACAAAATACAAAAAAAGGAATTTGGCATCTAATCAATTCATAAAACTGCATCAAATGTCTATGAAAAAAGTGTTTTTCTATACAACATGTTTCCAACGCGAGAACACTTATCAGGATAGAATGATATGCGTTCAATTTCATATCTCAATGAAACAGGACTAAACATTTTTTTATCCTAAATAAATATACCCTGGTTATGTTTAATTTCTGACATCTTGTATACTGATATAACAGCACATCTTGTACATGCAGAAATGTAAAATGGAACTGCAGAATACAGTACAGCTGGTCAGAGTTTTGGTTCGGACAACCTATTTCTAGAATTCAATTCAATAAAATTTTAATTTTTTTTTTTAAGACTAATCATCCACTTCAATATACCGTTAAAGAATATTCATTCATTCATTTTCATTTCGGCTTAGTCCCTTTATTAATCCGGGGTCGCCACAGCGGAATGAACCGCCAACTTATCCAGCATATGTTTTTACGCAGCGGATGCCCTTCCAGTTGCAACCCATCTCTGGGAAACATCCATACACACCCATTCACACTCATACACTACGGACAATTTAGCTTACCCAATTCACCTGTACCGCATGTCTTTGAACTTGTGGGGGAAACCGGAGCACCCGGAGGAAACCCACGCCAACACAGGGAGAACATGCAAACTCCACACAGAAATGCCAACTGACCCAGCCGAGGCACGAACCAGCGACCTTCTTGCTGTGAGGCGAACGTGCTACCCACTGCGCCACTGTGAGGCCCCTACTGACAATTTAGCTTACCCAATTCACCTATACCGCATGTCTTTGGACTTGTGGGGGAAACCGGAGCACCCAGAGGAAACCCACGCCAACACAGGGAGAACATGCAAACTCCACACAGAAACGCCAACTGACCCAGCCGAGGCTCGAACCAGCGACCTTCTTGCTGTGAGGCGAACTTGCTATCCACTGCGCCCCCGTGAGGCCCCGTTAAAGAATAGTGTTAGGATTTTCAATTGAGGACTTACTCTGGCTGTTGTTTTTGTTCCTTCGGGTTTTGAAATATAGAATCACACATGTAATTGTGGCCATCACTACTACTGTCAGATAAGTTATGATTGATGCGAGTGCAGCAGTGTTGACTTGCAGTAGACCAACAGGACTCTCAGAGGTTGGAGAATCTGTGATAAGAAAAAAAACTTAAATGAACATCATCGCAGTCTGATTGATTAGATTACTTTATCTCACACTTACCTAATTGTGCTGTGGAAAATGTTGTCACTGAATGAAATGTCTGATCTATAATAAAATTACAGACAATTGTTACAGTTTAAAATGCATCTGAAATTTCGAGACATATTTTGATATATTATGTCTCAAAATGACCTGGTGCTGTAGAAAATGTTTTCACTGTTGTCACTGAATGAAAAAAATGTCTCAGTTAAAATAAAATTGCAAACAATTTTTACAGTTTGAAATGCATCTGAATATTCAGCACATATTTAGACAGAAAAACAGATGTCAACCTAAGTTTTTCAGCTAGTATGAAAACATTACCATTCATCATTACATATATATATATATATATCATTACATGACTGTTCAAATATTCACACATTCACAGACATGTTTTCATTATCATATTAGTTCAAAAATGTTATCTACACATTTTGACACTGTTGGTGGTTGTTGGAAGGTCATTGGTTTGACAGGAGGCATTTCTGTGTGGAGTTTGCATATTCTCTTTTATGTTTGTCTGGGTTTCCACTGACATGTGGTATAGGTCAATTGGGTAAACTAAGTTGGACGTAGTGAATGAGTGTTTGTTTGTGAATGAGAGTGTATGGGTGTTTCTCAGCACTGGGATGTAGCTGAAAAGACAACCACTGCATAAAACATATACACCAGAGTAATTAGTGGTTTATTTAGCTGTGGTGACCCCTGTTAAATTAGAGACTAAGCTGAAGGATATTGAGAGAGTGAATGAACAATATGCATCATTCTAAAAAAATGCTAAGTCAGCTTAACAGTTCCAAGTCGCAATGGGTTTACTCACATTTTTTTTTAAAGTCAACTTGTTACTTGTAATAGTTTACCCATGTTGGAACTCACTGGCATATTGCAGTCTGAATCTGAAATCGTGGTCAGGTGCCACATTGTCTCAGTCATTTAAAACTGGATCGAGGGCTCATACATCACCATAACAGAGAGTCAATTGATTTGACTATTTTGACCATTACTTTGGCCGCAGATGTTCTGGGGACCCTGTACCAAACTTGGTAAATGATTTAATCACCTAACAATGGTGCCTTACAAGATTTTCAACAGGAAACCTAACTAATTGCCTCACGAGACTCTTTTTCATGACTCCCGGGTCATGCGGACATCCTGTTGGACACACACTTTCGTAGAGACAAAGGATCTCTGGAATTAATGTATTATGAATTAAAGACAATCGCTTAAAGTGTTACAACTAAGGCAGATGTAACTTTGAATAATATGCCATAGATTTCCTCATATACTATGTATTTATTCCAACCAACCAAATTAATCAATGGTTTTTAGCCCTTATAGCAGATGAAACCTTCTGTATGTGTCTGCAATGTATGATATCTAGTACTAAACGAAAGCTAGTGATATTTGCAATACATTGGTCTAAATGAAAAACTAGTAGTACAAACAGTATTCGTCTTGTAACATTAGATGTAAGATAGTTAGAGACTTACAAGAGATTTCACCACTGAAATTAACAAGCAGTCTGTTAATGATTGATCCTGAGTATGTTGGTATGGGGCGTGGCCCCGCCCTCCGTGGCAACCGCTCATTAGAAGACAGTGCCATGGGGATGGACCAAACCAGATCACTTAAAAACGTACTGCAACAGTAAACCTTTGCTTTTTGCATTAGCTTGATTGAGCTAATAAATCCCTGATCTATCTTTCAACGTAGGTTGATCCCCTACACCAAAATGAAAATTCTGTCATCATTTACACACCTTTGTTCTGTCCATAGTATTTGTTTTTCAATGTCAATAGTTACAGGTTTCCAACATTCATCAATATATCCTCTTTAGTGTTCAACAAAGCAAGGGTGAGTAAATGATGGTAATGTTTATTTTGGGTGAAATATCCCTTTAAGGCAAAAGGTTTACAAAACTATTAAACTGAAACACACCTTTGATCAGCAGCTTCACTTCATAGCAGGTTTTGTTATTCACTCTGCAATGATACCACAGTTCATCAGTCTTTACTGCATCCCTTATAAGCAGAGAACCGTTCTCTAGTTGTCTCGCTCTCTCAAACAGAGGCTTCAAGAGTTTCTCTGTGCTGTTTGAGGTCTTGATTGGAGAGTGATATTCTTTTATATCTGTTGTTTTGTGACCTTCAATGACTTTCCAAGTGACTTGATCAGTTGTGCTTTGTTGAGGATGTTTAGAGCATGACAGCAGCACTGAAGAGCCTGATCTTGCAGAGACAGACTCCAACGTTTTACACTCTGAAACCAGAAAATAAAATAAAATAACAAAACTTGGGAAAATTTGATTGTTTCAGAAATGTTATTCTCACCTTTGACTGTCAGGGTAAATTGAGTTGCGTAAAGGCACTCCTGATCTTTGTAGACCTGACACTCATAAAGGCCTTCATCTGATAATCTGATGTCTTTCAGATCAAGTCTAACATTTCCAGCATGTTTCCTCACAGACCATCTCTGGTGCTCTGATGCTGGAGAGATGTCTGGAGAGATCAGGATGTCTTTAACTGGGTTATTCATGTGTAGTTTCACTGTTAGAGACTCCAGCGGGTGGGTTGTGGTTAAACAAGAAATAGACATGCTGTCACGCTGATCACGGCTGATGTTTAACTGATGAAGCTGTTCACAGGGTCTCTGCGTCACCACTAAAAATAAATAATAAAACAAGACATACTTAGAAAATTATATAAAAAATAACTAGTTTCTAATAACTGGTTTCTTTTATCTTTGGCTTAATGACAGTCCATTTTACTAGATATTTTTCAAGATACTAGTTTCAGATAGTTTAAAGTGCAATGTTAATTAGGCAAGTTAGGTTAATTAGATGTCATTGTATAACAATGTTTTGTTCTGTAGCCAAAAAAATATTACTTAAAGGGGCTAATAATATTGACCTTAAAGTAGTTTTAAAAAAAATAAAAATGCTTTTATTTTATGCAAAATGAAGCAAATATTATTAAAAAGATATTAAAGAAAAATATTATAGGAAATAGTGTAAAATTCCTTACTGTGTTAAACACAATTTGGGAAATATTTGAAAAAGAAAACAAAAATTCACAGGAGGGTGAATACATTGGACTAATACATTGGTGAATACAAGTGTATCTAATTTCTGTTGATGGATGAAATTTTTTAATTATCCATCATCAGTGTTTTCAGATTGTGTGGCTGTTTTAGATGCTTGCACAGTGCTTTAGCCCTCATGTGCCCATGCCATGTTTACACACCCATAAAACACTGATGTTTTGTATGTTTACTAAAGTTAATTTACTTTTATATTAAAGACTCTTACCTTTGCATTCTAATAAAGCTGGCATTAGAAGATACAGGAGCTGGAAATGTGAAAGCTGAAAATGCGCCATCATATACAGTAAAGATGCTCACTGCAGGACAGATGAATGCTTTATGGGCACACGCCACAACGCTTCATTTCCGCAGAGCTGTTGTTTTCAGTAATTTTCCTACGGAAGTCAGAAAAGTGGTGTAATCGTGTGTTCATGTAGATGGCTTTTCACTGCTATATTTGAAAGCTCTCATTAGAGTATTTAGATGATGAAGGCCTTTTATGTCACATGTTGTTTTAGAAGTGCTGAAAAAGGTAGTGATCTGTGCAAAAAAATATCAGAGACGTGCAATTTAACACATTGTTTAAATTATTGAATCAACCGGCAACATAATTTTAATAAAAAAAAATATATATATATATATTTTTTTAATAATTTATTAGATAGTTTTGTAAAAAAAAAATTTTGGAATGAAGATTATATTAGTTATATTCAATACTGTGCATTAAAGGTAAACATAAGATGCATAAGAAGTTTGGCCAGAGGACAAAGGGTCATGCCCAACTAAGCCTGGTTTCTCTCTAGGTTTTTTTTCATCAATTGGTGAAGTTTTGTTCCTCGCTACTGGCTTGCTTGGGTTGGGACTTGTGGAGCTGCCCGTTGACGGATTTGCTCTTCAGTGTTTGGACTTTCAGCAGTGAAAATGAAAGCACACTGAACTGAACTAAACTGAACTTCAACTCTGAAAACTGGGCTGACACAGTTTCAATTTACTAAAACTTCTATGTTCAGCTGCTTTGACACAATCTACATTATAACAACGCGATAGAAATAAACATGAATTGAATGTAGATGTATTTATGACAGGATTAATACAATTTATTTTGTTCAGAGTTTTAACTAATCAGAACTAATGCACAGAACTGCATATGTTTATTGTAAAAAGTGCAACAGTAAAACATGTAAAAAATGCGTAATACAAGCTCTGCTCCTTTTTTATATGCTGTTTTACAAACCTGTGTTATAAATGTATTTCAATGATTGATCAAAGGTTTTATACAATCTTGCAGTCTACACAGCCATTTAAACAACTGGGCCAAAAATAAGAAATACAACAAGCAAGTAAGGCAAGCAAAGGCCACAAGTGTGGGTATTGGGACAGGTAATAATCATTCAAAGCAACTCACAATCTAGTATGCCTCTAGTACCCAATTGCTTAACTAAAATAAACATTTCAAGCAATGCATAAAACATAATTCATGATAATATAAAACAAGCACTGAATACAGGGATCTACACTATTTCACAGCATTCTATTGCCATAGACGAGATCTGATTTTTGTGCAGGGGCTTGTGTTCCTTCACCTGTACCAAATTGGGGGGGGAAAAATCTGCATACAGTACTTAATCACAAACAATTACAAAACTCTCAAAAATTTCAACGCAAAACAGAGATAAATCATACTGTGTAACATAGTTAATGAAATCATGCCAATCGTTAAATGTAGACTTGAATTGTTGCATGTCCAAGATGTCTTTAGCAAAGCATGTAAATTAGTCCAATCCCCACTGATGTGATGTAACCCAACGTAACACACTGTCAACAGTTTTTGTAAATTACACAGTATTTACTGTAATATGAACTGTATTTTACTGTAGGCACGTTATGCAGTATGTTACTATATTTTGATGCTGGACATGTAAATACAGTATTTTTGCTGTAATTTATTTACAGTTGATTGCTGTAGATTCTACTGTAAACAGGGCAGTTAACATATTTTTAAAAACGTGTTTTCAGGTTGTGCAACACCAAACCCTGCAAGAAAAGGATTTTTATTAAATACACTTGGTTAAGTACACAAATCACACATATCTTTAAGGACCCACCATGAACATCCCTTACCTCCTGGAATTTGAGAATAACACACAGATGACTGGCAGCTCAGTTCAACTACAAGATACAAAAATGAGCAGTTTGCCATTTGATCAATTCATATAACAGCATGAAATGTATATGTTTCCAACATGAGGACACGTAAGATCACTTAACTATGATATGCGATCCTTTCACCTTGCATTGAAACACTCAGAAGAGTAAAAACATTAAAAGCCTAAATAAATTTACCCTGGTTGTGTTCCATTTCTGACAAATATCTTGTATACTGGCTTAACAGCACATCTTATACACATAAATGACACAAAAGTGAAATGGAACCATCAATAAAAGAATCAATTGAGAGTCTGCAGAACACAGTACAGCTGGTCAGAGATTCGGTTTGGATAACCGATGTCCAGTATATAACAGAATTAAATGTATTGGTGACTGAAGCAACCATCGCCTTTGCTACACTTCTATTTTACCATTATTATTATTATTATGATGATGTACAATATACTGTTAAAGATCAATGTAGGATTTTCAGTTGTGGACTTACTTTGACTGTTTTTGTTCCTTCTGGTTTTGAAATATAGAATCACACATGTAATTGTGGCCATCACTACTACTGTCAGATTAGTTATCATTGACGCGAGTGCAGCAGTGTTGTCTTTCAGCAGACCAGCAGTGGTTGGAGGATCTGTGATGATAAGAGAAAAGATCAACTTATTATCACACACTATAATTCAGGTCCATGTCTTTATTGAGAATATCAGGTTCATTTTGTTTTTCACATTTTGTATTTTCTAGATCAGTATGTACGAATGATTAAATTTGTTTTAATTGCAACTTGGCATAACACTAAAACATGAAATGTTCACATAATTCCCTGTTTTATCAAGATATAAAGCAGCACTTAAAATATCTAAAGTATTTCTACAAACAAAAGTATCTAGATAAATGCAAATGTTGCCATTTTCTCCAAAACAAATAATCTAACCTCAGACATTTAATCCTTAACCTAATATGTGTGTACACACATATACACACCTATCATTTTCAGGTTACATTTTACTCATCTTTAATCAATGCCTGTCAGAGAGTCTGTGTTGATGTTTGAGGGCAAAATGATTACACTGAAACACACCTTTGATCAGCAGCTTCACTTCATAGCAGGTTTTGTCATTCACTCTGCAATGATACCACAGTTCATCAGTCTCTACTGCATCCCTTATAAAAAGAGAACCGTTCTCTAGTTGTCTCGCTCTCTCATACAGAGGCTTTGGGAGTTTCTCTGTTATGCTTGGGGTCTTGGATGGAGAGCGATATTGTGTTACATCTGTTAACCGGTGACCTTCAATGATTTCCCAAGTGACTTGATCAATTGTTTTTTGTTGAGGATGTTCAGAGCACGACAGCAGCACTGAAGAGCCTGATTTTGCATAGACAGACTCCAACGTTTTACACTCTGAAACCAGAGAAACATGTTCAATACCACAAGTTAACTGAGGATCATTTGCTTGATTTAGAAATGTTATTCTCACCTTTGACTGTCAGGGTAAATTGAGTTGCGTAAAGGCACTCCTGATCTTTGTAGACCTGACACTCATAAAGGCCTTCATCTGATAATCTGATGTCTTTCAGATCAAGTCTAACATTTCCAGCATGTTTCCTCACAGACCATCTCTGGTGCTCTGATGCTGGAGAGATGTCTGGAGAGATCAGGATGTCTTTAACTGGGTTTTTCATGTGTAGTTTCACTGTTAGAGACTCCAGCGGGTGGGTTGTGGTTAAACAAGAAATAGACATGCTGTCACGCTGAACACGGCTTATGTTGAGCTGATGAAGCTGTTCACAGGGTCTCTGCGTCACCACTAAAAATAAATGATGAACAAAACAAGTCATACTTAAAGAACAAAAAGCTTTACAAGCTGGGTCTACTTCACCTATGTATGCAAAAACAAGTTTGTATTTGATTTGAATACTTAATATTTTAATCCTTTATCAAACAAAAAAAAAACATATGTGACAATGATTACAATATAATTTTTTTAAGTTAAAATACTGTGCAGTTATAAAATGTATTATACTATCTACATGCTGAGATTTTTTTTATTGCAAAATGTTCCCCAGTGACTGTATTGCAAAATGTAGAATTTCACTGTTTTATTTTTTCCCTCATTTTTTTGGCTGCATTGCTGATTAACCCTTTCAATGGACATCACGTGTCAGGCCATGTTTTTTGTTTGGCATTTCACCAAATTTAAAGCCTGCTGTCCATGATATTGGACTTTTGTCATCCAATCAAACAGCTGTAAAGCTCTGCCTGTTGCAGTTTGAGAAATGTAAAGCACAGGAGCAACATTTGTATTGGGTTTATTCACATTTATTGATTTGTTTGTAAATATTTTATTGATTGTACAGAAAAAGGGCAGCACGGTGGCACAGTGGGTAGCACAATCGCCTCACAGCAAGAAGGTCGCTGGTTCGAGCCCTGGCTGGGTCAGTTGGCGTTTCTGTGTGGAGTTTGCATGTTCTCCCCGTGTTCGCGTGGGTTTCCTCCAGGTGCTCTGGTTTCCCCCACAAGTCCAAAGGCATGTGGTACAGTTGAATTGGGTAAGCTAAATTGTCCGTAGTGTATGAGTGTGTATGGATGTTTCCCAGTGATGGGTTGCAGCTGGAAGGGCATCCGCTGCGTAAAACATATGCTGGATAAGTTGGCGGTTCATTCCGCTGTGGCGACCCCAGATTAATAAAGGCACTAAGCCGAAAAAGAAAATAAATGAATGTACAGAAAAAAATAAGCATAGCATTTATTCATTCATTCATTCATTTTCTTTTCGGCTTAGTCCCTTTATTAATCTGGGGTCACCACACCGGAATGAACCGCCAACTTATCCAGCATATGTTTTACGCAGCTGATGCCCTTCCGGCTGCAACCCATCACTGGGAAACACCCATACACTCTCATTCACACACATACACTATGGACAATTTAGCTCACCCAATTCACCATGTCTTTGGACTTGTGGGGGAAACCGGAGCACCCGGAGGAAACCCACGTGAACACGGGGAGAACATGCAAACTCCACACAGAAACGCCCACTGACCCAGCCAGGGCTCGAACCAGCGACCTTCTTGCTGTGAGGCGATTGTGCTACCCACTGCGCCACCGCATCACCCAGGATAGTGTTTAATGAAAGTTAAAAATCGATTGTAGAATTGCAAGCTTTAAATCCAGATTTTTAAATATATGTCTGTCCATTATAACGGACAGTGGGTTTCGACATAAAAAGGATAGGTTACCCAAGAATGAAAATGTACTCACTATTTACTCTCCCTCAAATGTTTCCAAACCTTTTATGAGTTTTTTTTCCCAGTTTAACACAAAAGAAGAGCTGAAAACCTGTAATTATTGAGCTTTCTTCAAAATATCTTCTTTTGTGTTTAACAGAAAATAGAAACTCACATTCTCTCAACAAACAAGCAAGTAAAAGATGTGTAAATGATAAATTTATCAACGTCTCTCCATTGTAATATACAGCGAGTTCAGTCAATGTGCATATATAAAACAAAGACCTGAAAATAAAAGTTAAATGGTTATATTGTGCAAGTGTGTAACCTTCAGCAGAAACTTTGAGTAAAGATCAACAATTTGTCTTATTTTACTTTTAATTTCATGTTGGCATATTGTTTTTGAAGTGCGACTGTTTTGACCGGCTGTCCTTTGAAATTGACAAGCAAGAAAGCAATTTAAGATTAATGACACTTTTATTATTTTTATTTGGTCTAATTTATGGAAGCCTTAAGAACAGGGAAAATGTACTTTTACATTTTTTTCTGAAACTTGGAACATAATTCAGGTCTGAAGGGCTACCACTCTGTATCTCTACAGAATTCACAAACGTTGCACAATTTATCATCAGTGCTTGATTGGAGTGTATGAACAAACAAACATTAAATGTCTCAGTACCTGACTATTTAACAATACCAGTACCACTAATAACTAACCAGTTTGTCTTGAAAAGACAAGAATTAAAGGGATAGTTCAATTAATAATTTTAAATTGTCATCATTTACTCAACATTCACTTGTCACAAACCTGTTTGAGTTTCATTCTTCTGCTGAAAACAAAATAAGCTAATCTGAAAAATGTTGGAAACCTGGAAGCAATGGTTACCGCTTTCCAACATTTTTCTAAATATCTTTTGAATAAGGAAAAAAAACTTAAAGTTGAGGAACTACTTGAGGGTGAGTAAAACTTTGAAGGTAAAATCTTAATTCTGGGGTGAACTAACCCTTAAGCAGTGGCTGATATTTGAGAGCAATTTATTTGAATCAGCGTTATGGTGACGAGTGGTTACATTAGCAGAGCTCTTGACCGAAGACGGACAGAATTTCATAAAGCCACATGATTAACAACTTTTGTAAATGGCACAGTTGTTAACTGTAATAACTATTTTACTGTAGGATAGTTATCCAGTACGTTACTGCATTGTAAAGTTGCATTGTGAAAATTACTGTATATTTTAGAATAAGGATATATATATATATATATATATATATATATATATATATATATATATACAGCAAGATGGTGTTGTAAGAATGTAAGCAAGAATTGTATGCAAGAATGGTGCTGTAAATGCAAATACAGTATTTTTGTTATAATTCATTTACAGTAAGTTATTGTAGATTCTACAGGAAATTGTTAACAGTGCTACTTTCATGAAATAGTGGTAACTACTAAAACTTTTAATTTAATCCTCAACAGACGAAGTGCTAACATGAACCAAGATCTGCCGGAACATCAAACCTCTCCGCTTAAATCTTGACTATTTGACTTGAATATTTTTAAAACATTCTGGATTGTGACTGGAGAGAAGAGTGAGAAGCTGATTTTCTGAACCAAGTGGTATACATTTTAATAAACAATGTCCAAAAAACTAAACTCAATTATAGTAAATAAAATAAAAAGGGGTTTGCCCTTTTTACATGCCCAAATACATTGATTGTTTAGCAAATTAGATTTGAAACAAAAGATGCTTACCTTTGCATTCCAATAAAGTGGCTATTAAAAAGTACCAAAGTTGGAAATGTGAAAGGTGAAAACGTGCCATCATATGCAGTAGAGATGCTCACTGCAGGACAGATGAGCGCTTTATAAGCACATGCCACACCATTTTCGCAAAGTGATTTACAGCTCTTTGGAAGTCAGAAATGTTGACTTGCAGCATCTGTATACACGCCTGTCTATCTTCTAATCGAAAGCAGCTATTAGATGAAAAGTTTTGAGCAGCACAGGCCACAAGGCCTTTTAACAATTGTTTTTGAAGTGCTGAAATAGGTAATGCCATCTGTGCAAAAAGCCGTGCCGAGACGTGCAGTTTAGCTCAAATAAATAGCAAAACAATAATAATATTGCAAATAGTTTATTGATCATAAGTAATTATATAAACTGGGCAAGAAAATATTCAATTATTTTCATATAGATGAAGTTAAGTTCAGTATATATACAGTTGAAATCAGAATTATTAACCACCCTTTGAATTTGTTTTTCTTTTTAAAATATTTCCCAAATTATGTTTAACAGTGCAAAGAAATTTTTACAGTATGTCTGATTATATTTATTCTTCTGGAGAAAGTCTTTATATAAAGCAGAATAAAAGCAGTTTTAAAAAATCATTTTAAGGTCAAAATTATTAGCCTCTTTAAGCTATATATTTTTTCGATTGTCTACAGAACAAACCATTGTTATACAATAACTTGTCTAATTACCCTCTCCTGCCTAGTTAACCTAATTAACCTAGTTAAACCTTTAAATGTCACCGTAAGCTGTATAGAAGTGTCTTGAAAAATATCTCGTAAAATATTATTTACTGTCATCAATGCAAAGATAAACAAAATCAGTTATTAGAAATGAGTTATTAAAACTATTGTTTAGAAGTGTGTTGAAAAAAATCTTCTCTCTCTTAAACAGAAATTAAGGGAAAAAATAAAAAGGGGGCTAATAAAACAAATTTAAATGAATTGAACAGTAAACAATTAAGCTGCCCCCCAAAAAGACTCAAGAACTGTGTTGTTTAAATTCATTTAAAATAAGTAGTTTGCACAAGCAGCAAAATAATTGTGTATGTACAATGTTTATGTGACACGTCCTAATAGTACATGTGCAGTTAATAAGCATGCAGTAAAAAAAAAGAGCCAATGAAGAGAACTTAATAAAGTACTGAATTTATTATTGATAGAAAAGGTTTTGCTAACTGAAAAATACAACCCTTTGATTTGATCAGTGCTTGATGCAAATTCTATTACAAATAAATACAAAATACATAAATCGTTCTCATTTACTTTGTAGCAACAACAATTACAAAAACAATTATTACTTGATTTACAAGGCATTGTTGTGTTTTACAATTCACATGAATCAGATGTTATGTGCATAGATACAGTATTGGAGATACAGACGCGAAAAGGCAGCTTGGTAGCAGAATTAATGTGTACGCTGTAATAGAACTACTGTATGTACAGTAGAAAATCACTTCTTTCAGAAACTCATGATAAATGTGCTTCAATATTATACATTGCTAGTTTATCAGCACACAATCTGTTGTTGTTTACTTCAAGCTAAATCAATAAACAAAATGTCCAGAAGCTTTTCCAGGAATGTTGAAACACTAACTCTCATCTGTCTTTCAGCTGTCAGATTCAGCCTGTCAAAAAATATAAACTGCGTAACAAAAATCACAGTGCCACCGATTCAGACAAACTGCCCTCTTACAATGCTAAAGGACATTTACTACAGTTTACTTTTAGGTTAAATTGTATAATGGAAATGTTAGCAGATGAATGAGCTGAAATGTGCATGTATTTATTGTGATTATGTTGTTACAATTCATATTTTTCACATCAGCGATACATTTGTATAGTGCTGATTCACTCGTACCTTACAATGTAGTTGCCTTTCTTCCACTGTGGAAGCATAAGCTAAGCCAAGCGCATACTAAGTGTAGAGTGAGGAGCTGCAGTCTAAGCAGAGAATGAAACGTCAACTCTTTCTTGATGCTAAACCGTGATTCCACGTCTACTCTATTAGAGTAGACGTAGAGTATTACAGTATTACTCTATTAGTGAAACAGGAATTATGTTTTTACATGGTTTGGACTATTAACTGTGTTTCTCATTTCCTCTACTATACTTGTGCTAAAGATACTATTTACACTACATTCTGCGAACTGGATTGTCGGAAAATGTTCAATGCTGTGTTCATATTAACCTTCTGCT
This sequence comes from Danio choprae, assembly GCA_903798125.1. Taxonomy (NCBI): domain Eukaryota; kingdom Metazoa; phylum Chordata; class Actinopteri; order Cypriniformes; family Danionidae; genus Danio; species Danio choprae. Next base: position 6,694,814 of record CAIGQW010053747.1, read on the forward strand.
AACATCTTGATATTCTATCGGTCTCCTATCATACAACTAACAAACTTATCAGTGCTCATAATCAGTCACTGTTAAACCTTAAAACAAAATCAATCCTTTCTTTCCCTCCATATGCATTTATGCATGTATTCGCTTTATATTTTATTTTATTAAAGAAACATTCTTATTTCATCTATTTACTGCTAATTATTTCAACTAAATTAACCCATAATGATCTCAAAATGTCTTCTAGTTTCAGTGTTCTTCTAATTTGAATGTCTAAATTCTTCTTTAACATATTTTACTTCCAAAGCAGAGGGATGATTAAGGCTTTTCTGGTAAAATAGACCACGAGGTCTAAGGCGATACCTGAAATCCATTTGACTCACTGACGAATCGAAATATCTCAAAGTGTGTGTAAGGCTGTTTTATGGAATTTGAATTGAGATAATGACGGAATGTGACAGTTACAGCTTAAGGGTGGACACCAGAAGTCCGGAGTTTCAGTATCTATGATCTGTTATTTTACAGCAGGATATACAGTTCCTCTGTATGTTCATGATGAACGGGCAGCTTCATTCACACCTCATTCCACAGAGTCCTCTCTGCGCTTCAGCAGGAACTGGTCTGTAAATTGCTCTCGGTGAGGATGGAGGTTATGCTGGAGTGATCATACAATCCATCATCATCGTCATCGTCAGAGCTGAGCACTGAAGATTCCAGCACTGACTGTCGGGCCTGCTGGACCTTCCTCCTGAAAACAGCGGTGTAACATACTATAAGCACTTTTGAGCAAAGAAAATTCAAATGCTTTCCTTCAAGAGAAATCACTCTCTTCACATTTTTTTAAAGCTCTGTATTACATTCATGTCAAACAGATGCATAGGCCACTTTGATGCCGTTTAAAACTACATTAATACAAAGTCAAACAACCAAGCAAAAGCACATAGGTTTATTACAACTATAATAATAATAATAATAATAATAATAATAATAATAATAATAATAATTGTATTATTATTATTATTATTATTATTATTATTATTATTATTATTATTATTATTATTATTATTATTATAGAAACAGTGGTTGCCTTTGTTGGTTAGTACAAGTTAAGTCATGACAACCTATTGGATTTCGTTTTGTAGACCAATCACTCCTACCACTTATCCACCAGCATGAACCGGGTGCTATAGCTGGTTCGCAGTTGGTTTAATTGGTGAGTCTTCTAAGAACCGGTTTGCATTTCCACAGCAAAAGAGACGCCACAGAGCCTGGTCTGTTACTAAATACGTCTCACTCTGAACAGCAATGCAAACGTGCAAGAGCTAAATACAAACACGCCATCTAAAAAGGCGGATGTTGAGTTGCTATTAATCTTCATAGCATTGTGATCTCACATCTGAATCCAAACACAGTGAATACAATGTGTTAGTACAGCTTGCCGTAATTCAGTACATTTTTATAGACAGATAACAAGCAAGAATAATGTGGTCAGGATAGTCGTGTTATACTGCTCTTTTAAAAATGGCAGCCAAAACAGTTTATTTTGGTCTTGTGATACAAGTGCTTCTTACTTCTAGCCCAGCAATGTTTTGGTGCTGCCTATGGCCCACTGTTCCTGGTTCAAAGCTGGTGCTTTGTGTGTTGAAGCCAGCGCTCAAACTGCCTTGGTGAGTTTGTATGAAAATGGGCCAATGAAAATTAGCGAATGAAATAGCCAGGGCCAGGTTGAGGGTCAGGAATATCACTGCACAGTCTTATCCTTCAAGCTCTAATTGTCTCTGTTCATCTTTACAAAGGTCACAGAGGGTGCCCTTGCCCCTCTACAGAAAGTAAGTTTCTGCATCCTCAACTATCTTGAAGACAAGCTTATTCTAGCTCAGTCTCATGAGGAGTAGGTTATTGTTAATCACAGGACCATGGTGCTCTAGCACCTCTCTGCCATCTCTGCTCGTCATGGTGCAGATGATGGCAGGATGCTTGGAATGCAGGACCTGATCATCCAGTTCCTGAAAGGTGACAGGACGACAAACCGTCCAAGGCCTCCTCACTCTGCAAAGAGTTCTGCCTCCTTCTGGACATTGGTTCATGATGCCGCCTTGACATTTGTAGAGCAGCTACAACAGTTATGTCTTTGGGGGTGCTGTGTCATCACCACATAACTCATAGTGACTGACTGAAAGAGAATGTCTCAGTTATAGATGTAACTCTTGTTCCCTGAAGGAGGAAGTAGAGGTATAATCTCTCAACAACCACAACCCTGAACTGAAAGCTAAATACTGACCTCTGGGGCTTAGCTTCTCAGCAAAATCTGAATGAGTGATCACAAATTTTGATGTTTGTTGCTACAGGTATATCAGCTTCTCTGGCTATTTCATGGCAAAACCAGATCAAATTTACTGTATTCTTAATAAAATTAGGAACAATAATGTCAACATCAGAATATCATTAACAATATTAATATCAAAAACTACAATTTATAAAAAAGAACAAAACATACAATAAATATTTAACCATTGGGCCACAAGTTAAAATAATTGGCAACCATTGCCTTAAAATAGATAAATGGGTGTAGTATGACACCCTTGTACTTTAAGAGTCACACACTGCCCTCTGCAGGCCTTAATGAGCGTTACTCTATAAAAAGTTAGAATCTGATTTCTAATAAAGTTAGAAACGCTAGCAAACTATCCATAATTGTCATTTTAAAATAATTTTTGAAACATGAACTATTATATTTGACATTACATATTCATTCATTTTCATTTCGGCTTAGTCCCTTTATTAATCTGGGGTCGCCACAGCGGAATGAACCGCCAACTTATCCAGCATATGTTTTACGCAGCGGATGCCCTTCCAGCTGCAACCCATCTCTGGGAAACATCCATACACACCCATTCACACTCATGCACTACGGACAATTTTAGCTTACCCAATTCACCTATACCGCATGTCTTTGGACTTGTGGGGGAAACCTGAGCACCCGGAGGAAACCCACGCCAACACAGGGAGAACATGCAAACTCCACACAGAAAGGCCAACTGACCCAGCCGAGGCTCGAACCAGCGATCAGCGACCTTCTTGCTGTGAGGCGAACGTGCTACCCACTGCGCCACTGTGAGGCCCGACATTACATATATCACCCTTATCTTCTCCCTTAGTCCCACACACTCACTTGAGTTCATTCTCTAGCGTCGTGACTCTGGACTGCAGCGCCTCCTTCTGCTCCTGCTGCTCCTCCATGTCTCTGATGGCCTTCCTCCTCAAGCCCTCCAGACGCTCCGCCTCAGCCTCTCCTTCATCCACCTGCCGCTTCAGAGCCTTCACACGCAGAGTCAGCTGGAGGAATACACAGATGCATTAAACATGGTTCCCACTGGTCATGGAACTTCTGGAATATCATGGAATTTTAAAAACTCTATTCCAAACATTTAAAGTCAGGGAATTGTATCTTTTTATTGTCCAAATCATGGAATATCAGGGATTTTTGTTAGTCATTTTAAATTTTACTTTGCACTTATCAAAATGTAGCTTTTCTGTGTAGATGAGCACTTTTTATACAATAATATAATGTTATTTAATATAAAACAATGCAGATGGTACGGCAGGAATTTGAGCAGTGCCTTGGCTGGCCAAAATCTGCATCAATTTAAAAAAAATAATAATTGCAAGCTCCTCAATTTTTGCATATTGAGATTTGTTTTATATTTTGATTTTGTGTTAAATATAGCAATTGCTAAAAAAAAAAAAAAAAAAAAAAAAAAAAAAAAAATCACAAAAGTCTGGAGAAACTGCTCAACACAACAGTTGCCTGTTTTTCTATTCATTATAGGTCATGGAAATGAAGAGGCACCTATTTTACCCTTTTTAAGATTTAGGATACGTCTTTGGTGTCCCCAGAGTGTGTGCGTAAAGTTTCATCTCAAAATACCCATCAGATTAATTATATAAATCTCCAAATATAGGAATTTGGAGGTCTGAGAACATTGTAGCTGTTTTTGTTGCCTGTGCCTTTAATGTAAATGAGCTGGCTCTCCCGTTCCCACGTGCCTGTCTGAGCTCTCTCTATTGCTCTAATGCATGTCTGCTTCTCCTGCTGCATCTTACGTCATATAAACAGCACAGTGACAGACATTAAGCAAGCAGATCTCCCGTTTATGAGAAATACTATAGTAAGGACTTTCCTTACAGGATACACGTTAATATACACTGCTGTATGGATATCCATTATGTTAATGTACAAAATAAACCTGATATAAAGTCCACAAACCGAGATAGAAGCTACACACACAGTTCTGTCAAAATAGCTTCCAAATGTTGATTTCAAGTCATTAAAAGTCACAGAAAAGTCATGTAACTTTATTTTTGGCATAGAGTGGGAAACTTGATTAAACACAGACACACGCTCAAACACACAGAGCTTCACACGCTGCTTATTATGTGTTCACGTTCTATATGTATTATTCACCTGGTCTCTCTGCTCTGTGTGCTGCTGTCTCTCCTCATCCAGAGTGATGTTCAGCTCCTTTAGTTTCCTCTCTATCCGGCGCTGAGAGGAAACCACAGAATTCTTCTCTCTGAAAAATAAAAACAAATACATATGTGCTTTAACTTTAGATGTCCTGAACTTGAAGTTAAGAGTACGTTTATGCCCTATAATTCCAAGAACTGAAGCTGCCAGCACTGTATTCCAAATGTTTTGAAGCCATTGGATAGTTTAATGCGAGAGAGCGAGGAAAATGTAAGTGGTTAAATTCAAAACCCTGTCAGCACTTCCCTCTACTACACCGGTCATTCTCCATTATATGCCATTTAATCTGGATGTCGTTGGACTGCACAAATAATCAAAGTTCATCTTCATGCACATTTTGTCAGTAAAGCCAGTTCTGTAATCGGCTGTTAATCTCAGATTGATGTCAGATGCAGCAGAGTTTACTACACAAAGCCTTAAATCACTGACAAGCTATGCAAAAATAGCAGATTATTTAATCTGAGCAATTCTGAAATCAAAAGATAACCATTCTGTGATTTGACAGCAGTTTGTCTCTACAATTTACAGCTCTGTCTTGCAGCTAATATGAAAATACCACATTTCATAACATGAGTATACTCCAAATTGTGTTTGAAATTAATCCTTCTGTCAGATGATTTTGTAGTTGTATGATTATTAGTCATAACGATAAAATCAATAAAAACATTTTTAAAACTGCTTGATTTCCTGGGTCATGTTTGCAGTTTCTGCATGAAAGTGCACTTTGGCCTTCAGAGGAGATTTACTACTGATCACAGAGCTGTGCTTCCCTCACAAGATGTGCATGACAATCACAGCTTTTGCCAAGTTGCTATTTAAATTTAATTTTGGTTTATCTTGCAGCACTTGCGTGCCATGTTTGGTTATGATATGAAATACAACTAAATGATCTCCAATACTGTTTGTTCCTATGTACACAAATATATCAGTGAAAACATTGGGGAAATTGTAATGAGTTATATTTGATGCTTTAGACAGATTCAGATTCTGCCAATGTAATAAAAAAAGCATCACAATTGTCAAAACGCAAACAAGTAGAAGTATTCATGATCTGCTTTAAAGACTGCAGTCTGTGTATTTTATAGCAATGTGGAGTGCTTTCATTTAAAGGAGTGCTTTTCTCAAGTGTTCTCTAGTGCTTTGTGAGTAATGTAATTGTTTCTGCCACTTTATGGTAGATGTTTAAATCTGCAGTTCAATAGTCTTTTTTTAACCTCTCTTCTGTGCGCAGTCGTTCCTCGAGTTCCTGGATTTTGCTCTCCAGCTGTGAGACACCAGTGGAGGAACGTGACTGGCCCTCCATCTCAGCTACACGAGACTTATACTCCTTTATCTGAAAGCAAAAAAAAAAAAAAAAAAAAAAAAAAAATCAAGCAGATTAAATGAAACCCTGTGGCCAATCTGAATGAAAGCACCGTGAAGTTACACAAGCCTAACTCCCATCACGTGTTAGCACAGAAACTCAGGCAAATGGAGCATACAGTTTGAGATTAATCTATAAAACTGTTCAGTACTGATATGGTGTACCTGTCTCTCCAGAGCGTTTTTGTCCAGCTCCAGGTCTTGTTTGGAGGATCGCTCTTGCATGAGCTCTGCACGCAGCTGTTCAATCTACACACAGAAGAATATAACAACACATTTACATTACAACATCTTAATATCATCTACTAAACACTTCTGTTCAGACTGTCAGTTCAAATCCCATTATTTGCATATCTGACTTAAATCTGAATGTCTGACTATCCACAGTATAATCGCAAGTGTCCATATCTAATTTGTCTTGCCATGATGTTGCAGGTGTTATGAATTCTGCAAAAAACAGCAACAGCAAAAGGTTATGTAATACAGATGTTATGTTACGTCATTGCCATTTGGCTGGATTGTTACATCTTAGGGCAGCACGGTGGGGCAGTGGGTAGCACAATCGCCTTACAGCAAGAAGGTCACTGGTTCGAGCCCCGGCTGGGTCGGTTGGCATTTCTGTGTGGAGTTTGCATGTTCTCTCCGTGTTTGCGTGGGTTTCCTCCGGGTGCTCCAGTTTCCCCCACAAGTCCAAAGACATGCGGTACAGGTGAACTGGGTAAGCTAAATTGTCCGTAGTGAATGAGTGTGTATGGATGTTTCCCAGTGATGGGTTGCAGCTGGAAGAGCATCCACTGTGTAAAACATATGCTGGATAAGTTGGCGGTTCATTCAGCTGTGGCGACCCCAGATTAATGAAGGGACTAAGCCGAAAAGAAAATGATTGAATGAATGTTACATCTTATGAGGCAGTGCAAGTACCGAAGAAAGCTAATTTGCTTTATTCCTTGCTGCTGTTCCGATGACTTCTACATTCAAACAGTGTACACAAACCAACTTAGCATACTTTAGCTTTCTACTCCACTTGCACTCATAACAACACATGCTTGTTTTTGTAATAACATTCAGAGCATTTTCTACAAACACTGTCAAGTGTTTACGTTTTTTTTGAGAAATTCCGATCAGACTGGTCAGACCAAAACTGGTCTCAGACAGTTTGAACAGGACTCAAACTAAGATATTTTGTGTGTCTTTTTGGCATTTAAACTTTCTAAATATTTTCAGGTATAAAAAAAATAGGTGCAAAAAAAATAATAATAATAATAAATTGGTTTTGTTAATGTCTTGGAAACATCTTTTCAGCACTGAATGTTTCCTGCTCTGATTTGTTGAGGCACAACAGTATTAAAAATATCTTTGTTATTAATTATAGGACAAAACGCTATAGTGCAAAAGTGTGCATAATTATTAATGCAACATATAACAGTGTATTGGTAAAATGGTAATCTTAAAATCTCAAAACATTTTCACAAATTTAAAAAGGCCTTTTCCACCAGTATTTAACAGTGAGACCTTTAACAGCTGATTCATGAAAACCATATTATTCTATCAACAAGCCTCTCATAAATCACAAATTTATGTTTATATTTACAATATTGTTCAGTAAGAGTCAGTAACATATCTTCATTGTTACTTTGCTAAATAACAGCATTCAGAGATTTTAAAAATAATAACAACAATACAAAATACATACAATTATTATCTATAAAACAATGATACCGAGCTCATTAAAAAAAGGTATATTTATGCAATAATTAATTTTGCTTTATATTATGAGCTAATACTGATAAAGGGATAGCTCATCCAAAAAAATTTTATTTCCTCACCATTTACTCACTCAAGTGGTTCTAAACTTTCTTCTGTTGAACACAAAACAAGATATTTTGAAGAATGTTGAAAAAAAGCAGCCATTTGCATCCATAGCAGGAACAAAAAAAGAGATCAATAGCTGTTTTTCCACCAAAATTCTTTCGGTGTATCTTCCTTTGTGTTCAATAAAATAAACTCAAACAGGCTTGGAGCAAGTGGAGGATTAGTAAATTAATGAATATTAATTTTTGGGTGAACTATCCCAAAAATGTTGAGTGTACTGTACATACTGTACCTGATCTCGGCTCCTGGTGATTCTTTCGGTCAGCATCTCTGCACTGTTCTTCTCCTCATCCAACTCAAGCTCCAGATGCTTTATTTTGTCCTGCAGGTGGAGACAAACATGACATACAGTTAGGAGAACGAGCATCCTAATCTCCCAGACAGCAGATGTGAATGTGAAACACACACACACACACACACCTCTAAACTGCGGATCTCTCGTGAGCGGTCATTTTGTGTGGTGCGCTGAGTCTCCATCTCACTCTCCAGATGTTTGAGGCGGTTGGTGAGCATCTCTTTGTCTAATAAAGCATCGTCTCGTTCCTCATAACTGGAGAACAGCTCTTTCTTTTGACGGCCCAGCTGAAAAAAAAAAAAGAATAATTCAACATAATAGCAGGATAACAAACTGATCACTTATTAAATTAGATTGGCTAAATGTGAAAGTATGAATAATTGTGGAAGGTAGAGATGTGTGAAATGGCTATAAAGTTTCACCTCAATATTATCAGGGAATTTTTCGATGATAATAATAATAAACAATGTTTTTGCCGACTGTGTTATTATGTTTTTATTTATGCCTTAATATGACACTAAAGCTGTCAGAAGTTGGCAGTTCAAATGAGTAAACCGAGTAAACAACCCAATCTTTTATGAATGTTCAACGATTTGTTCAACAACAAATTAATTCAGAAACAAATGAGATGCAAAAAAAGTTAATCTCTGACTGTTGACCTGAAGTTTTTTAATATTATTATGAAATCTATGCAGTATTTTGTGCTGTTTTTCTTTCTCTGTTCTGGTGTATCTTCCAGATAGGTGTGGTTATTGGTTATCAGTCAGATGTGGTGACTGGTTCAGCTCTTTTACAAGGACCACCACAAACCTTCACTCAGTGCCATTTTGCGTTCTTATCATTCGTGATTTGTGCTGTACTTTGTTCGTTCGTTTATTTGCTTGATTGTTTGAGAGTGACAGAAAGTAACATATTTCTGTAGCTCTGATATTTTACTTTATCTGACCTTTGCCAGTTGAAAAACTATGACTTGAAACCTTGAAAATAAATATATTGTATATACTTTTTGCCACGTTAAGAGAAGTAGGGGACTAAAAGCCATTTTGATTCATATCGGTTTGCATTCTCTTTTGTTTAAGGGAGTCCAGTAAGTTTACTTTTTTAATTTTCTTTATTTTATGCTAAATTTTATTTAGTAATTAAAACATATAAGTTTTGTAAAATATTAAAATATATAAGTTTTACTATTCCCAGATTCCTAGAAAACACAATAAAATGATTTTATTGGCATCTCTCTGATCTTTTTCAAATCGTTTATGTTTTTTCCCTCCCTTTTTTTGTTAAAGCTTATCCCCTAGAGGTCATAAGAAAACTTTAGAACTAATTTGTTTTGTTGAAAAAAAAAAAAATAAGACAATGTGTCAACTAAAATGTAACTTTCTTAGTATTAACTTGATGCTTGTTTAACTGTTGTCTAAAATCAATATGCCATTTGCAACTGCACCTGGGCAGATATTTATGAAAACAACATTTGCTCTATTAAATAATTACACCATAACCTATAAATAAAGAATCAAAAACGTATACAGGCATGATTTTTTTTATTCCATAACTGAAATAAATAATCATTCAAACTGTGTATGCTTTTAGTCTCTAAAGCGTTTTTTTGTTTGTTTTGTTTTTGCAAAGTGAGTGACATACTTAATAATTTCAGCTTGTACGCTGTAAAAACAACAATTATGACATCACCACAGACTATAAATATGGCACATCCCTAGTGTTAAAGCCAGTGTGTCACCCACCTCCTCCTGCAGGGAGTGGATCGTGCTCTGAGCTTTCTCCAGCTCACTGAGCTTCTCTTTGGTGATTTTCTGCGAGTCCTGCTGCTCTTTCCTCCACTTGTCTCTCTGCTCATCCAGCTGAGCCTGCAGGAGCCGCACTTCCTCACGGTGTGTAGCAGACAAGCGCTCCATCTGACACAAAAATGGAGGGAAAGAAAAAAAAAAAGAGAACAAGATAAGAACAAAGTAAAAGGGAATGAATAATTATTTTAAAGTTTAAATTGGTCTTGCATGTCGACGAGCACACACCTCTTTATTTAGTTTGTCAAGTGCTCTCTCCTGCTGTCTCCTCTGGTCATCAAGCTGCGTGTACTCCTTACGGACAGCGTCTCTGTCTTTCTCCTTCTCTTCCAGATTATGGGCCAACTCGTCTCTCTCCAGGCTGAACCTGGAGCTCTCTCGCCTGGCCTCCTCCAGCTGCTGCCTCAGTCTCCTGGCCTCCTCTTGCTGCTCCTGCTCGGCCTCAAAACTCTGAGACATGCGCTCCTGCAGCTGAGACTACAGCCAGACACAGGGTATACAATTAACACTAATCAACAGGGAATGTTTTTAAAGCAGCAAGTGTATTAAATGTGTTTCTTGACAGTTGTCAGCTTTACAGTTTTATCCGTTTGCACAATGCCAGAAAATGCGATGAGCAGCTCATGTTTTCAGAGTATTAGAGTGACTTAGTTTTACAGTACAGGTAAATAGCCCAAATTAAATAAAGTGCTGCTTATTACGGTACATGCATGAAAACGAAAATTCAATTTGCACCAAACATCTTCCCAAGTTTGTAATGAGAGTGGTTTGTAAATCTGATGTTATCAAAAAACCTGCATTGAAAAACACTGAAATAATAAATTCAATATTTTTTAAAAATGAAATTAAATAAAATGGCAAACATGTTGCAAATGTACTTTTTATATTATTATTATTATTATTATTATTAAATATTCACCATTATAAAATACCGAATATGAAACATGGGGGTAATCTGTTTATATTGTGATTAAAAAATGTGTTTAGATATTCAGCCTCTCGTTTAAGCAATATATTGTAGTAATTTGTTCCATTGTTGTGGCACACAAAGTAACAAATTCAAACTATATTTGTAGTAATTAAAAACAATTTGAATAAAATCTAAGTAAAAAAAAAATATCAAATTGAATTCTTTATTTAAGGACAATCAATGAATCAATCAGAAACCTCTCGAAATGTATTCTGCATGCTTTTTTGTAAAATAATACACATACAGTTTTATGGACAATAAATCTTCTCATAAAATGGTACATTTTAGGCCGACATGGATAAATAAATGCTTGAATGATAGCAGATGAGCTTGTGGATGGTAAAGATTAACCATTACTTCTTGCAACAAATTTTTGCAGTGTAAAATACAGAGAAAAATAAGATGCACCATTATAAACCTATTAATTTTTAAGATGATTTTTTGCGTTTATTAAGATAGGACAGTAGCAGGACAGGAAGCAAATATGGAGAGGGAGAGAGAGAGAGAGAGAGAGAGAGAGAGAGAGAGAGAGAGAGAATGGGAGAGAGGATGGGTTTGGGAAAGGTCTGCATCCTTACCTCTAGGCGTGTGATTCTCTCCTTCATACGCATGCTGGTTTCCTCAAGTTCTTTGTGCTCAAGTGTCAGATTGTTCACTTGGATTTGAGCAGAGCTGAGTTTGTCTTTCTCTGCCTGCAGCAGTTCTTCAGTGGACATCAGCTGACCTCGCAGTCGACCCGCCTCCTCTTGCATATCACTCAACTCCTTCCGCAGGGCCTCCACCAACGAGGGTTCAGCGAGCTGTCAGCATTTAGAAAAATCATAAAGTAGAACACAGAAACCAGGCGTTTAAATCATATCATAACTTTTAGCTACAGTGTACCTGCTTGGCCCTCTCATGAGCTTTTGTGAGCTCTTCCTTATCTCTGCGTGACTGACCCTTCAAGCGGTCAATTTCATATTTCTGCTCCGCTTCAAGCTCTTGTTTGCCCTTCTTTAATAACACGATTTCCATTGTCTTCTTGTCAAGATCAGCTCTTAATTTATCCATATCTGCTTGGGACTTCTGCTTGTCAGCACGACATCGATCAAGTTCCTATGAAAACACAATGAGTATTTATAGTCTCAGTGAGAAAACATTTATTAATTTAATATTCATATTTATATGTGTATTTATGTACCTGGCTGACCGCCTGTGTCTGTTTAGGATCTGGAATCTGCTGTTTCATTGTGTTGACTTTCTCCTGCAGATCATTCAGCTCCTCCTCAAATTCCTCTTTCTCCAGACGTGACTGGAGTAACCTAACATACACAAGTTTGTATTTACATTGTACCCCAAAAACGTTTTACTAAGTGATAACCAACATCTATATATTCTGCTGTGATAGCAGCTATTTAAAAAGTATATCAGAACTTCTTATAATATGATAGTGATAAGCATTTCACCATGATGTTCATTTAGGTTGTCAAACTTTTGATTTAGTGTTAACTAAAAATGATCAAATTTGCACATTTTAATAAACTCAATATCAATTAATGATGTCATCTTGCTGTTATAGACAGGCCATTAGGAGATTGAGAAATTAGCTTAGTATGTGTTTAAATTACCAGCTTTATTCTAGGATTTATTTCTCAATGTTTTGAGTATTTGTAATGATGAACTGAAGATGATCGTATGAGTTATGCCAAATAGCAGGCATTACAATGTTCTGTTTATTTACGGTCTATATAAGGTTTAAAAATGAGTTCCTTCAAATATATTAAGGATTTATGGGGAAAGTTCACACAAAAACACCATCAGCTCATGTGAGAGTTTGCTCCCTCACATATTTAATTATGCAACAAAAAGCTTGTGCAGACAGAATAAAGTTGTAAATAATTTTCAGTTTCTTGCACAGACCCATCATTTAGTTTCATGAGACATCAATGTAACATTCTTAAGAGCCAAGGGTACTAATTTTATTTAGCCCATACAGTATGTTCTTCTGACTCTCAAAGTACCAGTAGCTGTTGATTTTTAATGTATAAAATCACCAAGGACCAAAGTCTAAACATGTTCTAAAAAAACATGCCATCTACATTTTGCATGATCTGAAGATCAGTAAATTATCTGCAAATATAAGTGTTTGGGTGAACCATCCCATTAATACTTTGAAAATTGTGATTTATTTCAGATTAAATCATCAAAGTATTAGTTAAACATTATGGTTGTTGGATCTTAGGCTCTACAAATCAAACAACAAGTACTACAGGGTGCAATCACATCTCTACAAGTAATTCTACAATTTTCTCTCAGTTACTCAAAGCATATCTCACTCTGCTTTGGGTTGAACCAGCTGTCCACTGCACAGACAAAATGCGGACAATGAAAAAAAAAAAGGCATAAACATACATCAACCAAAATCGAATGCAAAACTAATTAAATAGTATACTTTATACTTTAAGTAGTCCAAGCATGACTCACTCTTGTTTGGTGTTACGCAGCTCTTCTCTGCTGGACTGGAACTGCTCTCTCCAGTGGTTTCCTTCATCTCTGCTCTCCTCCAGTTGCTGCTGAAGAGACCTTAACGTAGAGTTCACACGGTGTCGCTCGGCTTCTATAGTTGCCTGAGACTAAGACACAGAGATACTGATGTACTGTACATATGTGCAACATGATTCCTTCACAAAATTGTTTAAATTGGCAATACTCCCATGCCTACATAGCTTAAAAATGGGAGTTCCCCAGGGCTCAGTGCTGTGGTCCGTTCTTCGTGCCTTGCTTAAATGATCTAAGATGATTTGGCAGAGCCTGGATCTTTTAATCTTGATAACTGATCTTTGGCTAATTTGGTTCTTCAATAAAGTTCACGAATCACATTAAAATGTCTGGATGAAATGATCTTTCGTGTTGTGAAGGACAGATCTATCGATCCTCGAAATCATGATCAGCAATGCAACGATTGGCTGATGGCACAGCAGTGTAATGACATCATCTGATTAATATTCAATTATTCATCTGAGCAAAATTACATAAAATTCGTAGTAAACGGTTTGTTAAATATGATACGCAATAACTTTCCACCTTTGTTGTGGGCTGCATGCTATACACTTTCATGTGTCGAGAGTATTCAACAGTCCAATGTTGTGCATGTCTATTATTATACACAAATTGTACTAAAGCTGGTTGGTACCTTAAAATAGTACACGTTTCTATCGAAAAGTCCATATTAATAAATATTCTCTTTGAACCCCTTGGGAAGAACCACCCCGTGACTGTTTTTGTACTGTTTTATAGTGTATATAATTACTACTATAAGAAAATATCAGTATTTGGTACATGCTTTCAGTATTACCTTTGCTTGAAAAGACCCAATCTAACCCTGTATATATGAAATAAACCTGCTCCCGTGCAGGTTTGACCTACCAGACCTGTTGCTATGACAACAACTCTTGGATGAGTTTTGAAAAATAATACGATCCTAGATGGTGTAAAATCGTCAATAACCAAATCCAGCTAATTGAGGAATCCATGTACAAAGAACGGACCCCTGTGCCCGTCTAAGTTTGTTTATTTTCCAAACCATTGGATGTGTACCTGTGACACCTGTGCCATGCTTGTTCGTAGTTGCTCCATGTCTTGGCTGTACTGCTCTCTGAGAGCCTCTATCTCCTTGTCATGGGTGGAGACCTCATCTTTTAGTGCCCCCTTCAGGGCCGTCAGCTCCCTCTCTCTCTGCCTCGAAATGTCCTCCTGCTTCTGTCTCAGCACTGCAGCTTCATCCAAATCAGCTCTCAATGCCATCAACTCCTGTACACAAACAAATCATAACATTTTTTTAAATAAATTTCAATACCTGCTTTGTGAGCAGCCAAATGTGTGAAGTACACGTCAATGAAACGTAGGATTTTTCATGCTTTAAAAAGATAAACACTTTTAAATGATTCGATTTTTCATGATGTTTTTCTGTTATTTGTGACTATTTTAGCCTTAGTCTAAGGAGTGTGTGTGTGTGTGTGTGTGTGTGTGTGTGTGTGTGTGTGTGTGTGTGTGTGTGTGTGTGTGTGTGTGTGTGAGATCACCATGTGCATTGTGTCAGCTTGAGCTTTGTTTTCAGTCTCTCTCCTCAGCTCCTCCTGCAGTCCTGCCAGCTGATCCTCTAGCTCTCTAACATGAGACTCTGCATTCTCTCGGCCCATTCGTAACTGAGTAAGACTGAGAGAAAAAAAGGCACACAAAAACAACATAGGTTAACTATATTTTATGCTGCAGGTTTTATTTCATTCTCAAGGCACATGATGCCTGAAATTTCATATCGGTAAACACAGGTATTTCCTCTCACTCTGAATGTGTTTGGTGCAGTTCTGTGTTCTTCCTTCCCAGCTGTTCCTGCAGCTGGACATTTTCATCCAGACATTTCTCAAGCTCATGCTTTAAGGAGTCATCAGATCTGCTTGCCTGAAATTTGAGAGACAATGGATTATATGGCTGCACTCATAAGATTAAATGTCACCTTTCTCACGTTTACTTTCCACTTTAAGAAACTGAAAGATGTTTAATAAAAAGAGATCATAAAATTATTGTGTTGCATTTGTATTTTACAATTTATCCTTTGTTGATATAATCTTTTGTGATATAATATTTAGGTTAAGGTATACTTTTTTTTGTCCCAGGGAGAAATTTGTCTTGAGCTCAGAATTACATGAACTGAATCAGTAATAAAATAAAATAAAATAAAATAAAATAAAATAAAATAAAATAAAA
>CAIGQW010053747.1:6712765-6742453 GCA_903798125.1 Danio choprae
ATATATATATATATATACACAGTATGTAAAAGTCCACATTTATTGTGGATCATGGGCACCACCATTATTTTCGATGATATATCAAAATTGGGTTGCTCCCTTATTTTTGTCAAAGGATGTTGGTATTCATTATTGTTTATCTGTTTATTTTTGTTACGCAAAAAGAATAATAGATTAAAAACCATTTACTTTCACCCTACTACCTGTGGGGCCGTTTGTGTTTACATTTTTAAACTATAATATTGTAGTCTAAACATAAAGCAATCATGACAAACTATGTCGTTTGAAAGCTTACAAATTCAAATTTCTATTTCTGGTGACTTTGATAGATATTACAGTAAAACAGTTATTCATTTGAATACAAGGATATTAATCAGAGTTACTAATCAGCATTGTGTTGCTACAGCAATCCACGTTAAATCACAAACTGTTGAAAAAAAAAATCTGAACAAAGTCTGAACAAAGTCTGAACCTGTTTTAATTATTATGAAAAGATTCTCAGATTCTTCACACATCCTAGGCTCTCACTGCAACTGTTGGTTCTTAGAAACTAAATTCAAATCAAATACCACCAAACGGCCCATACTACAGAATTTGAAATCTGCTTTATAAATATTGGGAAAAGTAGGAAAAAATATCATATCAAAATATCATTCTGCTCAAACCTTTCACAAAAATAAGGGGCATCCTTATATACTGAATGTCATCTGCTGGTAATGTTTGGTACTGTGCCAAATAAAAGGTTACTGAAAAGTTACTGAATTTTTTTGAAATATCAACTTCAAATTTGGAATATAATTTGTTCAAGTACTTAGCTATGATTTTCCGTCAATTTTAAAGTAAACTCTCAGTTTATATAACATAACAAAATATACATTTATTGCTTTATTATGATCATTATCATCATCATCATCATAAACTTAAATGCATATTATTTGATTTTCTTTCAAATGAGACCAAGCGTTGAAGATGAAATGAAGAACAAAACGTGAAATATATATGCAAATATATATCCTCTAGGGTTTATGTTTTGTAAAAATATAATTTTGATAGAAAAATTGTATCATATCAGTATTTTTAAGTGAGTTATCACTTCTGATGGTATATTATTGACATTTAAACGGACTTAAGATTGTAAGATTAGACTGGTCGACATCTGAGTCAGTGTTTGTGCATAGTGCATGGCGTAGTAAACATTTATTCCTCCTCTCACTCCTAAACGGGCTCAGCTGTTGTAAGTGAGGTGCGATTCAGTGCCAATTCATTACAGCTTAGCAAGGGATGCCAACACCTAAAAAGCCATCAAACGTAACGTCCATTTTAGCTGTGCCTGTCTGCGTACTGAATACTGTGCCAATTGAGCCTACTTTCCACAGCCAGAGTGGATAATTTTATCACTCGAGTAAATCACCTCTCACTGCTGACACTTGTTTATGACAGCTTTTTTTAAAAATGGCAGGTTTATTAGCAGCTGGGTTTAGTCAAAGTCAGCTCGCTCAGCGGCTGTCCTGCTAACACCCCAGGCAGCTATTTCCTAAATAGATTACAAAAGTACACTTCCTACGTATATGAACAGGGAATGACGGCAAAATCCAAAACTCCAAAAATCTGTCAAGATTAAGTCCCATTAACAGGTCAAAAAAGTAATGAAATCATTTATTTAGCTTTTTAAACTTGAAACGCACTTAAAATATATATTTTAAACAAACAATATCTCCATAAAAAATTTGGTAATGTTAGGTATGTTAGGGTTTTAGTTAGGTGCTTACTATAAGCAAAAATGTAGCTAATCTTTTTTGAAAAAAGTAAATGTTCATTGGTAGTTTGTTTTAGATTAGATTCTTTAAATAACATTCACTAATATTTTATTAATATTAATATTTTATTTGAATCCAAAATCTAAATTGCAAGTATTCAACAGATTAATGATTTTTAATATAGTTTTTTCAAAATAGTTAACAACATAAAGTAACAAAAAAATAACAAATGCAACCTTACAGTTACAACACAAGCATTAGAAAACGTTTAACTGAAATGAGTGAAATCAGTTTTACTTAAACTAGATTGTATTTTTTCCCCCAAATTCAGTTATAATTCAGATATCAGATTTTTCCCCCAATTTTCATGGTTACATTACATTGTAATAAGTGTTAATGACGCTATTAAAGTTTGGTGAAGTTTTTTCCTAGCCACTGTTGCCACTGGCCTGCTCGGATCGGGACTTGTGGAGCTGCGCTTTAGTGGATTTGCTCTTCAGTATTTGAACTTTCAGCAGTGAAACTTAAACCACACTGAACTGAACTGAACTGAACTAAATTGGACTAAACTCTGAAATCTGGACTTTACTAGAACATGTTAAGCTGCTTTGACACAATATACATTGTAAAAAGCGCTATATAAATAAACTTGAATTGAATTGAATTAATAATTATATATCAACTACAATTTTATGTATACATCATATGATAATCTCATATGAAATGTCAAAATTTGACTTTTGAAATTACCACTAGTTGTGGTAAAAGCACTTAAGTCATTCATTACTTCAAAATGTAGGGTTTGTTCATGGTCAGGTTTTGGTATTTGTTTTATATTTGATAGTCTGAGTGAGCAAATAGTGATGTATCAAATTGTTATTGTGTGCAATTGTAATTATAAAACTTACCTTAAGCCCTTGAATTTTATTACAGATGACTTGAACTTTGCGCTTAATGGCAACATCTCCCTCTGTACTCCTTAGGACAAAAATATAAGTAAGCATATTAAAAAAAATATTACTAATGACAATCAGTCTTTAAATATTACTGTTATGCGTCGGAACAATGGTTTACCCTTGACGGAGAGCATCGTAGATTATCTGCTGGATCTGGTCTTCTGGTGAGAACTCTGACCCTGAACTTTGACCCTGGTCCATCAAGAGGTCGGGAGTGACCTAAATAGAGATAACAACATACGAATCAACAAAAATAACCCACACAGAATAAAAGTTCAGTAGCTGCAAAACATATCTGTAGCCTTTTTTTAACAACTGATACGTCTGAGTAGTAACAGAAGTGTGCATTCTGTCAACTGACACCATCAAGCTAAATCAAGCTAAATGACATTCAATGCCAGAGAGAACAGAGTATCGGGTTGATGAATTGCTTTACTGTATCCGACTCAATTTACACTGTTCCAAATGCCTTTCAAGGCATCAGACATGCACTTTTCACTTTATAAAGTTAGATCTGTTATTTTTTTTCTGCCCATATTTGCATAAATTCCTGTCAGAGAAAAATATGCAATCCCAAACAAACAAGTGAAGAGAAATTTTTCAAAATACTGTCACCATTCATTTCAAATACATAAGATATAGGTCCCTACACTGAAAAAGGTCACCCAAAACCTTTAAAAATAAAAAAATAAAAAATTATCCACATGAATAATCACTTTAATCCAAGTCTTCTGAAGTGACATGATCACTTTATAAAATAAGAGACTTAATTAAAGGGGTAATCCCCCCCCCCCCCCAAAAAACAAATTTACTCAATATTTACTCTCCCTCAATTGGTTCCAAACCTTACTGAATTTTCTTTTTAAGTTAAACACAAAAGAAGATATTTTGAGTAAAGTTAGAAACCTGCAACCATTGACTCCCATAGTATAAATAAAAACCAAATACTATGGAAGTCAATGGTTACATTTCCAACATTTTTTAAATAACGTTTGTGTTCAAACAGAAAAGAAACAGGTTTGTAAAAAGTTAAGGTTGAGGAAACGATGACAGCATTTTCAGTTTTGAGTGAACTATATCTTTAAGGCTTTAATGATTTAATTAAGGCTCAACCATGTCAGCTCGACACATAACAAACCTCACTGGTTCTCATGGATGCTCAAATGTTCCACATGATACACAAAAATTAACCTCATTGCCTCTCAAGTGTCAAGCAAGTATGCTTGTGCTTATATGACCAAAACTGAATTTTGTAAACATTGTTCACATACAATGTAGACTCTGTTCATCAAATAAAGTGGTTGTGTCTGCTGAGAACACTTTAAACCCTTCATATGGATTTATTTTCCATCTTCAGGTTTTTAGACAACACTTTCAAGGGAGGGACAAAAACTACAAGATTTAGAAATAAAGTAAGCAAGCAAGCAATTAGAATTTGTATTCAAAAGATGAATGAATCTTACCGAGGCTTCAATACTTTTTCTAACAGATTATTTGGATGGCCATGGCTAATAAACATGATAGAAGTAGCTGGAAATGGAGAAAGCTGTGATATAATTCTCTGAAATTAAAGAGATTTGTGGGCCAAAAAGGGAGAAAACCACTCACATGTCCATCAGATGGAACAGATGAAGTGACGGCTGTGACTTTTGCAACAGAACCTGATGCGCGACCCAGGCTGCTGTAAGCAGACGCAGGTGAGGAAGACGATGGTGAAGAGTATGTTTTAGGAATGTGAGATGGAGCAGTCAAAGGTGAGGTTGAAGCGGGTCTGTCAGCTGCAATTGGGACAGGATATCGCCCCCTGGTGTTGGCCGCAGAGTTATCCACCTGCGAAGAGCTCCCATCGAACCTGTTGACAAGTCTGTGGACAGGGGTCTGACGGGTAGAGCTGGGGGCTGATTGGATCTGAGAGTGCTCGTTGTGCAGAGCTATTTCGATGGATTCGGATGAGGTGTAGTGACTGCCTCCGCCTCTCGCTCTCCCCAAAGTGCCATTCAGCCCTGTCTGGTAGGAGCCGCCCCACTGATTTCTCTCTATCCTTTCTCTGGGTCGCTCCCTTTCAGATCCCAGACCAATACCTCCATCCAGGTTGCCGTAGCTTCCAGAACGTCCATCTCCAAGTGGACGTCGGAGCTGATCTGTGAAGTCTTCAGGACTGTTTTCTCTGTCCAACAGTGAGCCATGAGACTGAGCCCGACGGATGGGGGTGTTGTCTCCAGATGAGAAATATGGCCCCTGGATTACACCATCCTCTCTCCTCCTAACATACAGAGAAATAAACAAAAATGGATTACACATGTTGACCAATTCTTAATTCTAATTTAGGATAGTTCATTTACTTACTGGAGACTTTCATTATCTTACAATTTTATGATATAAATGGGCACTAAATATTTTATGTATAATATAACTGCTGAGATATTCAGATGATAATGTCAGAATTTGATGTAAACATCATGAAAGCATGGGTCCATCATGCCCGGTCAACAGTTTATGCTGGTGCTGAAATGGTGTGGGGGAGATTTTCTTGGCGCACTATGGGACCCTTAGTACAAACTTTGCTTTGTTTAAACGCCACAGCTTACCTGAATATTGTTGATCACTGTATGACCGCAGTGTAACCATCTTGTGATAGTTATTTCCAGCAGGATAAAGCATCATGTCACAAAGCTTTAAATCTCAAAACTCAAACTAAGTCTAAGTGAACAAGACAGTGAGTTCACTACATTTGCTTGATCTCAATACAGTAGAGCTCCTCTGGGATTTGGTGGAAGAGGATATTTGAATCATGTATGTGCAGCCACCAAATCTGCAGCAACTCCATGTTTTCATGTCAGTAATGGAACTAAATCTTTGAGGAACATATCCAGCTTCTTGTTGAATCAATGTCACAAGGAGTCATAGAGGTTCTCTAATCAAAAAGTGGTCCAACTTGACACTAGCAAAGTGTACCAAATAAAGTTTGATGGGTGTAAAATATGCCATGACCACTAAAGTTGTAACTGCTTAGGGAAGGATGACATGAACCAAAGTTTGGGTGATATACACAAATATAAATATATATTCATAAACTAAAACCCACACAGTATCTCCAGACAATGAATTATAAAATTCCACCCAACCTCACCTGGATTCATAGTATGGTATGCATACATTAAGTGGTATGCACAATACTGTATACCAAATCACAAATGCTTGATTATTATAGTGTCCAAAAAAAGAAGTATAAAAGTATATTTCAGTTTCTGATATATATTTTTCTAGATCCTACTTTTCCTTTATACAAACAGTATGCTGACCTATAACAACATGTTCTTTAGAGCAAATCCCAGCTGTGTGATTAACAATGTAAACTGCATTACTGCACAGCTCTGTATATTTACTTTTAATCATTTATCAGAAGCTTTTATCCATATTATATCAATTTTTTGCATTTAACCAGAAAATTAACAAAGTGAGTGATAAAGCCAATCTCAGATAACTGTTTTCAAACAACTCTTTATATAAAATATGTTCAAATTACTGCTATATTATTAAAACGTTGAAGCATACCTAGGCAGGCTGCTGTAGGCTGGTGGTTGGGTTCTCAACTGCACACCATATGAATCTCCTTTCTCTCCCTCTTTCAGTACGACATAGGGCTGTCCGTCAATGCCCTGCACTCTCACAGCCACTCCATAGCGAGACGGCTGCTTTTTAGGTCCCTCTTTCCGGGGCTGCCCACTCACTCCCCCTCCGGTGTCTTGCAAGTCATTTATAAATCGAATCTGTACACCATAGTCCACAGGGGTTTTCCTACCGGAGACAGGAGCAGACATCCTAGAAAAACCGAGACAAGCATCAAGAAAATGTCAAAGTATATTTTTCCAATGGCGCGTGGTTTGTGTGTTCAGTGACCTCAAACAGATGAAACACTCCTCTTGGGCTCCAGAACTGTTTCCTTGAAATTTAGAACTGCATTCAATAAAACTGGACCACACCAAACAGCTCTAAGATGAGATCACAAAAAGGCCTTGAAATCAAAGTACAAAACAAAATGGTATTTTTCCATCACAACCGTGCACATGTCCTTTGGTACACACTGGCCCTGAAAGAAGCACCGTGGAGTCCCTCAGATCACAGTCCACTGCATAACCTGATCTCAAGTCACTTTGCCAACTGCGGATGCTCCGCTCCTCTTCCCTAAAAAAAGCCCTTCATCAAGGATACCACGGTGAATTCCCTTTTCTTATTGGTGGTTCTTGCCTCAGGATTGGGGGCAGTGTCCTACTTTACTTTTTTGACACTCGAATAAGCGTATTATTTATGCATGTACAGAATGTAATGGGGGTTTCTTTTGGTTAGTGTGGATTTAGAAAAAAACTATAATTTGTCAATTCTGATAGTATACAGATATCTGCCACTTCCTCAAATATTAGAACTTCTGTTATTAAAATAGATAACCGTTTTGATCATATTTTCATTCATTAATTTTTTCTTTTCTGAAAAAATCTTCTGCTTAGTCCATCTATTAATCTGGGGTCACCACAGTGGAATGAACCGGCAACTTATCCAGCACGTTTTACGCAGCGGATGCCCTTCCAGCTGCAACTCATCACTGGGAAACACCCTCATTCACAAACATACACCACGGACAATTTATCCTACCCAATTCACCTATAGCGCATGTCTTTGGACTTGTGGGGGAAACCGGAGAACCCGGAGGAAACCTACAGCAACACAGGGAGAAAATGGTAACTCAGAATTGCCAACTGACCCAGCCGAGGCTTGAACCAGCGACCTTCTTGCTGCAAGGCGACAGCTCTACTGACTACGCCTTTATCATATTTTACATGACCAAAAATCAAAAACATATACATTAAGGTATACTAGCTAGTTTATTGCTGCAACATTCACAGTGCATTCACATGCAAATCACAGTGTCTTAACAAATTAATTAATTAATAAATATCAGTCTGACTTATCTGCCTATTTTTGCCTACACAAATGCTCTTCGAATATGAAAAATGCTTGTTATACTTGAGTATGCAAGACATTTGCTTTAAAATATATAAAACAGTAGAACAATGTGAAATTTGCTAAAGGGATAGCTCACCTTTTACTTGTTCCAAAGCCGTTTCACTTTCTTTCTTGTGTTGAACACAACAGTTCAAAAGCTTGAAACCTGTAACCATTGACTTCGATAGTATTTATTTTTCCTACAATGCAAGTCAATGGTTACAGTTTTTGTTAAAAATATCTTATTTTGTATTCATCAGCATAAAAAAATAAAAGTTTGGAACCACTTGAGGGAAAGTAAATAGAGAGTGCAATTTTATTTTGGGAGAGATTTTGACTCAGTTAGATTAGCGAGAGAGACACACCTGGATGGCCATGAATGTGTCACATTAGACAGTTGACAATTATTTCAATGTTTTTATATGATAAACCTAATATCAATAGTGCATAGTTTTGATCCCATCTGACTGATTTCCACTGGCAGTGGTTATGAATACACCAACTCCCAAACTACACACACCTCTTGCATTTAAATGTACATGGTGTACTCTGTCAAAATATGGCATTTTGGAGTTTCATTTAGACCAAATTGGATTGTGAAAAAGTGGAGAAAGAAGCTGTGTGTTCAGAGGTGAAGCAAGTTATTTAAAGGTTACGAGAACATTTTTGTTAATGTCCATCAGGATCCATTAGACATGCATTAACAATAAAGTAAATGAGGTCGATTCCATTTGGTCTTCAACAACCTTGTAGACAATGCTTTTCTGTCTTGAAATGTCTCTACTACGCTCTAAAGGAAATTCTGAATGTTTTTTTTTTTTTTTTACTAGAACCCTTCTGTTGTGCTCTACTGAGACACAGGCAGACAGTCCAGTGCAACGGCATTGAATTACACACACTATTCCATGCTGCCTGTTACCTCTGACTCCTGGCACACAAGACCCAATGGCCTCCATTATTCATTAACCTGAACCACACACCCACCCACCCACCCACACACACACACACTTGATTTTATAAACTAATTCCACATTTTTATTTTTATTTCATAACAAGAGACTCAACATGTTACTTTTCAACCAAACCCAGGCATTAGTGTGATGTAATGGAGAAGACGCTAAAGGTGTGGCTGCTGTGATAGAATGAAGTATCGTATAAGGAACAGATTGAAGCATGAAGGGTGTGCCAGAAACAAAGTGCATTCCTAGACATTGGTACGTCACTTTATAAGTATTCACTCATGTCTTTGTCTTTCACTCTCAGACTCTTTAGCTTATTCCATAACCAATCTACAGTGCTGCAATACACTGACTAAACAGACTGCAAATTACAACCATTCAGTCTGATCACTGCTCCTCCTACAATCATGTGAGGAACTGATTTTAGTTTTAGTTTAGTTTTAGAGTAACAGTTGAAAATTTTATTAAAAGTTTGAATTATTTATTACTTTTATCTTTTCTGTTGCCATTTTAAAATGTAGGTACAATTTTGTGTTTTTACTACTACTATTATTATTATTAATATTATTATTATTATTATTGTCTATATACATTCATTCATTCATTCATTCATTTTCTTTTCGGCTTTGTCCCTTTATTTATCTAGTGTCGCCACAGCGGAATGAACCGCCAACTTATCCAGCATATGTATTATGCAGTGGATGCCCTTCCAGCTGCAACCCAACACTGGGAAACACCCATACACTCTCATTCACACACATACACTACGGACAATTTAGCTTACCCAATTTACCTATAGCGCATGTCTTTGGACTTGTGGGGGAAATCGGGGCACCCGGAGGAAACCCACGCCAACACAGGGAGAACATGAAAACTCCACACAGCAATGCCAACTGCACGAACCAGTGACCTTCTTGCTGTGAGGCGATTGTGCTACCCACTGCGCCACCCCTTGTCTATATACATTTTATATATATTTTTTATTTTAGTTAACTAAAAGAAAATGAGAGTTATTTTCTTAGCAACTAGTATAATAAAAAAATGTATCATTATTTAACTATAATAAACCCTGTGCGTGAAAGACAGGCATAAATAGATAAAGATTGCATTCATTAAAATACACGATAACTCATCATTCCACTTTCTTAACTTCGATATAAAAATGAAGAGAAAATGAATTGAATAGTTTTGGTTTTGCTGTTATTGTAGCCTTTAATATTACAGTAATGTGCAAAAAGAACTTTCTTGTTTACATCATTAACTGAGATTGTTTTTTAACTAAAATATTATATTATAATTCAAGGACAGTGCATCAATGTGTTCAGTAAACTACATTTGCTTAAATAAGCAATTTCAAGTTTTTAACTACCTATAGGTCTGAGATGGGCAAGTCGAGACGTAAATATACCTACTGTGTGGCATACAGAAGCCTTCATAGTATTACGAAGTCAAAACACTGAATGAGCTCATTATGTTTTCTCAGATAATAAGGAGTGTCACCGACTGAAAGCGGGCTGAAAGAGAGCAGGGAGACTTTTGTGATGACGGACATACAGGTGGAGAGTTATACAGGTGGCAGCAACACTTTTTTTTTTCTTTACTGACTCATTCTTCTGTTTTTATTGTGGTTACCGTAGAATTTACGTACTTTTACACTAACAGCAATTAAACTGCAGCTCTTGTTCTCAGATGGGTGGAGTTTCAGGCCCAGACAACAGACTTTGAACACCATAAAAGCACTATAAAGAAGGACAGGCTTCTTTATAGCAGGGGGTTCACGGTTATATTGAACATAAATCACAGTTAGTCCTGAGGGTCTAGACAAATGCTGCGAAACCATTTGCTAGAGTATGTTTCATGTTTCACAGTAATATTAAAGATATTGCTTTTTGAAGTCAAAGAGTGATGCTGGCCCTTTAAGTAACTTTAGGGCAAAGAAGTTCACTCTTCGGTCATATTCAGATCACCTTAGGCAGCTATTTCCAGTCAAACAGGCAAAGCCCAAAATCTCCTAAACTGCTGGCCAAGGTTCGAGTCACATCAAATCAGGCGGACAATAATCTACCAATAAATTCTGTGATTTTTTTAACAGATTCCCATACATGCAAGCTAATGAGAAACAATAAATGTCTACTTTACAAGTGCGAACATTTGGTCCTCAAAAGTATAGCTATTGTAAACCAGAGAATACTATAAACAAAAACAGACATATACATACATTCACATGCATGCACACAAAAATGCACGCAGTCGTACACATGCACCCTCCAAGTCTTTGAGGCCAAGCGCGCGCGCACACACACAACGGCATGCATTCTCGCTCTCTCTCTCTCTCTCTCTCTCTCTTTCTCTCTCTCTCTCAAGCTTATAAAAACATGAATGAATCGAATACACATCAATAAATGATGCGCGTCCCATGCTGCAAAAGTCACGTGACAATAGACCTACATGCTTTTACTAATTTTCATGTGAAACTGAGCTTTGCAGTGGAACAAATGCATACTGCTGGAAAGAGGGCGGGATATGACGTAATAATCATTTGATCTCAATTAATGTTTTTTTCAAAATCGTTGGAAGCCAAACGCGAAACTGAACTTCAATTAATTGCACAGCCCTACACCACTGTACTCCACATATAACCACATCTGCTATTCAGCTATTAATTGTACACTCTAAAAAGTAACCTGTGCATTAGTTTCATGTTGGGTTTCAAAACCCAGAAACCCAAAACCAAAACACAGATTCCAGTCAAAAAAAATGTTTAAAGTTTGAACTGGAGAATTAAATTTTTTTTATCTAAGGACATGTACACAAAAACATAACCTCTAGTCCATTTTACTGTTTTATGCGAGAAATACTACCCGTCCTGTACTATCCTGTACACACAGATATCAACAACGGTAACACATCATATCCAACAAAACCTAATGTAGTCTCTGTTAGTGTCTGTCTGACAATCAGCCTTTAGAATAATAAAGAGTATTTTTAATACATTTTATTCAACTGATTTGAGTGACATATCACATTTTACATTTTTTATTTGTTTTTAAGGTTTTCATTTTATTGTACTTTAATTTTAGTGCTGTTGTCATTTCATTTGTATTATATTCCTTTATATATAGATAATATGTATTTATGTTTTTATTGCTTTTGTAGAACAATTAAAGTGAATTTTACTTCAATAAACTGGCAATGCATTATTTAACATTTTCACCTTTTTTAACATTTGATATTTTCATGTATATTCATTCATTCATTTTCATTTCGGCTTAGTCCCTTTATTAATCTGGGGTCGCCACAGCGGAATGAACCGCCAACTTATCCAGCATATGTTTTACACAGCGGATGCCCTTCCAGCTGCAACCCATCCCTGGGAAACATCCATACACTCATACACTACGGACAATTTAGCCTACCCAATTCACCTATACCGCATGTCTTTGGACTTGTGGGGGAAACCGGAGCACCCGGAGGAAACCCACGCAAACAAGGGGAGAACATGCAAACTCCACACAGAAACGGCAACTGATCCAGCCGAGGCTCGAACCAGCGACCTTCTTGCTGTGAGGCGAACGTGCTATCCACTGCGCCACCGTGAGGCCTTCATGTATATTTCATTTGAATATATATTACAGTCTTATTTCAATAAACAAAAATCATTTCTAACAGTTTTACTTTACAAGAACATCACTGGTTTAACTCTGCTCAGTCACTTTTGAATATTTGCGTAATGACAGTCAAAATTTTTACTGTGTAATAACAGTGATCCGGTCAAACAAACTATGGTCACGGTCTAAAGCGATCTATTTCCTCTGTGTCAGTGTGTCAGTGGCCAGGCAAACAGAGGCTCCATTTAGCCACTCAGCACTGCATTATCCCATAGGCTGAATGGAGGGAGCCCGTGAGTAGGACGAAGGGGGAGTAGAAGGACCCTCTTCCCATTATTACAGTGAAGTGGGGCAGAAAACGAGGGCAGCTATGCTGAGAACACTGGCTTCTCTATCGCACTTGCTCTCTCTTGCTCTCACACACTGATCCAAATCAAAGATGTCACTCTTCCCTACTGTATCCAAACATACTTGCATTCTGAACAAACTCATTAATTTAGTCTAAAATCATGTATTTATGATTAAAGGCCAAAATTAAGCGAATCGATGCACTGCATTTTTATTCTTTATATAAAGCTGTTTCTCAACTGTTTCTAAAAATTAGGATTTTATGATAACTTCTGCAAGTGTCAAAGGCTTTTAACATTAAAACCAACTTTGAGTTATTCAACTATTAAGCATTTTTTCTTCACTGAATTTTCGTGTTGTATTTATTTAGTTATTTCCCATATTCTTTTATTTATTTCTGCTGCAATAACAAATTCCTCCTGACCTGTTGTGTGTCATTATGTTTCCCCATCTCATCCTCTCCTCTCCTATTCATTCCCATCCCAACCTCATCAATCTAAAGAAAAGTTTTAACCCTAGATTATGAAACTGCTGAATTTGGAATTCCTGTGAAATGTATTTATAAAGGTTTACAATGTGAATAAAAGTGTGCTAGATGGTCAGAGCAAGCGGTTTAACAAACAATGATTCATAAACGAAATAAGCTTTAATATTACATTTTAATTGTAAAAAACTGTAATTAAATATGGCATTTTCATAAACTTCCAAATATAGTAGCAACGCAGAGACGTAGATTGTGGACACGAAACGAAGGAAAAGATTACCTTCAATTTCAGAATTGCATCCGATTAAATCATCTGCTATTTTTGCATAGCTTGTCAGTGAACTATGGCTTTGCGTGATAAATGCTACACCATCTGAAAGCAGAGACTGGAGATTTACAGTTTTTTACAGATAATTATCATTCACTATCTTGTCAATTACAGAAATTGACTACACTTTAAAGACTTTTAACATTTAAAGTGTCATATGACAAAATTGCAATGCATGGTTTTGTTATAATCCATCCATATAATCTAATAAAATCTTCACAATCTAACTGACTATATACATATCCAAAGCAAAGCTTAAGCTCATTCATAAAAACATCATCAAACATAATCATCAAATGTTTGCAGATTAGAAGTATACTGTGCATTCCCCATTTGCAGATCATGATTTATCATAAAAAGTGTGCATGGGTTTTGCTCAGTCAGAGTGATTTACAGGCAAATATGGGGATTTATAATTGCACTAATGGCTTGTTTACACTGAGCAGTATGGTCCAGTACAGCAGAGTATGGTACAAAATTATTTCCACTGTCAGATGTTCTGATTGATATCAAAATAGCAAAACGTATCATACCTCTTTTTTGGAACTATTAGTATCTAGTATCTATTAGTATCTAGCACAATAGTATAGTACCTAAAGGATGGAGCTAGACTCATCGCTGATTGGTTTACAGAGAATAGTCACTTGCATAAGCTACAAGGAGAATGACAACACAAAAAGCTGATTTTTTTTTTTTCAATAATCTGCTGAGACCCAACACCATAATAACACAAATGATAGCCTAATCAGGTTTACCCGTACCAAATCTTATTGTACTATACTGAACTGAGCAATAGGACAAGGTCAGGGTTAGGAATTTTTTATAAATAAAACATACACAATTTTGGTTTGTTTTTCCCCAAACCATATAGTTTACATCCACAAAACTTGGAATATACAGTATGGCATGGGACCATTCTGTTTTACTTTAGCATCTTTTTTTTTAAAGCCAATGTAGGTCACTATTCACTACCATTATATGGACTAGTGCAAGCAAAACTATTTTTTTGTGGACAAGTTTCTCTCTGGTAGGAAAAAGGCTATACAAAAACCTCACACTATGCCCTCAAGGGACATCTGTCCACAGTTCAGAGTCTGCAACCTCTTGTTCTCCCATTAAATTGAATTCTCTGATCTTAAATTGAATAGAGACTGCCGAGCTCTCAGATGTGGAACATCTAATAGAATTAGGAGGGAAGTGAGGCAGTACAACTCTGGAGACGTCTGTACAGTCACTATGGTTTGTATTATCTCTGTTGATGACTATCAATGCGTCTACAGTCAGTGCAACTGAGGATTTCATTTTGCTCAGACATGCATTGCATCAGACTTCATATCAATATGAAATGTGACTTCAGCAAGTTTTTTTGTTTTTTTTTAGGTCAGAATGCCTTTATCGTGGGAGGTAGAGAGAACAGGCATGCTTAGCATTCCCAGAGGCCTTTAGGTGTTCAAAGACAAAATGTCAGCAATATAAATTTGTGTAGTGAACCAGGGGGTGTATATTTTTGAAGTAAAGACTATTAGCTTACTTTAAACACAACAAAGTCTGAATCTCTAATTTAGTTTTTGTTCATTTGCACAGAAAGGATAATCAGAATGCTGATATTCACTCTGGGGTGATTTATAAGTGAGATGAGGTGAGATATAGAGTTCATCTAGATTAGTTCATGACTTAAGAAACTGAGTTGCTGTGAGAATGTATCTGAGAAAGTGTAGCAGATCACTAGCTTTCATCCCATTATAAAGCGCCTGGTATCCCTCCATTAGTGCTCAACTCCCCTTTGCATTCTTTTTGTGCTGCCAAAATCCCTCTCAAATCTCACTTTCCTTTCTTGCCCCGTCCCTTGCAAAACTTCAGTCAACCTTCTCATTTGAGGCACAGACAAACAAGAGTTTCTTCTTCAGGATCTCACCGGCATGACTGAAACAGTGTTGCCGAACACAGATAATGCCGCCACACAATATACAATGAAATTCTATCTAATAACAGCTCTCAAGACTCCAGATTTTTCAACTTGGAAAAACAGAAGCAAGTTTGACTTTCTATTGTGAATCACACTAAAGAATTAACGTCTCTCATGCCAACTGATAGAGCTGTAAAACATGTTATGTTTGTCAATGGCTCAGCACAAAGTAGCAGGTCAATAACCAAGATGGCAGTGTGATAGGGGAGATAAAAGGACAATACATTTTGGTCTGTGCAAACAACAATTTGAATGAAAAGTAAGCTGTTAATTTAATGCCAATTATTACCAACCAGGACACATGCACCCATGAGTGCACTTTTGTAGTTTTAAGGGGGTATTTGGGACAATGTACCTGCTTTAAACCAACTGTACGAAACAAATTACTACTTACTTTATACTACTATTAATAACTGTGATGTTAGGAGAAAGCCATTTAGGGAGTTTGTTTTTAAAGTCACATTTAAAGTAGTGACAGATCTTCTGTGCTTCTGACAAGGGGTGTAACAATACATGTATTAGTCACAAACCATCACAGACTAACGGTATGGGGAACATGCTCTCCTACGATGAATACAGTTAATCCAGATGTGCCATTCAGCAGAGATAAGATGTGTCTTTGCATCTGAAAACGCAAGACGCAGTCCTCAAAAACAGTTCTGCTATGTTGCCGTTGTCATGCCAACTAGCTACACTTGTCAACTCATTAAAATGTCTGACATTAGAGTTCTTCTAATTGGTCCAGTGCATTGTAAATTACATTCATGAGCGCTGCTGCATGTACAGTATAATGCGGTACTCATGTGCTGCAGATGATGCGAGTGTATAATTGTTTTGCTTCTTTACATTGTTAAAAATGTCTGATTTGTAACAGCAAACATGACTGTTCACTTTAGAAGTTGTAGTAATGCTTTATTTTCCCTGAAATATGAAACATTTGTTGGTTATAAAAATAATTTAATATCTAAAGCATTAAATAAACAAAAAAAGCATTTTATTTTTTTTATTCTTATGATTAACATTACTGATGGTTTTGGGCTGTAAAATGCAAATAATCGCTTATTTAGAACGGTGAATCACTGGTATTGTAAAGAGAGCTTGTGTGCTGCTGTTGCTCAACTGGACCATTATACAATTCTTCTGCTCTGAGTCACTGGTTCAAATCTCGAAAGATCCTGGATACCCTGACCAAGGAACCAATCAAATCAAAAGACATTAACACTTTAACTTAATGGTGGTAGTTGTCCTTTTTCTATAATATTCCTTTTAAAGAGCACACGTTTGACAGTCTAGCTGACACAGTAACCTGACCCCTCAAGTTTTGTTTGACACTTAAACTCGCCATTCATTTAAATGAAAAACAGGTTATTCAAACAAGGCTTTGAGTGTTTAGCGGACATTCGTGGGTTGTGGTGAGGTAAACAATCACAACACTGTTAAAACATAATTGTTTGCCACGTCAATCCTATCTCTCGTGGGTTTTCTCCCAAAGAGAGAAGCGCAGGTGTTTCACCGGGCGCTGCACCTGCGCTATGCGCGAAACTCAGCGGGTTATGAACCTATCGAGGCGAAGAGCTCGTTTACAGTAAAAAATAACTGAAAAATACTGTATTTAACGTTACGCGGACTGGACAATAATCCCCCGGTGAGACATTAATCCACCTTCAGAGAAAACCACTTAAAACAACACGAAACACAGCTAAACTTCAGTTTGGGAGCAAGACAAATATGATTCCCAGGTGACGAAAAGTTCAGCTCAAGGATGAGTTGGAGCCTCTGGTGCACGATAAACAACATAGCACCAATTTCATCACAAGCTAACAGGTTTAGCGAGACAAAAATAACATTTAACCTACCTGCTGTGACGGCAAAGTTTATCTTTCACTCTGCTGAATGCTCCTGTTATCTTTTGTGACTCTCCTTCATGAGAACTAATGGAGTAGGAAGAGAGAAAGCGCCTGAAAATGTGACAGGTCTATCTAATAAACCCAAGGGAAACATTTGCTAATACAACCTGTTACCTTTCAGACCGATACCACATGCCCCGCCTACTTTGGGATTGAGGAATTGTCTCATTGGCTAATGGTGGCGTCGTGGGAGGAACGCGACTAACTCTTTCTGTATTGTTCATTGGTGAGACTTTGTGTCAATCACAATTAAATCTGAAGCGTTTTTTTCTGTCTGTAGAGAAGTGAACAATGTTTTATAGAAAGTTTTGTTTAGTCACTAAATTAGCTCAGAGGGCTAAACTTCTACAATAAAATTATAGCTTATAACAGTTTATAGTAACATTTTGCAGAATGCTGTGTACATGCAGTGTGAATGGTTAAATCACACCGTTGAGAAAACGCAAATAAAATTGACAGTAATCGTTGTTGAGAAATTCAGATGCAAAACAGAGGTTGGATGTATATTAAAATGTTCAACAGTTTGTTTTATTCAATTTATATAGGCCTAAGCTGTCACATTTAAAATTATATATAAAGTTAAAAAACCTTAAAATAAAACTGCAAATCATCAGATATAAAGCAGCCTACAATTACACTCTTAACAAAGGGAAGCTGGTTCTGCTAGTTGCTTGGTCCACTGGTAAGATTTTAAAATGTGTTCTGAGTTACAGAATTTATTCAGTGGTATCTTGATTTCATTTTCCCTTTATCATTTTTAGTAACTGGAAAAACAGGTCCTGGTGCTTTTCAATAAATATTGCAAGACATTCCAAAAGCTTCTGACTGACCGTCAACACAGCTCTACTCTTTTATAACTGGGGTTTTACCACAAATAAAAATAAAGATAACAATGATATCCTTTTTTTTTTGTAGCCACAAATTTACTAACCATAGGCTATAAATCATTTGTAGTAAAACTGTGGTATATGGTATCTAATCAATATGATTAAAGAACATGGTTACTACACTTATTTTGTATAATAAAACCATGGTAATTTTTTTATAAGGGAATACCCTTGGTAATATAGATTTTTTTTAACAGGCAGCAGTCACGCATATAGTCTTACAAAACATTTTTGAATGATACAAATATTTTCTAAATTGGCATATTTGTTATGTCTCATTGATTAATATATAATTAATGTTTACATCTTGTCACGGAGTTATGCATTTATTAATCAGCCACTAGATGGAGGCAGTTTAAATGTATAATCTTGCTCATGTATCTGGTCCTACCAGTGACAGAGTCCTGTTACCCGGTTGGAAATGCTGCCCCTTTGTGGTAGTGTGTGTCAATATAGGTGTTCAGCATTTAGATGTTTCTGTTTATTGCAGGGGTTTTCAATAATTTATGACAAGATCCCCAAATATATAGCTATAAATTTAGAAATTAAACTTGAAAATTCACAATTTTTGCTTTGATAATATACGATAATAAATTAGATACTAATTTCTTAACTCTTCTTAGGTTTAAACTGCACTGTGGGATCTAAAAATGAACAGAAACATCGCACTTTTTGTTATCTTATATCATGTCATGTATACAGTGTGCGTTCTTTATTATGTGTGTTTTTTCCACAAGTCCTCCACAAACTTCTTAGCACTTTTCTTCCCCTGAAAACCACTTGCTGATCTTTTTTTAATTCCCTAAGAACATCACGTTTAGGCCACATGTAGATTTTCTTGCGGTGATTTAGCTTTTTCATAACCATTTATGAAATTAAAGATTTTGCTGATCATCAGAGTATAAAAATGTGCTGTACTGTAGGTTCGCCTCCACAGGTGTCCAGCGAATAAGACGTTCCCATTGAGGGGAACAGAAGCTGCAGAGGCGCAAGAACCACCCCCACCCGCAGCTGCAGCACAAGCGCACGTACATCCACATCCCCTTCACTTCATCTAGACTGTCGCCTGGAGTGGATATACCGGGAATGGGATCTTCAGCGAGAGCAAAGAAAAACTTCAAATTCTTCCGCGTTTATGCCCTTCAGAGGCTCCTCTTTATCCTGCGGGAATAATTGGGAGCAAACTAAAATAAGACATTACATTCCAATGTGAAGAACCGTTGAGAGTGTAAGAAGTTTCCTGAAAAGAAATACGAATGGGATAAATTCTGTAAACAAGATTACATAAAAGAAATTTTAATTTTCGGAACCTTTCCCTAAATCAATTGTGTTGTTAAATTAAACAAATTCATTATTAATAGCCTGTTGTTTTAAACAAACCGCACGTTAAAGTGCAGGTTGAACTCAATTATAGGGGCCACAGTGAGTGAAATTTGAAAGTTTTCTCCAGCAGTTGCGCGTGTGTATGGAGAGTGGCGCAGACACCTGTGCGTATTCGTCATGGCGAAGTGGTTTAAAGATTTCCCAACTAGTTTGAAGACTGGATCCGACAGGATCCGTTCAGCTTCGGAATCGGGAACTCAGTCCCGTCCCAAGCCGGTTCTGACAGTCGGTACTGGTTCCAAGGGGAGTTTGCGTAAAAATTCTGGCGCGGAAAACGGTGGCGGTGGTGGCGGTGTGGGCTCGCTGCTTCACGGCAGAAATCGTAAAAATTCTGCCATCGAGTTGGGACGGAACCACTCCAGCACCGGCTCGATGAAAGACGGGAAGATATGGGAAATTCTGATCCCTGGGAAAAGTAAGAAGAACACCAAGATGGAAGGGTTTGAAGACCATCGCACCCTGCGGACCACCAGCCTGGCTGATGAGTACATGAGCAGAATGATCAAGGTTAATGATCCAAAATGCAGCCCAGGAGGATCTTCTCCAGACAGCGAGAGGGCCAAATCACCAATCAGAACAGAACCGGTAAGTTTGAGAATACAGCATAAATCAAAACTGCATAAACCAGCAATGAATAATGGATTTAATATAGCAGGCACTTTAGGAAATTTGGTCAAATTTGCCACTCGCCATTTGAAAGCACATAAGTTTAAATAACCTTGAAAAAAAAAAGTATAGCGTAGTACCATAAAGTCATCTAAATTACAAAATATTAATAAATAAAATAAAAGCATTTTGTAAACTAAAGTGGCTGTAATAAAATAAACATGTTTTAAGTTTAAAAAAAATGAAAACATATCCGAAATTTCCTAAAATGTAAAGGCGTTTTGTTGGTTTCAGCTGGTTTTAATAGGATGTGAATTTTCTGTAGTACTACACTTACTGAACAATTGAAATAAGACCTGTGCAAACTAATTAAGACCAACATTTTAGGCTGGTTTATAATTTCAGTTGGTTGGTTTTCAGTTGGTTTTAAAGGAAGAATAGCCCTGATCAGTGTGATAACATAGGCCCCAGAGACAGAGTTCGTTTTAATACACGACATACTCCAATTTTCACAGTCACCCTGTTGACTGTGAGAACCAAACACTCGTCTTTGTTATGAAAATTGAGATCAATATCTCTCTTCCAGCTCTTTGTTTAAGCAATATCTTCCTCTGCCCCCTCTTCTCTCTGTCGTATCTCTCTTTCTCTACACATATTCTCTTCTCATTCAACTGCTGTATTATGAGCAGACAAAGTGGAGCTGAAAAGCAACAAACACAATGAGAGCCCTTTCCTTGCCTCTTCCTGTCTCTTTTCCTAGTCATGAACACACTCTTCACTCTGTCTTTGTGGGAAATACACTTTTGTGCTCACGTACACACACACACACACACACCCTTGCTCACAAATTCGCCAAGAATACAATGCATACATAACACAATGGCTCTGTCCCATTCTTCCAGTCCCTGGTCAGCGCAGTGTTTGAAGAATTATGTCACCTGATACATAGGCTATGTCCTCTCCCATTTACAGACATCCCCTCCAGCTACACTTTGAACATAATAGCGCAGAAATCAGAATCTCATGAGGTCACACACACACATACACACACACAAATATTTCCAGAGGGAGAATCAGAGAAAGATGGAGTGGATAATAAGCTTAATCTCTTCAGCAAGTAAAGAAATAATGATTCTTCAAAAAAACGAATTCCACACAAGGTGTAATACTCTAGTTAGTAACCAAGTTTGCACTATTTGTGAGGTGGATTCTTGCACAAGCTCCACTAATGAAATTGTTTGTCATACTATTTAATGCAGGATCTTAGTCAATAGCACAACTGGCCCATTTTTGCAAACATAAGTGTGTTCTTCCATGCAGCCCTTTATTAAAGTTTGAGCAAAAAGTCAGGAATTTACAGCAAAATTGTCAGAATTATAAAATGATTATCAAAAATCTTACTTTTCCATAATTAATTCTGAGTTTGCATCTCACAATTGCAAGTTTATATGTTATCTGTAATTCTGACTTCATAGTTTTCATTTCACACGTTTTTCAATAAGGATTCCGATTAAAATCTTTATATGCGTTTGGATGCTCATTTATTCAACAACAGCATTTCAGGGGCTTAAAAACCCAAATGTTTTAAAAATTGGTTCCAAAGAGTGATTTTTTGAAAATGATACTACCATTGTCTTTGTGCAAACTACAAAAATATGATTTGTCATATGAAATGTCATAGGCATATGTCAATACCCGACAATCAAAAATAACAATGGTGGACTACAGTATACAGTATCATACAGTATGTGCACAGGTGTATCTTTCTTTCTTTCTTTCTTTCTTTCTTTCTTTCTTTCTTTCTTTCTTTCTTTCTTTCTTTCTTTCTTTCTTTCTTTCTAAATATTGACCTGGCATGCATAATACAGACTTGTTTTTGTCATGTTCAGGTATTTTGAGTCAGTAGGAATAGTTCTGATAATGTAAAAGTTTTCATACACAAATGCCAAAATCTTATTTTGTAAAGTTCATGATTTTGGTGTAAACGTATCCTGAGTTTATATCTCAGTTTTGCCATTTCTTTCTCTAGAATTCTGAATTTACATCAGTTCTGATGTTTCTCTCTGAATTTGCAACTTCTATTTCTCATAACCGACAGCTTATTACTCACAAGATAAAAATTGTGCAATACTGAAAAATGTATGAATTCAGATCATTCAATTTGGAAAATGCAGGAAAATCTCTTAAATGTAAGATAGAAAAGCTCAGTTTTCATTTCAAGGCAGAAACAAACTTACCACAAAACAAAAAAATAGTCACTGTTTCAATAATATAATATTCACGTGTAAACAATAAGCATGTTAAAATACTTTTAGTGTAAAATCAATTGCTTAATAAGCTTTTCTTTGTTGTTAAAACAGTATTAGGAGTATGTTATCGTAACATACATGACACAAAACATAAAGACATACTTTTTGTTGCTTTAACAGGTTAAAAGCTAAACTACAAATCAAAGATACTGTATAAAATGCTACGTTTCATATTTCTGCTTTTTAATTCTCAAAAGATTGACAGTTTTCTTACACTGAAAACATCTTGCTGTAATCTTTGTTTCTGTTTTTATAAAATGTTAAGTATCATACTTCTGTATTTATGACAGACAAGTTACATCTCTCTCTCTCTCTCTCTCTCTCTCTCTCTCTCTCTCTCTCTCTCTGTGTTATCATACAAATGCTAATCTCAAACATGGAATATTAATTTAACTTAAGAGGCTGTATGGCTGTTATAGGCCAGAACACATACTGTATCATTAATATCTCTTTTTATTCTTCTCCTTATCTCACTGGTAACAGATCATTGTAGAGGATTATGCCGACCCATTTGATGCCGAGAAAACAAGAGAACAGAAAGAAGCTGAAAGAGAAGGAGAGAACGATGGCTACATGGAACCTTATGATGCCCAGCTCATTATTACAGGTACACCTTCCATTTATCTAGTAATTTTTTGACCCAAACTCTTTCTCAAATGCAGCATTACTCGGTATATCAAGCTGATTTTCAGGGATTTTGAAAGGTATGAGAAATCACAGCTCCCCTTCTATGGTGGTTTCCACAGTGACAGTGTTGTGCTGGGACAATGGGTGTAGTTTCCTCTTTCTGCTTCCTGTTTCCTGTCTGTGTTTCCTTTGCCCCATTCTGTGGACAGGAAGTTGACCCCTGCCGTCCCCCCTAGTAAAGCCTGATTATGTGAGAAAGACCCCCCCAACACCTCCCATTCCCCCCAATCACTTCCCAGAACTCAGGAAGTGGCCTGCTCAGCTAGCCAATCACAGACAAGCTTTGACTTTCCCCTGGTATGACCATTGTTTTCACACACAATAGGCCAGACACAAAGTGACAGCAAAGAAACAGCGAGTGAGGGGAGAACGATGGAGCACCGGGTACAGTTTTTTTTTTTACGCTGGACTTTAAATCGTGAAGATCGAAACGTGCATAAATCTAAAGAAATCCAAAGATTCTGTCATGGCTAATTTAGAAAATGCAACAACATACGCGCTTAAATGGTGCGCTTAAAAAGGATAAATATTACATCTTAAATTTGTATGCGTTTATTTTATTTAACTTCCTTTTATATCCCCAAGTTGTTGTATTTCCTACTCCGTATCAAAGTTATTTGAAAACATATTTAAATATTTAAATGTAAAAATGAAATATTATTCTAAAAACTGTCAACTAATACGCAAAGGCAAATTATTACACATAAGCAGTAGAGCTGACTATGAACGAACAACTTTACAGCTTGAATAAGTTTTAACAGAATGTTTTTGTTTTTAAATCCTCCAGTAAATAATTTTCATATCCTGTGTAAGTTCCTCAACATTTATTATTAGATAATAATAATAATAATAATAATAATAATAATAATAATAATAATGCAATCCCCAGCAACTACCTCCTTTTATTGCCATAATTCTTTGTGGCATGGATTCAACAAAACATTCATCAGAGATTTTGTTCCACACTGGCATGATAAAATTGTGCTGTTGCTGCAGATTTGTCAACTACATATCTATGACGTGAATCTCCCATTTCAGCACATTCCAAAATTGCTCTGTTGGGTTGAGGTCTTTAATGCAAGGCAGGATGGATTTTTTTTATTGTTATGGAAATGTAAAAAAAAAAAAAC
Organism: Danio choprae; assembly: GCA_903798125.1. Classification (NCBI taxonomy): domain Eukaryota; kingdom Metazoa; phylum Chordata; class Actinopteri; order Cypriniformes; family Danionidae; genus Danio; species Danio choprae. The sequence continues at coordinate 6,737,082 of CAIGQW010053747.1, forward strand.
TTGACTTAGATTTTTTTTATTCATGTTTTTTTATGGCAAATTCTGACCTTAACATTCCAGATGTTGCAGCAGAAATTGAGATGCATCAGTTTATGCAAACCTTTAAATATTCTGTTGTCTGTTTGGTCTATTGGTAAACCTGTGTGAATTGTAGACTTTGTCTTCTTTTCTTCTTAGCTGACAGGAGTGTCACAAGTGTTTTCTTTAGCTGCTGTAGCTCATCTGCTTCAAGGTTCAATATGTTGTGTGTTCAGAGATGCTTTTCTGAAGATCTCAGATATAACGAGTGCTTTTTCCAATAGTATCTGGCTGCATACAGAGACATGCAGTCTCAGAAATACAATCTCAGACACAATGAACTCAATGAAGCTAGTAATGTCACTGTGAGGGGTAGGGCTAGGGGCGTGGTTAGGTGTGTGCATTAAAAGCAATGCATGCAGCTCAGCTTACATCTACACCCAGTCTGCAGCCAGCCCCTTTTCGGTTATTTGAGTTACTGTTGTCTGTCTTGAAGTTGATGCTGTCTGGTCATTTCCCTCTGTCCTCTGCTATCAACATAGCATTTTCACCAACAAAAAGTTCCTCACAGGATTTTTTTCAGACCATTGTGTGTGAATATCCTATTACTGTAGACCTGTCTGGCACCAAAATCCAGGCCACAGTCACTAAATTCATCTTTCTTTCTTATTCTGATGCACAGATTGATCTTCAGCAGGTCATGTTGACCATGTCTACTGCGTTGGGCTTATGCAATTGGCTGATTAGATATTTGGATTTACAAGCAATTGAGGTGTATACCTAATAAAGCGCATACATGTCAACATTGGGATGTGGAAAAAAGGAAAATTAAACAGTTTAAGGCCTAAATAGAGAAAATGAATTAAATGATCAAATCTCATTAACTTTTTCTTCAATGCATAGTTTAAATATACATTTTAATTCAAGTTAGTTAAGAGCTCAGTTTCTTTTTTTGTTTGTTTGTTTGACTAACTTTAAATAACAAATGATTAATTTAGGTTTAACACAATTAGTTGTGTTTTAAATCAAACATGCCAAGATGAACATTTTTACATATCATAATGTGTATTTGTCTGTTTAAACACACACACGAATCCTAAAGTGTCCACTTTTGCTTTCTTCAAATTACGTGTAAAGAAGCTGCTCGGAGAACACCGTATCTTTATCATTTCGGACTGCGTCCAATGGAGGTTACAAAGGAAAAGATGGCAATGGGGTCATTTTTATATTCAATTCAATTCAAACTGCTTTCAAACCAAAATAAAATGAAAGCATAATGCTCTTGATCAGCTCTTGTAACTATATCACATTTGAGAGCAAGGGTGCCAGATGGTTCGGCGGAATTATGCCTATATGGAGGATCAGCTCTGTGTAGATGTTACTGCCACCTTTCATAGAAAGTTGAAAAATATGGGATAAATATAGGAAAATCTTAAAGTCAGTTGTTTAATTTAACAATAAGTTTTGCAGTATTTAATGAATATGATAAAGTATAGCAAGAGATGGGGAAGAAGAGAGATCTATTCACGGCTTGTTCTGCTTGTTTAGCACATGTACTATTTTAATTGAAAGTGGAGCATCTGGATAAGCAAAATTCCAAGTCACTTCTAGAAACATTTTAGGTGATCTTTTTCTACTTTTGATGAATCTGAGTGTAGTTAAATCAGTCTTAGTAATACAATTAAGCAGTGGTTAGCTGCTCACAGTGTTTTATGTGCAAGTCTCATATTAATGTGCTATAATGATATATGTGAAATATTCATTCATTCATTTTCTTTTCGGATTAGTCCCTTTATTAATCTGGGATCGCCACAGCGGAATGAACCGCCAACTTATCCAGCATATGTTTTACCCAGCGGATGCCCTTCCAGCTGTAACCCATCACTGGAAAACATCCATACATACTCATTCACACGCATACACAACGAACAATTTAGCTTACCCAATTCACCTGTACGGCATGTCTTTGGAATTGTGGGGGAAACCGGAGCACCCGGAGGAAACCCACGCAAACACGAGGAGAACATGCAAACTCCACACAGAAATGCCAACTGACCCAGCCGGGGCTCAAACCAGCGACTTTCTTGCTGTGAGGCGATTGTGCTATCCACTGCACCACCGTGCTGCCCTATGTGAAATATTGATAAATTTAAAACAAAAGGTCACATTTACGCTACATCTGTTCTGCAAAATTGGTCCACACAGATTTTGTATTATGTACAAGTTGATCCTGCCGTTTTGCTGGCACAAACCAAGAGAAATTTGCTTAGATTAAAAGTGACTTTTGTGCTTAATGCATAAATACACTGTTGACTAAATGCTTTGTTTTGCCTGACAAATTTTGTGACCAGACTAGTTCAATTGAGAAACATTTGACAGTTACCAAACACAGTTCTTATTCAACAAATTATTTTCAGGAAAGATTTCTGATCTCACATGTAAATTTGTGGTCCTGTGCAGAAATTCGCAGACGAGGCTCGAAGGATCTGCTGAAAGTGTGTGTAGTGTTGAACGGAGGTGAGGGTGAGGGGTCTGGACCCCCCCAGATCTATGATGTCCCATATGAGGAGGTTCTGGAGGGAATTCCTTTGACCCGACCTGAGTCCGACTCCAGACCGCCGGCAGAGTATGAGCTGCCATGGGAGTGGAAGAAAGAGCAGATTGTTAGAGCACTGTCAGGTAACTTCCTGTGCATTTATATGAGTAACAAACATCTACTTTATTTATTATATAGACACAGTATAATGGGAAAAAAATATTTAAAAGTAATTTTCTGAACACTGTTTTGTTTTAATGGCATATTATTGAGGGGATTATGATGAGCAGTTGCCCCAAATGTCTAAGATAACAAGGGTCATTACAGCCACATGCACATGTCAAATCTAAAATCTATGGAGGTTGATGTTTCTTTCTGTGTACAGCTCAGTTTGATGGAGTCGAGCGCATGTCGAAGGAAGAATCAAGTTCTCCTACTGTAAAACAGCAGACTCTGAGACATAAGAGCTGGACGCCCAAATCTCTACGACCGAATCCCCCCTCCCCAACCTCCCCATCATCCCCCAGCACAACCCCAGACAGTGAGACACCAATTGTTGATCCCACCATGCCCTTGGAGAAACAAAGGTGAGTGTTTGTGTCTTGAAAATGTGTTTTAGACCGTTACTGGAAATCTATGAATTTGGGGATTTTATAAATATTTTAGGGGCAATGTTCTCAAGAAGAATGTCAAAAAGGTATGTTTTAGTCAAAATTTGCACTAAAGTTTGCTATTTAAAAATGCATGCTTCACTGAAAGCTTGCACGGCAGCACGGTGGCGCAGTGGGTAGCGCAGTGGGCAGTGCCTCACAGCAAGAAAGTCACTGGTTCAAGCCTCGGTGGGGTCAGTTGGCAGTTTGCATGTTCTCCCCGTGTTCGCGTGGGTTTCCTCCGGTTGCTCCAGTTTTCCTCCGGTATAGGTGAATTGGGTAAGCTAAAAATTGTCCATAGTTAATGGGTGTTTCCCAGTGATGGGTTGCAGCTTGTAGGGCATCCGCTGCATAAAACATATGCTGAATAAGTTGGTGGTTTATTCCACTGTGGCGACCCCTGATTAATAAAGGGACTAAGCCGAAAAGAAAATGAATGAATAAAAGCTTGCACACTTAATATTTTTATTACACTCATCGGCCCCTTTATTAGTTACACCTGTTCATTTACATTTATTAATTTAGCAGATACTTTTATCCAAAGTGACTTACATGTAAGGATAAAAGAGAGCAGCAATGTATAAATGCCATGACAAGTCTGAAGTAGTTTAACTTTTTTCTCTCTATATCAAGTCCACTCATCTGTGTGAAGTCCAGTCAGAATTGCACAATGTTTTCCCTCAAAAATGGTGATGTTATTTTAAAAAGCTGCTTTTCTAGTCAGCATGAATACAGTTTCATTTTCCACTGTGGTTCTGATAAAATGGAGCTCTCTGGAATGTAATACAAATGCTTCAGTTGTTGCCTTTGCAACAGCATTATGGACAAGGATTATTTTTTAAACAAACAAGCAAATAATAAATAAATTAATAAATAGTGGGTTTCCTCCTAGAGTGGCAATGTCATGCACATGCTTAGAATTATGAGCCGAGAACAATTTTGTACAATCATGCCCATGTACACATGTAAACGCTGACTGTTTGGACTAACAAAACAGTTCAGCACGATAGTGGAAAAGCGGTTTAAATGTCTGGTGTGATGGAAAGGAAAAGCCCACTTACCGGTGTTAAGCACACTAAGAATTGCACAAGAATTTCCAGGACAGAGTGAGTCTACAGGTGGTTTGTCAAGCCCACTCATATGTGTGTAGCACACTCAGAATTGTACAATGTCTTCCAAGAAGCATAGGGAGTTTATAAAGCCTCATTTACACTACTAGCGGCTATGTAGCCCTGGTACTATCTTTTGCCCTGGGTCACCTTGAGGTAAATGAATGAAATTCACTAGCAGTTGTGGAGTTGTGGGGGGAAACATTAATATAAATGGAATCAGTACATAAATTGCTTTTCACTGAATTGAATGGTCAATTGTCACTGTTTGAATGGGGCATAAGAAGGTGTGTGGTGCATACAATATGTTCAATTGCTCATCTAATCAGTCACATGGCAAAGAAAGATGACTAAAATTGGACAATAGAAAACTGCAAAATGTTTGCCTAAACTGATCTATCTTGATATCTGTTGTGACATTCTGATGGTAAGGGCAGATTTGGAGTAAACAGCTTCTGATGGTGGGAAACTTCCACGACACACTTTAAAGGTGCAGCAGAAGGCTAAGTGGAAGAACGCTATTTACTTATTTATTGACATTTTGGTATTCAATTAAATAAATATAAGAAAAAAGAAGTGCTAAAAACAGGAATATACTGTCATCGTACAAATCGTTTTTTATACACTGTAAAAATATTAAGCCAGTACAACAACAAAAAAACATAATTCTTGTTTCCTTTTGCTTTTTCTTGATCACTCAACATTTGAGACATCAGCTGCACTGACCTAAAATTATGTCAAAAATACAAAAAAAAACCATTTAGTTGGGTTAACATAAGATTATTCGTTTTCTGGAGAGGTGAACTACTCTGTAACAAAACTTTTTAAGTTGTGCCAACTGAACATTTTTTGTCAAAAAAACTCTTTTGAAAATTGGTACTAAGAAATAATACATTATCAGAACAAACAAACAATTGAAAAAAAAACAACTAAACAGAGACAAATGTTAACAAAACATTTATTAGACACAGAATTAGAAACAGGACAGGAGGCAAAACAATAATAACGGTAAACAAGACAAGGATCAAAACATGGCAGGACAAACAGAAAAATGCTTTG